>JBBBDQ010001529.1:2612500-2960000 GCA_037127315.1 Ascarosepion bandense | reverse complement strand
ATCCATGGCTAAATCCGCTCCTAAGTAGGTAGTTTCTCTGTGCAGGGCCAGGAAGTTTTTCCCGTCTGAAACAACCATGCACATATACAAATCTACCATCCGCCCGTGCATTAAATACTGCGGCCATATCTGATCGAGTGCTCCTGCCATCCAACTAGGGGTCCTTGACAAAATCTTTCAAAAATCTGTAATATAATAGATCCCGACGTGGCAGCTCGGATACAGTCACTTTCTCACCGACGCAATGTGGCTTCCCTGTGTCTCTTCAACAAATACTTTCACGGCTTCTGCTCAGATGAACTTAGTTGACTGGTACCCCCGATATATGAATTTACTCGAGCCACAAGATTAGCAAGTAGGTCCCGCCATTTTACTGTGAATCCAATAAGTTTTAAATGCAAATTCTACTTCATTAGCTTCTTTTCTTACACTTACCGTCTGTGGAATTCCCTTCCGTTTACTTGCTTTCCCGACAAATACAATCTTCGAGAATTCAAATGTAAAGTCAATAGTCATCTTTTATCTCATTAGCTTGCATCCTCTCTCTCTCTCTCTCTCTCTCTCATGCTTTTTCTCCTTCAGCTCCACTCTCATCAGTATTCTCACCCTTCTCTTACCCACTTCCTGATACCCCGTCTAACCTGTCACTCTTTTTCATAACTTTCCTCCTATGTAACCCTCTGCAAAACAGTGGCAGTAAAAAGCCTTGCTTGGGGCGATATGATTATAAAAAAAATATTTATACTATCATAATGTGGATATAAAGCGGGGGATCAATTCTACATGACAATCAATATATAAACTGATCCTTCACTTTATGGCCACAGTCATCCTTCTCTTACCCACTTCCTGACACCCCCTCTAACCTATCACTCTTTCTCATAACTTTCCTCCTATATAACCCTCTGCAAAACACTGGCAGTAATATGCCTTGCTTGGGGCGATATGATAATTTAAAAAAATCATGATGTCGGTATAATGTGGGGGGTCAATTCTAGATTATAATCAGTATATAAACTGATCCCTCACTTTGTGGTAATGTAAGTTTCTATATATTTATATTCTAGATTTAAGAGCCCTCTCATGCACCTTTGTCCGTTCACTCCACTCTCATCAGTAGTCTCATCCTTCTCTTACCCACTTCCTGACACCCCCTCTACCCTGTCACTCTTTCTCGTAACTTTCCTATTATGTAACCCCATGCTCAACAATAAAATGCCTTGCTTGGGGCGACACGATTATAAAAGAAAAAAAAATTACCCACGCACAAAAGTGGAAGTGACATGATAGGTTTATTTACTTTTGTCTAATGTGATTTAGTATATAATTTTAACCAATCACATTTAGTGACCTTTTTTATGTTTTTATCACTTTTCTTATTAAATATCCCGCACTGTGACAATATAAGACCTTTTAAGGAAAAGGAATTGTAAGAAATCGGACATAAATTCACTGAAGATGATCTAGCAATCAAAGCACTTTCTATGCACTTCTGGCTTTGTAGATTGTTGTCTCTTTCACTGAAGAAGGCTGTTTTTTAAATCGAAACTCTAGCCAAATTCATTTTTATTGTTCTGTTGTTTAAAAATTTACACATATATATATACACACATATATATATATATACATACATACACATATACAGTCAGCCGCAGATAGACTTGTTTCGCTGTATCACAGCTCATTAGTACGGTTAGACAGCCGATTGCTTTTTACCCAGGATTGAAACCCGACCGAATTGGCGTCAGTCGGCGATTCTACCTCTGAGCTACGGGCGCTCGGTAGAAGGAGGCAGACTTTTTAGCGTGTATTATTATCATTATACACGCCCAATAGCTGAGAGTGCTCTAATTCATTGCTGAATGAACGATGCGTAGATGCCAGAGTGACTACTGTTTTTCAAACTCTACCATTACTCGAGAGTGCTCAATCAGAGCGTGAGAGCGTAAATAGTCATCCGCAGACAGACCTGTTTTGCTGTATCACAGCTCATCAGTACGGTTATATATATATGAACAGAGATTTACACCCACAGAAACAATACTGACGTCATTATACGAACCAGAGAAACATTTCCGCCAACATTTTACAAAGGTCTTCGTTGCCATTATTGTTATTAATAAAGCTAGACACAAGAAAAAACAAAAGTTTACTTACAAAAAAGGGAGAAAAGGGGAACACGTTTAAATTTTAACAAAAATAATTAAAATGTAAGGGGGTGTACTTTCTCTGCTGGGCATAAATTGGGGGTTAGTTTTAAATTTCTATGAAGTAATAAACTGATCCCCCAGTAATTACTACTTAATATAATACATTACATCAATGGGCCAAATAACAGGACAGATTGGCT
Source organism: Ascarosepion bandense (assembly GCA_037127315.1). Classification (NCBI taxonomy): domain Eukaryota; kingdom Metazoa; phylum Mollusca; class Cephalopoda; order Sepiida; family Sepiidae; genus Ascarosepion; species Ascarosepion bandense. Next base: position 2,957,650 of record JBBBDQ010001529.1, on the reverse strand, counting down.
TCTATAGCCTTGGTTGGTAACCATTCTACCACTGCAACCTCACTGCAACGCCTCACTGCAACGGCAACCTACTGCGGGATAACCTGCACAGTCAGTCATGTCTCTTTGGGGGACATGATCGCCCAAAGCGTGTAGCACTTAACTGACTGACTGAATATCGTAGTTGAAAACATGATTAAGGCTTCTACTGGTCATAAAGAGGGGAGTAGTTTTATATTGTTATAAAGTAATAAACTGATCCCCCACTAATTACTACTTAATAATATAATACATCTTTTCTCCCTCTAGCTATGAGTTAGCTAATAGGACACATTAGGTTCTATAGCCTTGGCTGGCAACCAGTCTACCACAGAAAGAAATGACAACCTACTGGTGGATAATCTTCTGCCCAGTTAGCCATGTCTCTTTCTAGACATGATCGCCCAGAGCGTGTATCACGTATGAAACTTAACTGACTGACTGATTTATTATACTCTTTCATTATATTCTGTTCATGTTATTAATTGTGAAATTCTTTCCTTCGTTTCAGCAGTTATTCAGTTTAAACAGTTGTATTGAAATGTGTCTATTGTGCAAGAAACTTCGAAAGTAGTCTTTGGCTTCGTTTATACAAGACTGAATAAAGCTGTTCTCGAAGAAAGTCAAGAATTAGTGCCAATTGATCAGCTCGGGATGAAAAACTTGTGACGTCAAAGTTAATCAGTTTGTCAAATCAAACACTGGCTTCAAAATTGTATTTCGTCACTTGAATGCAAGGAGGTTAATGACTTTTAAAGTTGCCAGCCAGATAAAATTATTAGGAGGAACATCACCTTTGTGTCTATCATTAGTTTCGAAGCTTCAATTCAATCATAAATTCCTCACATTACTTAGATATTTAAATATTTCTTATAGTCATGAAAACGGACTCAATTGCGTGGAACACGAGAGGAATTTGCAAACAATAACTCTACTGACTGTGGCTTGTTAAACATTACAACACAACGCTTTAGACCTTCTTACTTATTTCAAGTATTATATTAATTTAATCGATCCACATGTAGAAGAAAACCAAAGACAATCCAATCGACCACGAGATGGGCGTAACTAGAACGCTAAACATCATTCAACGGTTGTCATAGATAGATAGATAGATAGATAGATAGATAGATAGATATGAACAGAATGAGATAGATAGATAGATAGATAGATAGATAGATAGATAGATATGAATAGAATGAGATAGAATAGATAGATAGATAGATAGATAGATAGATAGATAGATAGATAGATAGGTGATTTTCTACGCACAGCTTAGATGTTGCACATGACTGAAAGTATAGGGCACCCAGTGAGGACCGAACTCACTACTGAATTACAATGGTTCTAGCGTGACAAGCCATTACACGACTTGGAGGTACCCAGACAGATAGATAGATAGATAGATAGATAGATAGATAGATAGATAATGAACAGAATGAGATAGATAGATAGATAGATAGATAGATAGATAGATAGATAGATATGAACAGAATGAGATAGATAGATAGATAGATAGATAGATAGATAGATATGAACAGAATGAGATAGATAGATAGATAGGTAGATAGATAGATAGATAATGAATGAATGAGATAGATAGATAGATAGATAGATAGATAGATAGATAGATAGATAGATAGATATGAACAGAATGAGATAGATAGATAGATAGATAGATAGATAGATAGATAGATAAGAACAGAATGAGATAGATAGATAGATAGATAGATAGATAGATAGATAGATAGATAGATAGATAGAACAGAATGAGATAGATAGATAGATAGATAGATAGATAGATAGATAGATAGATAGATATGAACAGAATGAGATAGATAGATAGATAGATAGATAGATAGATAGATAGATAGATATGAACAGAATGAAAGATAGATAGATAGATAGATAGATAGATAGATAGATATGAACTGACTGAGATAGATAGATAGATAGATAGATAGATAGATAGATAGATAGATATGAATGAATGAGATAGATAGATAGATAGATAGATATGAATGAATGAGATAGATAGATAGATAGATAGATAGATATGAACAGAATGAGATAGATAGATAGATAGATAGATAGATAGATAGATAGATAGATAGATAGATAGATAGATAGATAGATATGAACTGACTGAGATAGATAGATAGATAGATAGATAGATATGAACAGAATGAGATAGATAGATAGATAGATAGATAGATAGATAGATAGATAGATATGAATGAATGAGATAGATAGATAGATAGATAGATAGATAGATAGATAGATAGATAGTTAGATAGATAGATAGATAGATAGATAGATAGATAGATAGATATGAACAGAATGAGATAGATAGATAGATAGATAGATAGATAGATAGATAGATATGAACAGAATGAGATAGAAAGATTTGCGCTGGGTTACCTACCTCTTCATGGTATTTATTATACGCCTCACCTCAAAATAACTTTACTTTTTCATGCTTTAATTAACAACAAAAACTAATGCGTTTAAAAATACTGAAAATACGCACCCGTCATTAACAGCACTGATTCTAACTTTCGTTGGTAACAACACCCATCTACGGACGCACATATCCACTTCACAATGTACGCAATTATCGACATGTGTGTGTATTCCAACGGAATACTTGTGTACAAACAACTCTGCCGATAGACAACGGCTAACATTCTTTGACCTTCTGAGTCGAAGACACAAATCAATGACAATTAATTAGGAAACCTCCAACTGCCTTTGGTCGTCAGGATAGAAAGAAAGAAAATCTTTCTCTAATTAGTAATATCAGAGGAAATTGATTGTGTAAACCCCTCTTCCTTCCAACTTCCAACGCAACCACTGTCCGCCTTTACTCAAACACTTCAAAACCTTAGCCACACCAGTGATATTAAAGTTTTAGCTATGAAAAAAAAAGAAAAAAAAAGGAAAGCAAAGAAAAGAATGATTTAAAGCAAAACATCTGGCCAATCTGGCATATATTCCTGTTAGAATTCTTAGTGACCGATTGACGTCTGTAATGACATTTGAAAGGTGGAAAGATGAAGACGTTGTTCTTCATCAAAAGAAAATGCTTCGTCTATAATTAGGATTATCGTTTGTAAACAAGTGGCATTGTGGGAAGAGTAAAAAGAATAGGAGACACTAATTAGTAAATGGGAAGTTGCAAATGTTGACAACAGTTTGCAAAGATTACGAAAGTATTTTGAATCTCAACCAATTGACGATCAATGATTCCAACAAGGGATGAATTTCAGAAAAACGCAGCGCCTGGGGTCAAACTGAAATAATTGTTCAAACCACATCAGTCAGTAAATTAAGTACCATACGTAATACACTCTTGGGCGATCCTGTTTAAAAAGATACATGACTGACTGAGCAGAAGATTTTCCCCCAATAAGTAGCCATTACTTTCTGTAAAAGACTGGATGCCAACCAAGGCTACAGAACACAATCTATCCTGCCGATTAACCCCTATCTGAAGAGAGAAAAGACTCATTATATTGCATTATTACATTCTTCTTCTTTTTCTTCTTCTTCTTCCCTGTGCCTTGTCCTTTCAGGACGTAGACGATCATGGCCTTCCACGTCTTCTTATCCCTGGTGGCTCTTATCCCACTTAACATTTCGCAGCCCCCGTTCTGTCATCCACCTGCTCAGGCCCTTCAAATAGGTTATCCGCTGCTTTCCTCTGTCTCTTTTTCCCTGTAACTGGCCTGTTAGTATCAGGTTCTCCAAGCCCTCCTTCCTCATTGCATGTCCTAGAAACTTTAATTGTCACTTCCTGATGCTCAATAGTAATTTCCGTTTTGTTCTCATCCTTTCCAAAACCTCATCATTGCTCATATGCACGATCATGATATCTGCATCATCCTTCTGTAGAACCACATTTCAGTTGCTTCAAGTGTTTTCTTCATATTTGATGATATTGTCCAGCATTCACTGCCATATTGAAGAACTGACATCACATAGCAAACCAGTACTCTCTTCTTTGCTTCTAGCGAAATTGTCCTGTTTCTTAATACATTACTCAGCTTCTGGAATGCATCCTTCGGCATGCCAATTTGCCTTCGGATCTCTGTGTCGCACTTTCCGTCTATTGTTAGAACACTTCCCAGGTATTCAAACTTTTGTACCTGCTTGATTTTAGTGTCCCTCGCCTGTATTTGGCATTTTGGGCTGCTCTTTTTGCTGATGACCATGCATTCGGTTTTCTTGCAATTTATCTATAGTACTTTTTTGTCACTCTCTTCAGTTACCTTCTGTAGAAGATCTTGTAGTTTCCTTTTCGTGTCTGCAATCAGAACAGTATGTATTAATTATTAAGGGATCGGCTTATTACTTCATAAAAATAGAAAACTGATCCAACATTTTGTATCTAGTAGAAGTTTTACTCATGTTTTCAACTGTTAAATTCAGTCAGCCAGTTAAGTTCCATACGTAATACACGCTTGGGTAATTATGTCTTGAAAGAAACATGACTGACTGAGCAGAAGATTATCCCGCAGTAGTTTGCCATTACTTTCTCCGGTAGACTGGTTCCCGACCAAGGCTATAGAACCCAATGTGCCCTGTTATTTGACTCATAGCTAGAGGGAGAAGAGATGTATTATATTATTAAGTAGTAATTATGGGGGATAAGTTTATTACTTCATAACAATATAAAACTGATCCCCTACTTTATGCCCAGTAGAAGCATCAATCATGTTTTCAACTATTATATTTAGTCAGTCAGTTAAGTGTCATACGTAATACACGCTTTGGGCGATCATGTCTCGAAAGAGTCATGACTGACTGGGCAGAAGATTATCCCGCAGTAGGTTGACATTACTTTCTGCGGTAGACTGGTAGCCGATCAGGGTATAAAACCCAATCTGTTCTGTTTTTTAACCCATAGATGGAAGGAATCAACAAAATTCGTTCCTTTCTATAGACTGTCGGTAAATGATAAAGATTTAAGTACATGCGAACTAGCACAGCCGATTCTGTTTGCAACGTTATTGGTTAACACAAAATTTCATATATTGAGATATGTCACAATATTAACCAAATATGAATAATGTTTTCGAATTTTTATGAGATATTTATTGCTTGAGATATAAAATATGTCACAATATTAACAAAATATGAATAATGTTTTTGAATTTTACTTAGATTTAAAGTTAATTAAAAAATGATAATTTTATTTACCCTCCTCCACCTCCTCCTGACATTTCCTATAACTCACCCCTCTTTCTCATCGATTTCCCCTATGTAACCCCCTGCGCAACAGTGGCAGTAGCATATCTTGATTAGGATGAGATGATTAAAAAAAATTATATTGGCTAAGATTATGGTTGATATAAAATGAGAATTCGACACTAATGATATTATAATCTGGAAAATATGACTGAAACAAAGCAAGGAAACATTAAATTGTATAGTAAGTCGGTACTAGTAACCAGGAGTCAGTAATTAGATGAAGAGTAAAAAAAAAACTATATTGAAATCAATGACGTTATCGAAAATCTTGGAACTCAAAAGCATAAATTTGGGAAACTTTGAAAATAAACTCAGTAAAAACCAAAGGTGGATTAGTTGAATAATTAATAATAAATTAGTGTAGCAAATATTTTACAATATTAAGGAAAAATCACAAACTATTAAAGGATTTCGAACTGAATGACTCCTGTTCGGTTTGCACTTTCCATCAATCGGCTTCCCTGTGTCTCTTCTACAAATACTTTCACGGTTTCTGCTATGATGAACTTAGCCTACTGGTGCCACCTATATACGTATTTACTCGAGCCACAAGATTAGCAACTAGCTTCCCGCTTTTACTGTGAATCCAATAAATTATAAACGCAAATTCTAGTCCATCAGCACTTTTTCTCGCACTTCCCGCCTGTGGAATTCCCTTCCATCTAATTGTTTCCCCGACAGCTACAATCTTCAAGAATTTAAATGTAAAGTCAATAGTCATCACCTGTCTCACTAACTTGCATCCTCTCTTTCATGCTTCTTTCTCCGTCCACTCCACTTTCATCAGTATTCTCATCCTTCTCTTACCCACTTCCTGACACCCACTATAATCTATTACTCTTTCTCATAACTTTCCTACTACGTAATTCCCCTGTACAACAGTGGGGCGATATGATTATAAAAAAAATAAGATAGATAGATAGATAGATAGATAGATAGATAGATAGATAGATAGATAGAACTCCCTTCCATTTACTTGTTTCCCTGACAGCTACAATATTCAAGAATTTAAATGTAAAGTCAGTAGTCTTCCCCTGTCTCACTGACTTGCATTCTCTCTCTCATGCTCCTTTCTCCTTCTACTCCCCTCTCATCAGTATTCTCATCCTTCTCTTACCCATTTCCTGACACCCACTATAATCTGTTACTCTTTCTCATAACGTTTCTACTATGTAAACAACCTGTGCACCAGTGGGGCGATATGATTATAAAAAAAATAAGATAGATAGATAGATAGATAGATAGATAGATAGATAGATAGATAGATAGGAATAGCCAAAACTAGATAGATAGATAGATAGATAGATAGATAGATAGATAGATAGATAGATAGATTTGAACAGACTGAAATAGATAGATAGATAGATAGATAGATAGATAGATAGATAGATATGAACAGAATGAGATAGATAGATAGATAGATAGATAGATAGATAGATAGATAGATAGATAGATATATAGATAGATAGATAGATATGAACAGAATGAGATAGATAGATAGATAGATAGATAGATAGATAGATAGATAGATATGAACAGAATGAGATAGATAGATAGATAGATAGATAGATAGATAGATAGATAGATATGAACAGAATGAGATAGATAGATAGATAGATAGATATGAACAGAATGAGATAGATAGATAGATAGATAGATAGATAGATAGATAGATAGATAGATATGAACAGAATGAGATAGATAGATAGATAGATAGATAGATAGATAGATAGATAGATATGAACAGAATGAGATAGATAGATAGATAGATAGATAGATAGAACTCCCTTCCATTTACTTCTTTCCCCGACAGCTACAATCTTCAAGAATTTAAAAGTACAGTCAATAGTCATCTCCTATCTCACTGACTTGCATCCTCTCTCTCATGCTTCTTTCTCCGTCCACTCCACTTTCATCAGTATTCTCATCCTTCTCTTGCCCACTTCTTGACACCCCCTATAACCTGTCACTCTTTCTCTTAACTTTCCTTCTGTGTAAACCCCTGCGCACCAGCGCACTTGCGTAGAGAGAAACGATTATAGAAAAAAAATTGAAGAAATCTCTAAGAATCCATCAAACAAAAATCGGAATCGTTCGTTAACTATGGAGACAATTTATTTATATAAAAAGTATTGGAATAATGAGACAGAGAGTCAATGAAAATGTTTTCAGACTTCATAAGTATTGCACGAATATATGTTGAATATAATTCTCATCGACAATTTTAATTTCAACTTACTTCCATTGTTTGCCTATTTTTGTTTATCTCTATTTTATTTAAGTCGTTTATCGATCTATGTATCGATCTATTTATTGTGAATACTTCAGATATTTACATACATTCTAAATATTTCCGAGAAAGGAAAAGTGAAACTGAAACTTAGTCATGATATTAACATAGTTTCTTGAAAAAATACTTGGCAAATTGTTTGTAAGTCTTTGCCATTAAAGAAAGAAAAAATACAATCCTATCACTTTTTTTGCTCGGGCCTATATCTTTTCTGTCTAACGAAATTTCTTTTTTATTACAAACACGTTCATACCTACCAACCTACCGACCTTTCTAGTCATGCCTGTTTAAAAACACTTTGTTACAAATTTACTCACTTATTTAATTATTTTACTATTTCACTTTGTTTGATTGTTTTTCTCTTTCTTTCTTTACATATATATAAAATAAAAAAATAAACTTTTCCGTAACACCCAATGGTGTGTAGGGCAGTGTTTTTGCTGTTTCCGTAACAAACTGTTTTTTACTAGGTAGGTTTGTTAGCCCTGCACCTAACCCCCAGATCTAGAGAAAGGTGATTTTTAAGCGTAGCTTAGACGTGACACACGGCCAAAAGCAGGGGGTACCCAGTGAGGTTCGAACTCACTACTCAGTTATAATGATTCTAGCGAGACGAGCTTGTTAACTATTACACCACGTCTAGGTGCCCATATGGGATGTCTAACCGTACTGATGAGCTGTGATACAGCAAAACAGATCAGTCTGCAGATGACTATATATATATATATATGTCTGTTCTTCTCTATCTATCGATCTATCTATCTATCTATGTCATTCTGTTTCTTTCTTTCTTTCTTTCTTTCTTTCTATCTATCTATCTATCTATCTATCTATCTATCTATCTATCTATCTATCTCAGTCTGTTCCTATCTATCTATCTATCTCAGTCTGTTTCTATCTATCCATCGATCTATCTAATTATCTGTCATTTTGTTTCTATCTATCTATCACACTATTTCACACTTAGCTCATATCATTTAGTTTTTTCAAATCAGTCTCAAAATTTTCATGTAAATTAAGATAGATAGATAGATAGATAGATAGTTGTTTGTGTGATTGACTGTGTGTACATATGGTCGTGTATGTATGCTAATATTCCTATATCAATGATTCTATCATATTTGTATGAATCTGACTCACTTTATTTCTATCTATCTCTACGTATTAATATCGATTAATCCAGTGAAATAGAATCGATCCGAATTGTTTATTCTTATCTTTGGAAACTGAAAGACCTTGACGCACGTTGTTAAATATCACAAAAATCCGTGCAAAATCTTATCGTGTTCGAAAGGGAGTCACTCATCCAAAAATCAAAAGCACTTGAATCTCATCGCCATTTCTGTTTTTTTTTTTGTTTTTTTGTTCTGCCCCCTTTTGATCGTATCTTTTCTTGCTTTCATTTGTCACTCGATTCCCAAACCGATAATTTTGATCGAGATTATTCCATTCTTTATTCAAAAAATTCTCTTGCTCTTCTTTCGACCCCGAAAGTGTCCTACCGTGACCCCGACATTTTTTGTTACTTCGTAGGAGTAAAAAATAAAAACAACAAAATAATTTTGTCGTTCAGTTTAATCTTTTTCTTGTTCTTTTTTTCATTTTCTTATCTCTCTCTCTTTCACACTCTCTCTCCCTCCCTGTTATCTATGTCTCATTTTCGAAAACCTCTATCGATTCGTAAGTACTGAATACACATACACGTACGCACATAGGAACACACACACACACATACATGTATGTATCTAATCTAAACTTATTTATAAATGGAACATTGTGTGTGTGTGTATGTGTGTGTGTGTGTCTGTGTGTGTGTCCGTGACCTATAGACTCCGAAATGGCTAAATCGATTTCTTGAAAATTTACACAGTGGTATTATAAGCGTCTGCGAGTGTTCTTAGCTAGGTTTTATGTCGAGGTACCCCCGATAAATATCGAAAATCGATAATCGAAAAAATCGGGTTATAGAAAGAGTGGTCTGATTTTTAATAAAAATTTTTCAACTTTTACACTCATAGACAAAGACATAAGAAACGATATTCAGAAGTTTCAAGATTGCAGTTCTGACAATAGTGCAGAAAATTGATAATATATATATATATATATATATATAAAAGGCAAGATGTTTGTGTCTGTGTGTGTTTATCTGCCTGTTGTCTGTATTTTTTCAGCCCTTTTATTTATTTTTTGCTTCGGGTTTGACTCTAAGTAGGTATAATTGTAGTTCTTAGTCTCAGCCATGATACCATTTACTCAGACGACTTATTTACCCTTCAATATTCAGTTTCCGACGAAAAAACTTATTTTATAACGATAGCAGGAAATCAAAATTTGACTTACATCCATTCAATTTTCTTTAAGGCTACAGTTTCACTTTAACTGGAAAAAAACTATTGCTTTCATTCTTTCATGCCAACGTCCAAAGAGTCTGAGCTCCAGGACCATGGATTAGTTTTAAATCTTTCATTACATCCGAGCAACGCCGGGCTATACTGCTAGTATAATAATAATAATTTGTCACATTTATAGGTGGAGTGTGCTCAGTATCGAGGGTAGTGTGTTTGTAATTAGAGTGTGAGCATAGAAATTGATATTACATATTGTCTGTCAATTTCAAACCTGAAACGATCATCAGACCATGTATAAAAATTCCACCGACAAGGTTTGAGTTTTTGTTTATCTTTATTGTTTACCCTCTTTAGATAGGATCGAAATCGAAATTTTTACTAATCTGTCCGAATTTCATTTTTTTTTCTTCTCTTTTGTTAGTACCTTTTACTGTTTCAGTCATTATCAAAACTGGGTATTGTCAATATGATAGACAAAATTTCGTTGGCTATATCCTTACATTTGTGGGCAATGCTGAGATTCAAATTACTCCAAAGCTTTGATTATGTTTGCAACTATTAAATTAGTCAGTCACTTAGGTGCCATATGTGATACTCGCTTAGGCGATCATGTCTCGAAAGTGACATGACTGCCTGGGCAGAATATTATCCCGCAGTAGGTTGCCATTACTTTCTACGGTAAGCCGGTTACCAAACAAGCCTATAAAACCCAGTCTGCCTGTCTCAGTTTGAGAAGAGACGAATTAATTAATTAGGAGGAGAGAGACGGATGAATACCTTTTCCAAGGACATTTTCGTGTTAGGGAATGCATTGGATTCAACTGAAATTCGAACTCCAATTTCTCGTTCCGATCCGATATCCACTACACAAGAACGCACATAAAATATATATGACCTAATATTATAGTATAGCATACAATATTATTTATTTTAGAAACAGATCAAATATTTTATACATATTTCCCAATACCGAGCCGCCAAATGCTGCCCTACCAGGAAAGCAACAATTTAACGCTATAACATCTTCCCAACCTGGGGAGTTAGAAATATAAGTAACCCAGAAGAATGTTTAAAGATGAATGAAATAAACAAATCTAAAGATCATTGTCTATTTCTGATTAAGACCTTGCTAGTCTAACATATAACTGCATCGTCGTAAAAGTTCTTTTTTATTAAAGTTATTGGTGTCTTCATTAACAGTTAAGTGCCATACGTGAAACACGCTTGGGCGATCATGTCCCGAAAGAGACATGACTGACTGGGCAGAAGATTATCCTGCATTACGTGGCCATTGCATTCTGCGGTAGACTGGTTGCCAGCCAAGGCTATAGAACCAAATCTGTCCTGTTATTTAACCCATAACTTGAAAGAAGAGACGGATTATTACTTTTCCCAAAGTTATTTGCGCGTAAGTGAATGAAATGAATTCAACTAGAATTCGAACTCGGCTCCCCGATTTCTCGGTCCGAGTCGATATCCACTGCAACACCACGCCAGTAGCCGGCCATAAAAAACAACTCCCGATAATCGGAAATTGTCTTTCATAAAATCTGTAGATTATCTCAGCAATTGTGATGTAATTATTATTTGAATCAACACTTAACTGATTTGTGATGCGTTCAATATGTAAGCGGCCATCGTGGAATGAGGATTGATTCAAATATTTCCCCTTAGATTTATCATCAACTTTTCATTTTATGGTGAAAGCAGTGTCCGGACATTTTGGTTAGTTTCACTAACATGATATACAAAATAATTTACAGCACTGATTGCAGACACGGAAAGGAAACTACAAGACCTCCTACAGAAGATAGCTGGAGAGAGTGACAAGAAAGGACTAGAAATACACTAAAAGAAAACCGAATGCATGGACATCAGTAAAAAAGAGCGGCCATTACAGTTGGGAGATACTAAAATGAAACAGATACAAAAATTTAAATACCTGGGAAGTGTTCTAAGAAAAGACGGAAGGTGTGACACAGAGATCCGAAGGTGAATTGGCATGGCGAAGGACGTATTCCAGAAAGTCAGTCAAATATTAAAACACAGGAAACTTTCACTAGAAACAAAGAAGAGAGTACTAGATTGATATGTGATGTCAGTTCTTCAATATGGCAGTGAATGCTGGACAATATCATCAAAGATGAAGGAAAACTGGAAGCAGCTGAAATGTTGTTCTACAAAAGGATGCTGCGGATATAATGGACCGAGCATGTGAGCAATGATGAGGTTTCGGAGAGGATGAAAACAAGAAGAAAATTAATACTGAGCATCAGGAAGAGACAATTGAAATTCCTGGGACATGCAATGAGGAAGGAGGGCTTGGAGAACTTGACACTGACAGGCCAGATAGAGGGAAAAAGAGACAGAGGAAAGCAACGGATAACATATTTGAAGGGTCTGTGCAAATGGATGACCGAACGGGGGTTGCGTGGTGTTACAGGAGAAAATGTGCTCAGAGCCACCAGGAATAGAGAAACGTTGATGGTTATGATCGCCGACGTCCTGAAAGAACAAGGCACATAAATGTATTTCATTCTACTTGATTAGAAATCGTGTATGAACATCGCGCTATCATTTTATATTTTATACAAAATTCAACGAAGACATCAACAATTAATCTTTTCTTGCTTGAAAAAAAAAAGTAAACAAATATTAACTAAAAATTAATTTAAATCTTCTAGAGTGAAATTCCTGACAACATTAAAAATCATGTTTGAAAAACTTTTTAAAAATTATAAGGTCAGATTTACAATGCTACATTTTTTTCTTTTTTCTTTTCCAGTATCAAGATTCATTGGGATTTGTTTTTAAGGGCAGGGTCCCCAAGTCCTACCCTTGTTATTTAACCCATAACTGAAGGAAAGGGACGGATTAATACCGTTTTTTTTTTTTAACTAAATATAATCTAAATCAAAGTTCTTTTATATTTTTCTTTGTCAACTTGTTGATCGCTTGGTTAGAGTTTACATTCTTGTAAAATACTTGATGTTTTTTTTCAGAGATTTCTATCACAAAATATTTTCTCGTCGGAATCCTTCCTTCAGAATAAGGTAAGGTTAATGTAGTTCCTACATACGGTATCAAGTATGGCAAAAGTTTAAGTTCATTGTGAAACGTCTCCATGCCAATTAGAGAAGAAGGAAAAATTCCTTTTAAAAAATATTAAGTTTTTATACATGTTTTAGCTCTTTTTTTTAATTTTTCTTCTAATCTATTAAAGCAGATGTTGTAAATGATGAAAAAAGAAATATTTCCCCTGACAGACCAATGTCGCCAGCTGTTTGCTAACAGCAATCACCAATATGACTCGAACGAACATTGACTTTAGTAGAGAGATTGAAGAGACGCTTTGCCCTGCGGTAACGTCACTTGTCAATCCACAAACAGAGAGAAATCTGTTATTGTCATTCGAAAAACTTTCCCATTAACATCGTAAAAGCTATCTTTGCTTTTATTATGATTCAAATGTTTTAAACCTCATACGTAAATCTATCACTCGGGTCGCTTTGATTTGAATCGATTTGATTATGCGGACCGTAATCCGATGGGATTTAACACATATATACTTTGGTTGCACTACATTTACTTACTGTATCTGACAGGAGACCCTTTTTTTCCTTTTTTCCTTTTTTCTTTTTTCAAAGATAATTGAAAATATCAATTTTCCTAATTGAACATGAAACTTTTTTTAAGCCAATATTTCTCTCTTGTAGACGAAAATGTTTACTGAAACTCCCCACTTAAATATTCTTTAGCCCGTGTGTTTTCTCTGGTATTAAATACAATAAATGATTTACGCACTATGAAAAGACGGTACCCTTATTTAGCCGGTATTTAGCCCTTACTACTACACACGATGTGCGTTGTAGTGCATTAGATATCGACCCGGAATGACAAATCGGGGAGCCGAGTTCGAATTCCAATTGAATTCTTTGCATTCACTGACGCACAAATACCCTTGGGAAAGGTATTAATCCGTCTCTTTCCTCCAGTTATGGGTTAAATAACAGGACAGATTGGGTTCTATAGCCTTGGCTGGCAACCAGCCCACCGCAAAAAGCAATGGCAACCTACTGCAGGATAATCTTCGGCCCAGTCATGTCATGTCTCTTTTGAGATACGATCGCCCAAGCGTGTATCACGTATGGCACTCAACTGAAATTCCCCAATTAAATAAAGCAATACGTTTATGACTCATGCTTTGTATATGTCATTAAATACAAGACATGATTTACGCACTATGATTCTTGGTTGTTTTGTTTTTGTGGCATATCAACACCTCGGCGGGTCATTTATTGCCAACTAAATTTTATTTATTTATTGCTGGTCATACCTTTTTCTTTCAACAATTTATTGTTGTTTTTATATAAGTTTTCGTGTCTAGTAATACTTTTTTCTTTTCGAGTATCAAGATTCATTGGGGTTTGTTTTTAAGAGCAGGGTCCCCAATTCCTACTCTTGTTATTTAACCCATAACTGAAGGGAAAGGACGGATTAATACCTTTCCCAAGGGTACCAGTGCTTAAGTGAATGCAGGGTATTCAACCCCCTGGAATTCGAACTCGGCTCCCCGATTTCTCTTTCCGAGCCGATATCCACTGCACCACAACGCACATCCGTCACTAAACTCTTACAGCACCTGGTATTCCCAAGCGGCTACCCATCTAAGTACTGACCAGGCTCAACGTTGCTTAACTTCGGTGATCGGGCGAGAACCGGTGTATTCAACGTGATAAGCCGTAAGCCTACGCACTATGAAAGCTTACGCACTATGATACCAAGTGGCGATTCTACGGAGGTGGGCAGAAGAATCCAAGGTCCCCAGAATTTGGTTGAAGTGGCGGTTGCCTCCCAACACTTTTATAAGCTCCAAAAATCTATGAAACTAATCAGTCTCTGATTTTGATAAGATTTGATCATCAACACTTTTCCCTCTGCGTTTTCGTTTTCATTTAGCTTTTTAAGAACGCATACAGAGACCAGTTTGAAAGAAAAAACAAACAAAAACAAAACAACCGGATAGATAGAATCAGACACGTTGTTAAGGAGGGAAAGAGACTTAATGATTATATTTTCGTATCTGAAGGAAGATGTTAATTAGAAATAATGACCCAACTTGTTATGTAGATACATAGGCAGTCAGTGATTTATGGCTGAGTAAAAGAATTGATCAGTAATGTTAGAGAAAAAACATTTTGCGAACTTTCAGTGAATTGGTCAGTCAGAAAGAAGCTGTAAAACGTCAATCCCAAAAATGACCCTTCATCATTCACAAGTTTCAGCTAAAACCCGAAGACCAACGGTCAGGGTAATAAAAAAAACGTCCTTTTACTCCTCCTTTTCACAGCAAAATCATGGCGGTTAAAATATTTTATAACAAAAAAGAAAAAAGCAAAGAAAAATAAATGAACTTACGTTTTTTTATTTATTTATTTGCTTGTTTGTTTGTTTTTGTGTATTTTTACGTCTCTCCTTTTAAGTACCACCACTAAATCGCTGAAAAACAGTATATTATGAAAGGTCAAAGTATTTTAATTATTTCTTTTAAATTTTGTAATCCTTTCTAACACGTTCGTAATTTTGGTGAAAATCTTGTTTTGATTTTCATTAGCAGGTAACCAAATCGTTACGAGAGTTTACAATGGAAAATGTAATAATACGTAACTCTTTTCTCGGTAACAAACACATTAAATTGAAAATTCTTCACAAAATCAAATAATTGTCAGATTTTAATGAAACTTTCAGGACTTATTCACAAATAAATATAATCATTATTGAAATTATTTTTTTATTATTTGTAAAGTATATATATATATTGCATCTGTTACATCTGTTTACCAACATAAATTCAGGAAATTTCAAGAAATCAAATTTTGTAAGAAACATTAGTTTCATTAGTTAAACGTAGACCTCATTGGGAATGCAAATCATCTTTTATTTTTTTCAACCATTTGGCTCTTTTACTGAAAAACTGAAAATCTGCTTCCAATAGTAAAATACAAAATTCAATAAAACGGTGATATTATTTATTTAGATAAGGTTTTAATTGCTTTAATAAATAATATAAATTAAGGGCACTATATTCTGAAGAAAAAATATTTACGATTGATAATAAAATTTTAAAAGAATTGTTTTTATTTTTATTTCTAATTATAAAAATAAATAATGTTTCAAAATGATTTTTTAAATATTTCAAAGACTTGTAGACATTAGGTTAAGTTATTAAGTGAAGATTATATTTACTAATCAAATCTGAAAACTTTAATGTAAGAAGTAAATATAAAACATCGAACCATCGTATTTTAAATATTTGTTATAGTGTGTGTGTATTTGAAGGTGTTTTTGTATGGTAATTTCTGTGAATACATTAAAGGATCACGTATTTCACGGTCTCTTCGTGCTTAGGAAATAGTTTTAGTCTAAATGTCATGGTATAAATAAGTAATACTTGTACAAATCAGATTAATTAATATTACATTGGCTAATCTTTCAAAAGCAGCGTGTTACAAAGGTATACTTTATTTTTGAAAGATTTTTAAACCCGAGAGTTAACTTTTGATTACAAATCTCTTGATTGCCTCAAAATGGCCGAAAATGTTTTAAAATTTTAAAAATATCAAAATTTTAGATTTCAATCAATGTAATTTCTGTTCGAAAGACATCAGAGTATTTATCTTACTGGAAATAATAAATTTAATCATTTAGTTTTCAATTAAAACTAAAATAAAGTTTAAAGAAAACTTTTTTTTATTTTAAAAAATCCAAGTTAATAGTTGGTTATAAAAAATGGGAGGAGGTACCTACTCTTAGTAGTAACTAGCAGTATAGCCCGGCGTTGCTCGGGTGTAATGAAAACTTTAAAACTAATCCATGGTCCTGGAGCTCAGACTCTTTGGACGTTGGCACGAAAGACTAAAAAGCAATACTTGTTTCCAGTTAAAGCGAACCGTAGACTGAAAATAATACTGAAGCTATAGGGGAGCTGGTTAATTTTTCTTTGATTCGGCCTTGTGTCTTACTTAACCAAACTCCCTACAGCTTACAATTTTTATGCAGAATATATTATCAGAAGGTTTTTATCAGAAGGTTGGTTGTCGGCAGGATGAAGTGTGTGGAATTTCGTGGAATAGCGTAAGAAAAATAAAATATACATTTTGCGTTTTAAAATAGAAATTTATTAAAGGAAGGAATTACAAAACTTCGTAGAAATTAATGTTCAATGAGAAAGTTAAGGTATCAAGAGCTCGTACAAAATGTTTTAGTAGTAATTGATGAAATAGATAAGGAGAAAGAGGACAATGTCTAGGATGCTTGAATTTTGAAGTTACATTTTAGATGTGTGTCTCTCTTTCTCGCTGCTTCCATCTGTGTCTCCGACGCTGCGAAGACATTTCTATGTCCTTGTGAATTTCGCACTGGATCGCAAAGTCCTTTCAAGTCTTACAAGTCGCTCCCATTGGTCAAAAATCATTTTAACACCTACTTGCGAAATCTGGTTTCGATTTTTTGTTAAGCACATGGTCAATCCTTTTTCTTTTTGGGAAAACCAGGATTTCACACATCGTTGTGAATTTTTGTAAAAGTGAAGAAGAGAGTTGATTTTAATTAATTTCTTATCCGCTAAAATACTATAGACAAATATTTCCTGCATCTTCACACTTAAATAACGCAATAATTCTTTGACCCATGCGTTGTCTCTGGCACTAAATACAATGCATGTTGTACACATTATGAAAACGTGCTACACTTATTTTAACCAGTATTAAATATTTCCTGAAACTCCAAACTTAAATAAAGCAGTAATTTTTTGTCATTAAATAAAATGCATTTTTACGCAATATAGAAAAATATTACCCTAATTTAAACCAGTATTTCGCCCTTACTACTATCGACAAATATTTCCTGGATTTTCTTTCGCTTTAATAAGGAATTATTTTCATAACCATTGTTTGCTATGTTTTGCTAAATATTTTAATATATTAACTGTCTTTTAGAATCATGTAGATTAGAACTTATATGCCATTAGCCAAAATTATTATTTCCTTGATTAGATAAAAATAAATGAGAATTTTGCTCACAATAATTTTAAGAACAAGTTTTACTATACGATTCTTCTTTTCACAGACATGGGGTAAGAATTATAGTGACTATAATTCTTACCCCATGAAACTTTTATCCCACTCAGCAAAAACATCTGCTCAATTTGCCTCTTGCAATCCTTTGCAGACTTTCAAGGAAATAAAAATATTTGGTTAAAAAATTCTGTACAGATAAGAATAGAAACAAATCCGAGCCTGAATATATGCTTAATACGGTGAAAATGTTAGAGAAAACCTGCTCAAAAAGATGGTGTGATATATATATATATATATATCTCACAGTAGAAGCGGATTCTTTTAAATGCCATAACAAACACGACACGACATTCTTTCGATAATGACAGGCGTTTGTTACGGTTTGTAGAGATTCATTGCCCTTGCAGAAATTAGTTTTAAATCATCCACCGTTTATATCACGAAATTGTTTTTTTTAAAACACGAAACATTTTAACCTGAATACTTGAGTCATGTTCTTAAATAGCCTCGTCAGATCGAGACTTTTACCTGGATGTCATTCGTTGCGCCAAACACATTTAGATGTATATAAACTGTCATATGTACACAACTGCATTCTTTGATCAATGACTAGAAATGGCTTCGAGTGAGTGAAGTCTCATGATCTCAGCGTAGCCCATCCTTCTTCGAACCTTGTACTCTGGCGCTTCACAATCATAAAGAACAGTAACAAATACTGCTACCATATCTGGTCGGATGCTCCTGCAATTCATCTTGATATTCTCAACAAATCCCAAAGTAGGATCTGCAATGTAATCGATCTCAATTTGGCAGCTCAACTGCAGCCACTTTCTCACCGACAAGATCTTCCATCTGTTTATTTCTACAAATATTTTCATGACAACTGCTGTGGTGAGCTTTATTTCCTGGTACCTTGACCACATGTATTTACTTCTTTTACTAGAGTGGCATTAAGGTCTCACCATTTTTCCGTCTAACTAGTTAAACGTAACTGCCTTTTCTACTCTAACAGTTTCTTTTCTCGCATTTCCCGTTTATGGAACTCAGTTTTATTTGCATGCTCTTATCTACTTGATTGTCATCTTTTATCTACTTGATACCCATCCATCTCTTACTTTTTTATCGACAACTCCTCTACTCTGTCTTTTCTCTCACTGTAACCCCCCTTCGCACCATTTGCATTTCTGCTTTGCATGGTGGTGGGAGAAATGATTATATTAATAAAAATCAGAAACCACATCGGTAGAGGACATTCAACAAGAATAAGAACTAAAATATATATCATATTCTCGGAGAGAACATCATAACCTAATGAAGTTTTTGACGTTCCACTGCTTCAAATAAAAGGTTTGGAAGGAAACCTCTATCCATCATAAAAAAGTGATATCAACCATTAGCTTTAAAAATCTATTTTTCTGACAAATTGTTTCAAGAGAAATATTTTTATAAATTACAACCGACAGTAGTACGGGCTGTTCGATCTATGAATACCAAACGTTTCCCTATAAGGAAACAAGTAATATTAGTATTTTCATTACAATTATCAGTAGTTTTGTTTTCAATTAAGTATTTTAGAAGACCAAAGCAGTAAAAGTGGTGGAAATGTTTTTCAACGCTTTATTTGAATGTAGCGTCGATTATCCTCAGGTATTTCGATCGGTATTAACTACAACTGGTTTTGCTGACCATCATGGAACATCACTCAAAAAAATATCGACACTTGTTAGCACTAAAATCATACGCAGTACTCTTGCCATAAAAGTTTTTCTGCATTTCATTTGCATTTTTACCTATCTTAAAATAAAAAATAAAAATTATTTTCTTCAATTTCAAATATGAGTTTCAATTTGCAAAAAACACGTCAATTTTAACATTTTAAATGCCCATTTATATTACACTTATCAAAATATAATCAAAATTATATTTAAAGAACATAGTCTATGCTAAATATTTGTGAAGCTATCTTCTCACAAAACTGAAACACATCTGTTCTGTTAGTATTTGTCTTTATTTCTGAGATAAGGTAGTATTTACAGTATTTACATTATTCGGACTATTGTCCTAAAATTTGTTGCCATTTGTAGGACGTTTACGAATAGATCATTCTATTTGTCTATATTTCTGAGATGAGGTAGTATTTACAGTATTTACATTATTCGGACTATTGTTCTCATCTTTGTTGCCATTTGTACAACGTTTAATAATAGATCATTATATTTGTCTATATTTCTGAGATGAGGTAGTATTTACATTATTCAGACTATTGTCCTCATCTTTGTTGCCATGTGTACGACGTTTAATAATACACCATTCTATTTGTCTGTATTTTTGTGATGAGGTAGTATTTACAGTATTTACATTATTCGGACTATTGTTCTCATCTTTGTTGCCATTTGTACAACGTTTAATAATAGATCATTATATTTGTCTATATTTCTGAGATGAGGTAGTATTTACATTATTCAGACTATTGTCCTCATCTTTGTTGCCATGTGTACGACGTTTAATAATACACCATTCTATTTGTCTGTATTTTTGTGATGAGGTAGTATTTACAGTATTTACATTATTCGGACTATTGTCCTCATCTTTGTTGCCATGTGTACGACGTTTAATAATACATCATTCTATTTTTCTGTATTTTTTGATGAGGTTGTATTTACAGTATTTACATTATTCGGACTATTGTCCTCATTTTTGTAGCCATTTGTACGACGTTTAATAATAGATCATTGTATTTGTCTATATTTCTCAGATGAGGTAGTATTTACATTATTTACATTATTCAGACTATTGTGCTCATCTTTGTTTCCGTTTGTAAGACGTTTAATAATAGATCATTGTATTGGTCTACATTTCTGGGGTAGTATTTACAGAATTTACATTATTTGGATTATTGTCCTCATCTAGGAAATTTGGAAAAATTTCAACATTTAAACAATTTAGGGGGGCTCAGGTTTTCATACAATCCTATAGTAAATCGATCCTCCATTTTGGAACCACTCGTCAGCACATTACCACCACCTGTGAATTTGTTGATTATCAATTTTTTGTTACTATTTTCAGTGCAATCTTATCGATTAAACCCTAAACTTTCCAATTGACAAAAAAATTTATAAAAATTTCAACATTTAAACAATTTTAGTGGGTGGCTCAGTTTTTCATTGAACCTTATAGTAAATCGTTCCTGTGCAATTAACTTTTTTGCTTGCGCAAATTCAACAACTGAATCTTCTGCGAAATTTTTTAATAAAGCCATACTTGGAGTTTCCGTGGAAGATGCCATCGTAAAAACTAAAGAAAACTTGAAAAAGACAAAAACAAGAGCAAAATCTCGTCCCCAAAAAAAAACAAAAAACAAACGACCCCAACGCGAGTGGTTCCAAAATGGAGGATCAATTTACTATAACGTTGTATGAGAAACTGAGCCCCAACAAATTGTTTAAATGTTGAAATTTTTCCAAATTTTTTGCGTCAATCGGAAGGTTTAAGGTGTAATAGATAAGGTTGCACTGAAAAAAAAAGTAAAAAACAAAATGAAAAACAAAAAATTTAAAGGTGGCGGTAGTCTCCTTCATTTCCGCCATTTATTCTATACAGCGAAAAACTCCATTGAGAACGGAAAGATCCACAAGGATATATTATCAGGGAACAAAATCTTAATAAAATAAGCCACGCGGATGACACACTGTTGATTGCAGACTCAGAAAGGAAACGGAAAGAATACTTAGACAAGATTGTAATGCTCATAAAAAAAAACGAACAATTAAATGTAGATTAATATTTGTCATCAGCAAAAGAGGCAACCTAAAAATTGTGCTATATATAGGGACGTCAAAATCAAGCAGATACAGAAATATAACGATCTAGATAATTTAATAACAAAAGAAGGAAAATATGACGCAGAAATCCGAAAGAGCATTGGAAAAGCGAAAGACGGCTTTCCGAAACTAAGCAAAATATTAAGAGATAGGAAAATTTAATTAGAAACCTTGAATTGATGAACCGCTAGATAAATATTTAATACACACGAACAGTGCCAACATGGGATGGAAACTGCGATACTAAGATCCGAAGGCGCATTACATGGCCAAGGATGCATTCTAGAAGCTAAGTAGAGTATTAAGAAACAGGAAATTTCGCTGAAAACAAATAAGGGAGTACTGGATTGTTATGTGATATCTGTCATTCAATATGGCAGTGAATGTTGAACACCCTCACCAAAGATAAAAGAAATTCTTGAAGCAACCGAAATGTGGTTATACAGAAGGATGATGAGGATACAATGGACTGAATATTTGAACAACGACGAGGTTTTTGGATAGGATGGACACAAAAAGGAAACTGATAATTAACATTAAAAAAGACAGTTTTTAGGACATGCAATGAGGAAGGAGGGCTTGGAGCATCTGATTCTCACGGGACGAATAGAAGAGAAGGAATACAACGAAAAGCAACGTCCATACCTTATAGACTTGAGCAGATGGATAGTAGAGCAGGAATTAAGTAGAATAACAGTAGAAGACGTATTAAGCACGGCCAATGACAGGGAGATGTGGAAGGCCATGATCGTCTAGGCCTTAAAGGGATTCGGTACACAAAAATTCAGATTGTTTTAATGTCACTTTAACACCATATTTAGTATAATTTAGAGCAGTGTAGGTTAATTAACTGTAATAAACAAACTCGAAAATTGAATCTATATTGAGCAACGGTACAAATAAATTTTTACTCATCACTTCATTTGTATTATTACATTTTATTTATTTTGATTCGTTTTGAAGAAAGAACATTTCGTTTTGGCATTTTTATTTTATACCATTTATAACTGGCCGTAAGTCCATGGTTGTGGAACAGCTGTTGTTAAGTGAGGAATGCCTGTAATCACGTCTTCTTCATGTGAAAATATTGACAGATATGTCAGCAGGAAAGTTAATTGAATATGTTAAAGAGTCGAGTGAATGACTAGAGAGAGTAAATTGTGTAGCGCCGGTCGTTTAACTTGAGAGAGCTTAGCGGTCAATATTGAAATTCAATACTTGTAATTCTGGTGCCGAAAAATGACATTTTTCTTCGGACTGAAAGGAACAGAGAAGCGATGCAGACAAGTTTATATCTTGCCGTTTTTTATTTGATTTTCGGCGAAGTATACCTGATTCTTTCTTTTTTAATGCGCAGTATCCCTTTAGTATCAGAGACAACTGCTCCTACCCACCTCATTAGCATGGATCAGGCTAGTCTCCCTGAAAGCAAAATACAGCGTCTCATCGGGTTAACTCTCACAACAGACCTCAAGTGGAATGACTATATAGAATCCATAGCTAAATCCGCTGCTAAGAAAGTCGGTTCTCTGTGTAGTGCCAGAACGTTTTTACCGTCTAAAACCATCCTGCACATATCTACCATCTGCTCGGGCATTGAATACTGCTGCCATATCTGGTCGGGTGCTCCTGCTATCCACCTAGGTGTTCTTGCCAAAATTCAACGTAATGTGATCGATCCCGACTTGGCAGATCAGATAAAGTAACTTTCTCACCGGCGCAATGTGGCTTCCCTGTGTCTCTTCTACAAATACTTTCACGGTTTCTGCTCCAATGAACTTAGCTCACTGATGCCCCTATATATGAATTTACTCGATCCACAAGATTAGCAATTAGGTCCCACCCTTTTACTGTGAAACAAATAAAATATAAATGCAATTTCTACTCCAGTAGATTCTTTTCTCGCACTTTCCGCCTGTGAAATTCTATTCCGTTTATTTGCTTCCCCGACTGCTACAATCTCCAAGAATTTAAATGTAAAGTCAATAGTCATCTCCTATCTCACTAACCTGCATCCTCTCTCTCATGCTCTTTTCTCCGTCTACTTCACTCTCATTAGTTTTCTCATCCTTCTCTTATCCACTTCCTGATACCCCCTATAACCTGTCACTCATAATTTACCTCCTATGTAACCCCTTGCGCACCAGTGAAAGTAAACTGCCTTGATTGGGGCGATATCATTGTAAAAAAATGCCTAATCCTTTACTAAGAGAAATAAATATGCGTCGAATTGGCTGCGTGTTTTCAGAGCCATTGTTCTAAGAAAAATTACAATTTGAGTGAATTTTTGTTTGTTTTCACTAAATTATTCTCAAGAAACTTTTGGAAGCTACCTCCTCTTCTTTCTTTTATATGCCATGTCCCTTCAAGAAGTAGGCGATCATGATCCTCCACCGCCTCCTGTCTCTAATTGCTCTTAATATATGTTGCACTGTTAGTTCTCTCAAACCCTGCTCCGTTATTCATTTGTTTACTCCTGTCTCGCTTACCCTCAACCCACCCTGTGGGTATCAGATTCTCTAGGCCCTTCTTTCACATTCCTTGTCCCAGAAACTTCAGCTGTTAAATGGTGTTAAATATAAGTTTCCTTTTTGTTTTCATTCTCTTCAAAACCTCGTCGTTGCTCTGTTCATGGCATCCTCATCATCCTTCTGTAGAAACATATTTTTGCTGCTTAGAGTCTTTCTTTCATCTTTGAAAAATGGCGAAGTATCAAAAATAATTCAAAGGAAGGTCGGTTTGCGTTGAAATTCAGTCTTAGAAATGCTGGCTTTTATCTCGGCACCAACAACGACTAATATTGCTGATATGACGTACAGAATTAATCCACGCTCCATAAAAAGAATTTTAGGAATGCAGAGAAAGTGAAAGAGCATGTGAAAGAGAGATAAGGAGAATTGTGAAATCAATAGGAAATATTAGTTCCTGATTCTCTTATATTTTAAACATTTATTATTGAATCTAGTTCCAAAAAATAGAAGCCATCTGAAATCCCACGAAAGGCCGTGTCTATTAAGTAATGCGTGGATCGGCATCAGCGTCGTGTTGTTATACGGCTGAATGACACTGACATCTTACTTAAAGACATATATCCCTAGTATGGCATGTACGTTGTGGTGCAGTGGGTATCGAATCAGAATGACAAATCAGGGAGCCGAGTTCGAATTACAGTTGAATTCGTTGCATTCACTTACGCACAAATGCCCTTGGAAAAGGTATTAATCCGTCACTTCCCTCCAATTATGAGTTAAATAATAGAACAGATTAGGTTCTATAGACTTGGCTGGCAACTAGTCTACCGCAGAAGGCAATGGTAACCTGCTGCGGGATAATCTCCCTCCCCAGTCAATCATGTCTCTTTTGAGACATGATCGCTTAAAGCGTCTCTCACATATGGCACTTAACTGACTGAATGAATATAATAGTTAAAAATATGATTAAGGCCTCTACTGGTCATAAAGTCGGTGATCATTTTTTTATTGTTATGAAGTAATAAACTGACCCCCACTAATTAGTACTTAATAATATAATACATCTCTTCTTCCTCTAGCTATGAGTAAAAAAACAGACCACATTGGGTTCTATAGCCTTGGCTGCTAACCAGTCTACTCCAGAAAGCAATGGCAACCTCCTGCAGAATAATCTTCTGCCAGGTCAGTCATGTCTATAAAGCGACTTGATCGCCCAAAGCGTATATCACTGGTCCCTAGTATGCCTTTGAGACCGTTGCTCTAGATAAAATAATCCAACTGTGTTCATTCTTTCAGGACTATTCACTTCACGGGTAAATAGCTATACAGCCTATCAAAGTCTTAAATCTGCCACCTCTTTGACTTTAATGTCACACATACTTCATCCTGTTGAGAACCAATTTCCACAGATGAATGAGAGCTAAAAAAAAATCACGTCTAGTGCCGTCTAAACTTTTTCACACCAAACATCTAAACTTATTTATAAATGGAACTGTGTGTGTGTGTGTGTGTGTGTGTGTGTGTGTGTGTGTGTGTGTGTGTGTGTCCGGTACCTATAGACCCCGAAACGGCTCAACCGATTTTCTTGAAAATTTACACAGTTGTACTATAAGCGTCTGCGAGTGTCCTTTGCTAGGTTTTGTGTCGAGGTCCCCCCGATAAATATCGAAAATCGATAATCGAAAAAATCGGGTTATAGAAGGAGTGGTCCGATTTTAATCAAATTTCATACACTCATAGACAAAGACATAAGAAACGATATTCAGAAGTTTCAATGTTGCAGTTCTTACAATAGTGCAGAAAATCGATAATATATATATATAGAAGCTTTCATTACACCCGAGCAACGCCGGGCTATACTGCTAGTAGGATATAGATTCGACAATCTGTTCGACTGAAATAATTAGCAAGCAACAAACATATGGAAACATGCAAGGAAATATAATGCCCTAAATTCTTCTTCAGGACGTAGGCGATCATTGCTCTCCACGTCTCCCTATCCCTTGTGGCTCTTAGTATGTTTGCTCCTGTTGCTCCTGGAAACCCCCGTTCCGTCATCCACCTGATCAGGTCCTCCAAATATGTTATTCGCTGCCTTCCTCTGTCTCTCATTCCTTCTATCTGTCCAGTCAGTATCAGGTTCTCCAGGCTCTCCTTCCTCATTGCATGTCCCAGGAACTTCAGTTGTCTCTTCCTGATGCTCAGCATCAATTTCCTTTTTGTTGCCATTCTTTCTAACACCTCGTCGTTGCAGTCCACGATATCCGTAGCATCCTTCTGTAGAACCACATTTCGGCCGCTTCCAGTTTTGTCCTCATTTTCGATTATATTGTCCAGCATTCACAGCCGTATTGAAGAACTGACATCACGTAACAGTCTAGAACTCTTTTCTTCGTTTCTATTGAGATTTTCCTGTGTGTTAGTATTTTGCTCATCTTCTGGAACGTGTCCTTTGCCATGCCAATTCGCCTTCGGATCTCCGTGTCGCACTTTCCATCTCCTGTTAGAACACTTCCTAGGTACTTAAATTCTTGTACTTGTTTGATTCTGTTATTCTCCACCTGTTTTTTAACTGAGACTAAGTGTATGTAGAATCTTAGCTCAGCATGGATTGAAACACTTTAAACAGACAGCGGCCATGTTTTTCTTATAATAGCTTCGATTCGAACAGAGTCAGTCACAGAGTCAGACAGAAGTATGATTGCAATAATAAATAGAAAAAAGGTTTACCTATAGATAGGAGTGAGTTGAGATAGATAAAGACTAAGAGAGATGAACAGTGATATTCATACAATATATACCGAGAGATCATACAGACTGAGATAGATAGATAGATAGATAGATAGATAGATAGATAGATAGATAGATAGATAGATAGATAGATATTAACAGGCCGAAATATATACATATGATTCGTCATAGATAGGTATTAACAGAGAGATAAATAGAATGATACACATGAACAGACAGGATTGATCGATATCAATGCATAGAGATAGATAGAAATAAAGTGAGTCAGATTCATACAAATATGATAGAATCATAGGAACATTAGAATACATACACGCTTATATGTACACAGTCAATCACACAAACATCTATCTATCTATCTATCTATCTATCTATCTATCTATCTATCTATCTCTGTTCATTATCTATCTATCTATCTATCTATCTATCTATCTATCTATCTATCTATCTATGTCTTAATTTACATGAAAAGATTGAGACTGATTTTAAAAACTAAATAAGTATGAAATTGTTAGTTAGATAGATAGATAGATAGATAGATAGATAGATAGATAGATAGATGAACAGACTGAGATAGATAGATAGATAGATAGATAGATAGATAGATAGATAGATAGATAGATAGATAGATAGAAACAGACCGAGATAGATAGATAGATAGATATATAGATAGATAGATAGATAGATAGATGGTCCTGTGTATGGTAAACTGCACCCGGCAGCAAGATTGGGAGGTTGTGAGAAGCATAAAACCACCTCTTAGTTGCTGTTGTTTACAGGACCACCCTAACCCGGAGAGGTAGAACTTGTAAGGGTCCCAAATATGAGCAAAAATTTCACCCCTAAACTGGGGTCAAACCACTATGAAAGTATAATAATAAAAATTTATAGAAAAGTATACATGTTATTAAGGAAAAATATTACCTACAATACATTATTTGAATTATTGCCAAAACACATTTTTGAAGTAAAATGAAATTTCATTTTTCTAAAAAAAAACAAATTTTAATCAATTTCTAAATCAACCTTTACACTATAACCAAACACTTAAAGAAATACTTTAAAACCGTACTATTTTGGCATTAAATAATCAACCCACAAAGGAGTTGATATGCGGTTAAACAAAGCTCAAACTCAAAGATAGATAGATAGATAGATAGATAGATAGATAGATAGATAGATAGATAGATAGATAGATAGATAGATAGATAGATTTTAATAGGCTTAGATAATGGAGATTTTCTAAGCGTAGCTTAAATGTGGCGCAAAGGTGCAACTATGTGACACCTAGTGAGGATCTAACTTACTATTTAGCTGCAATTGTTAAATGAATCAGGAAAAGATTTAAATGGAGGCGCATTTTAAAATGAATAAATTGATATAAAAATATTGACTGGAAGATGTATCGACAATTAGAGAAGTGGATTCTAAATAAGCATTTATCTCGTGGGAGACAGATCGATTTATAAGCACCCATGCGTGACCATCTCTTCTAAACACATGTACAATAGCATATTTTATCAAATCGCTATGTTTGCATGAGTGTCTTTCTTTCTCCCTCCCTGTCTTTTTATCTCTCTCTTTATTCGTCTTCATATTTGCCTCGGCGCTTCTCCCTCACCAATGATTGAAGCTATCTGAAGCGTTTTGCACCATTTCCCGCAGACAATTATTTCCAGGCATTGAAACGAACACTATACCCGTCTCTCCCTCATCGGTTTCGACGCCGATCTTTGCTCGTCGCACGATCTCACTCTCCCAGTCCGTTACGAATACATTTTGCACTAGTCCTGCTTTTTCCCCTGATATTTACTCCGTGAATATCCTTTTGATACCAATATTTGCGGAACTCGTCCGTTCCTCCCTTGAGGATCGGTGTTTATTTCATCTTTGCTGCTTTCATTTGACGACCATTTTCTTGTAGCTCCCGAGGTGTTTCCTAACGACCAGAAAGCATGCACTCAAAGTGCCATTAGTGGAGAAACTTTGGAGAATCGGTGTAGCTCCAAGAGCTTACTATCTTGAACAAAAACATACATACCCACATGAGCGATTTGCCACAGGACAAAGCATAGTCTGTAATTTATGAGAGAAAGAATTGATAAATATCAACTCAATGAACAGGTAACGTCGAAAAAGTTACATTTCAGTGTCTATACACAAGTGTATTGTTAGTCTCAAATTCTCTGTTCGCAATTAGGAATACACCCATGACGAAAATGTTATATATATATATATATATATATATATATATATATATATATATACAGTAATGGCCATAATATAAGGAACGGAAACAACAAAGATATGAATATGTGTATTACTTAAAACGTAATACATGATTAGCAATTAAATTTTTACCGAATAAAGATTAAAGTGCAATGCATAAATATTATACAAAGTTGCAAAAAATTTATATAATAGTTTATTTTTTTTAAGGAAATAAGCTACTGGACAAAGGTTAAGGAACGATCTTGTTAATACTTGATTGTGAACAAAATATCAACAAAATTTAACATTTGGTAAACATCTCCTTATTTTCAATGACTTCTCTGCATCATCGACCACATGATCTAATTAATTTCTTGCAAAAATCAGCAGTAATTTCCTCCCAGTCGTCTTTCAATAACTCCCATAGGTGATCCTGGTTTTTCGGGTTTCTTTTCTGAGTCCTTTCTCTAATTATCTTCCAAGCATTTTCTATTGGATTCAGGACGGGGCTCTGGGCTGGCCACTTCATTAGGGCGATTCCTTCTTCTTCAAATAAAGCCATAACTTTCTGAGCTTTGTGGCAAGATGCATTGCTCTGCATGAAAATTGGAGATTCATAAAGATTATCGTGTAATCTTGCTACCACATGCTGCTGGAGAAGAGTTTTGTAAATCTCAGCATTGATATTGCCATGTGCGCGGATGATAGGGCCAACACCTGCAGATGAAATCATTCCCCACACCATCACACTGTCGCCACTAAACTTAAGGGTTTTCTTGACACATTGAGAAAACAGTCTTTCACATGTTCTACGGCGTACGTAAATTTTGCCCTCAGAACTAAACATAGTAAACCTGGACTCATCACTAAAATAAACTGTATCCCATTGTGCGTCAGTCCAAACAACATGTTCTCTCGCATACTCCAGGCGTGCCTTTTGCTTTCGCTTTAGCTTTCACATAAGAGGCTTTGAAGCTGGAATAAGGGCATGCAATCCAGCATTTTAAACCTGCGAGTAACCGTTTCCCTTGAGATCTTTTATCTGTTTTTTCATTAATTTTACGGTCACTTTGTGTGGCAGTTTCAAAACGGTTTTTCGTAGATATTCTATCAATTCTTCAATCTTCTCTTTGCGATGTTTTTAGAGGTCTGCGGGTTTTTGGTTTTGCATCTAACGTTTTATCGGTTTTATACCTGTTAATTACACGATGAACGACACTTTTAGACCTATGAACAATATCAGAAATTTCTGAAATTGACTTTTTTCTTGATAGCGATAATGAGTTTTTTTCTTCAAAAAAGAGCATTTTGAGTGTAGAATTTGCTATATTGCTTAAAAAGTCCCAATGATAAATGAATTTTTACATATTGTTGAAAAGCTCCATCGAGTTTTTTAACAATGTAAATTAAAAGTTTATGCAAATTATTAGCATCGGTCCTTAACTTTTGTCCAGTAGCTTATTTCCTTTGTTCCCTTTAATCTTTATTTTAAAAAAAACTCTTATGCAAATTTTTGTAACTTTGTATAATATTTATGCATTATACGCTCATCTTTATTCGGTAAAAATTTCATTGCTAATCATGCATTACTTTTTAAGTAATACACAAATTTATGTCTTTGTTGTTTCCGTTCCTTATATTATGGCCGCTATTATATATACATATATATATTGGAATATGAAATCGGATAGCCGAGTTCAAATTCCAGTAGAATTTATTTCATTTATTTAGATACAAATACCATTTGGAAAGGTATAAACCCATCTATGAGTTAAATAGCACGCTAGATTAGGTTTTATAGCCTTGGTTAGCAACCAATCTACCGCAAAAAAAATGATTACCTGTTGCGGGACAATTTTCTGCCTCGTCAGTCATGGACCCAAAAAGATATGATCACCCAATCTTGTATCACGTACGGTACTTAACTGACTGATTGACACCCCCATATATATATATATATATATATATATATATATATATATATATAGGGGTGTCAATCAGTTAGTTAAATACGGTACGTGATATATATATATATATATATACGACTGAATACAGAACGAAGAAAAAATTCTTACAACGTCCAAAACATTGATTTAAAATAGTGCTCGATATATAATATATAGAGCAGTGAATATTTATTATAAATTATATTTTAGAACATGTACATAATAATTCTATATAGATCCACTACAAAGGTACGATTGTTTCGACATTGAAACTTCAATGTCTCATCAGGCTGATGAGACATTGAAGTTTCAATGTCGAAACAATCGTACCTTTGTAGTGGATCTATATAGAATTATTATGTACATGTTCTAAAATATAATTTATAATATATATATACGCATCGCTCATTCAGTGAAATGAATTAGAGTGCTTTAGCTATTGGGCGCGTATAATGATATACGCTAAAAAGTCTACCTACTTCCACCGAACGCCCATAGCCCAGAGTTAGAGTCGCCGACTGACGCCATTTCGGTCGGGTTTCAATCCTGAGTAAAAAAGCAATAGGAGTCTAACCGTACTGATGAGCTGTGATGCGGCGAAACAAATATGTCTGCGGATGACAATATATATATATATATATATATATATATATATATATATGTGTGTGTGTGTGTGTGTGCGTGTGTGCGTGTGTGTGTGTGTGTGTGTGTGTGTGCATGTTTACACATATTAGTTTTTGGTCATAATTAAATCAGACATGTACACAGTTGTATTAAAAAATGTTCAATATAATTATATTGTATAACTTTTAAATATGTTTCAGTTAGAAATTAGTTATTTTTGCGACCTAGTTTTCAATGTCTTGGTATCTTCAGGCGATTTACAATAAAATTATTACACAAGGTTGAAAGTCCATGTCGCGAAAATAACTCATTTCTACATGTGTGTGTGTGTGTGTGTGTGTGTGTGTGTGTGTGTGTGTGTGTGTGTGTGTGTGTGTGTGTGAGAGAGAGAGAGAGAGAGATTTTTTAAAGAAGAAGAATTGACCTGATAGCTATCGGAGAAAACTGCATGTCATTAACAAAACCTTCTTACATATGTAAAGTTTTATACCACACACCATTATCTACTCGTAAAGCATTAACGCAATTAAAAAGAAAGAAAAAAATGAATTTAGTAAAGTTCATTTTGAAAATTGCTTTCAAAGTCTAGATGTGCTGATAGAGTAACGATAATCGGCACCGAAAATAGAATAGACGACCCGATTTAAATCCTAGCTTTGCCCTGGTACTTTTGAGCGTTGTGAGAAAATCGAAATGAAATGGATCATTAACATCTGTAAAAGACATTGGTGCATTAACTGATCCGTTCGTTACGATTATACAGGTTATTTAAAGCCAGGAAATATTTTTTTATATTGAAACTTTTATTTAGATAACAAATATTTAGTGAGAGAAATCTTTGTAATTAACACATTACGACGGAAGAAGATGTGGATGAATACCTTTCCCAATATCTCTGCTTGCAGGCGAATATAACTAACTCAACTGGAATTGAAATTTGACACCCCGATTAGCAATTCTGTACCATTATCTATTACACTACCTGCACATCCAGTCTCATAGCACCTGGTATCTTCAAGCGATCAGCCATCTAGTTACTGATCAGGCTAGACGTTACTTAACTTTGTTAATCTTACAAAACCGGTATTTCAACGTGATGTGGTTGTAAGAGAGGGCGATAGAAGCAGGTGAATTTTTTATACTACATAATGAGGAAAGAGGCTTCGGAATTTTTGATACTCACAAGACGGAAGAGGAAAACAATGCATAACTTTCCTACCAAGTTTGAATAAATGGATAACGAATCAAGGTTTAGGAGAGATAACAAAAAACAAAATTTCTTCAGGGCTACAAAGGACAGAAAATTGTGAAGAGCCATGATCTTCAACGTCCTAAACGGACACGGCACATAGAAGAAGAAGAACAATAACAACAACAAAAATGCTGCTAAGAAATACCTTCTTGTAATTTTTTTTCATTCGCTCAACTACATTTTAAGTTTTGGCTTACTGCTATACACGTTGAATATACAAGTTCTCGCTCGATCACCGAAGTTAAGCAACGTTGAGCCTGGTCAGTAGTTAGATGGGTGACCGCTTGGGAATACCAGGTGCTGTAAGCTTGTAGTGACGGATGTGTCGTTGTGGTGCAGTGGATATCGGCTCGAAAGTTAAATACATGGGAAATTCTCTAACAGAGGTCGGAAAGTGCGAAACTGATATCCAAAGACTTAGATTATCAGAACGCATTCTAAAAGTCGATTAGAGTAATTAGAGAAAGCAGAATTTAGCGAATGTTGGACAATTTCCTCAAAGATGAAGAAAAGACTGGAAGCAACAGAAATGTGGTTCTACAGAAGGATGCTGAGGATACCATGGACTGGATATGTGAGGAAAAACGAGGTTTTGGAGAGAATGCAAACGAAAAGATAACTTATATTTAACATCAGAAAAAGACGGCTAAAGTTTCTGAAACTCACTATGTGGAAAAAGGGCTTAGAGAATCTGATACTCACAGGTCGAATAGAGAAAAATAGCAACAGCTGTAAACATCGCATGACATACTTGATGAGCTTAGACAATTGAATGGCAGAGCAGGGTTTGGGAGAAATTACAGTACAATAACAAGTGACAGGAGGAGTTGAATAGCCATGATCGCTTAAGTCCTGAAGGGACAGGGCACATGAAGGAAGAAAAGAGAAGCCCGACACTAGAAGTAAAAAAAAAGTATTGTTGTGCTACCTTCTCGGGGAGAATTTCGCGAAATCAAACATCCAAATTCACTTTGCACATATATAAATCAATCTGCACATATACAAATCAACTCTCCGTCCGTGCTTTCCTGACGGCTACAACCTCCAGGAATTTAAATGCGGTGTCAATACCCATCTTTTATCCATGTTGACTCCAGTCCTTTCTACATCACCCTGTATATCTTGTTATTTTCCTTTCTCTCTACCTTCAACAATCTTCACATCTGTGTTCCCATCCTTCTCTTGGCCTTTCTCTGACACCCCCTGCAACTGGTTCGTCTCTCTCTTCACTCTCGTCTTGTCTAAACTTTTACTCTTATGTAGCCCCCTGCGCATCATTGGCGGTACCGCCTTGCATGGGGTGAAACGATTAAGAAAAACTTTTTAAATGGCAATTTCTCTTCAAAACAATTGCTTTGAAAACACGCAGACAATTCAACGGATAATAATTTTGCATAGTTAAGCACTGACCAACTATAAACACTTCGTGGCGACGGGGCAAGCTGACTCGGTATCTTTGTCAAAATTTGACAGAACTGAAACAGTTCATATTAGTACTGGAATAATATTTCTCATATGCTAAGTGGAAAACCTGTATGGGCATGACGGTAATCCCGGAGTGGTAGCACCTTTTAAAGTCACAGATATGGGAAAATAGTTAACCCTCAAAACCCTATGAAAGTATAAAAATACACTTTTATAGGATTATAGCAATTAAGAGGTGGTTCCATGCTCCTCACAGCCTCCCAATCAGAGGTCTTGCCGCCGGGTGCAGTTTACCGTCATGCCCAGAACCAAGAAGAAGTGTTCTGTTCATTATCTTATCTTTATCTGTCTGTTGAAACACATCAGTATCGCTTCGAATATCTTTTCATCAAATACTCACTCCACACAATAGCATAGACAAAACATCTTAGGTCAGCACACTTTTCTTTACTGCCAACGAAATTTTCCTATGTCTAAATGCTTTGGCTAGTTGCAGGAGGACATATTTCGGTGATCCAATTCGCTAATGGATTTCTGTGTCATTCTTTTAGACGTCCGTAACTAACCTGACTTTGATAGTTAATGATTTGAATGTCTCCAATTTGAAGCACATACCATTGGTTGCCTTTTTTGCTGTCGATAATACATTCTGTCTTTTTTGTACTTAATGATTAGTTCTTTGTACTTGCTTCTCTGGCAGATTTTGTAGTTTTCTTTATGAGTGTATCATTAACACAGTGTTATCTGCGTGTGTTATGTTGCTTGGTTGATCTTGTTTGGGTCGTTTTGCTGGAAAGGTTAAAAAAATCAAACGAGAAATATGTGCCTATACATCCGAGATGAGTTAATATTTACATTATTTGCATTCTTTATTCCTAGTACCTGACGAAACCCGGAACGTACAATAGCCGAAGTGTGGCAATAAAGATGAGGACAACATTCCAAACCATATATAGG
This sequence comes from Ascarosepion bandense, assembly GCA_037127315.1. NCBI lineage: Eukaryota > Metazoa > Mollusca > Cephalopoda > Sepiida > Sepiidae > Ascarosepion > Ascarosepion bandense. The sequence continues at coordinate 2,922,205 of JBBBDQ010001529.1, read as the reverse complement.
ATGAGAAAATGTGTTTATTTACTCGTTTATTTTTTAGTATTTACTGAACTCGTTTCCAATCCCATTTCAGCTGATTTTCCACAGTAAATCATGCAGACGTTTTTCGATATCTTTCGCAAATGAATAGAACCTACAAGCAGTTCAAAAAGATTTTTGTGTGCTGCTTATCAAAGAGTTTGTCTAATCTAGAAAACAGGTATAGGTTTTTGTGGCATTTTTATTGTTCGCATTAATAGCATTCTGACCGTAAAAATAGCATTTCTTCTTCTTTTTCAATGTATTCAACAAAGTTTCATTGTTTCATCGCATTTCAATTCTATATCTTGTAGTATAGGTTGGGCGTTGTGGTGCAGTGCATGTCGGCTTGGAACGAGAAATTGGCGAGCCGAGATTGAATTACAGTTGAAATCGTTGCATTTTCTTACCCGCAAAAACCCTTGAGAAAGGTATGAATTTGTCATTTTCATCCAGATATTGGTCAAATAATAATACAAATTGAATTCTATAGCCTTAGTGGCAACCAGTTCACCACAGAAACTAATGACAACCTACTGTGGGAAAACCTTCTGCCCAATCATTTTCGAGATATGATCGCACAAGCGAGATCAGTTCATTGAAATTCTTACTATAAGTTTAGGTGTGTGACCCATTGAAGAAATTATATATATATATATATATATATATATATATATATATATATATATATATTAAAAAAGGATTAATTCAAAGATGTTGAATGGCCATTTCGATATGAAGATCCCCACGGGGAACGACACATCACCTCAGCAACAGAAAAAAACCTTTCAGAAACTCTTTTTTTCTGTTGCTGAGGTAATGTGTCGTTCCCCGTGGGGATCTTCATATCGAAATGGCCATTCAACATCTTTGAATTAATCCTTTTTTAATATATATTTGCTCTGTAATATTTTATTACATGGAGCTCTCTTCCTGTATCATAAAATAAACTTTTAATATTAATTAGGATCGGGTTTTTTGGAATTTACCTTCCTGCTTTTTTCCCTTGGATTGAAGTATCTGAATTAAAATATATATATATATATATATTCCAGATAGAACTCCGAAAATTACCTTTGCCGTATCGCAATTTCCGTGAGGAAAAATTTCACTTCTTCAGCGGCAAAATTCGTTTATTAGTATTTGCATTATAAATGAATTTTCCTCTGAAAGAGTGAGATTTTTCTTCGCTGAAATGGTCATACGCTATATGTAATTTTCGGAGTTTTATTTAAAAATATACATATTTGGCTCTGTAAATTGATAACACTATTTACATAGAGCTCTCTACCAAGATCATTTTTAGTATTAATGAGATTAATATTAATAGGATCTCTTTTAGGATTTTACCCACATTCCACTTTCGTTTTTAATTTATATATATATATATATATATATATATTTTTTTTTTCCTTTACACCCAATGGTGTGTAGGGCAGCGTTTTTGCTGTTTCCGTAATAAACTGTTTTTTATCGGCAGGGTTGTTAGCCCTACGCCCAACCCCCAAACCTGGAGGAAGGTGATTTTCTAAGCGTAGCTTAGACGTGACACACGGCCGAAGGTAAGGGGTACCCAGTGAGGATCGAACTCACAACTCAGTTATAATGATTCTAGCGGGACAAGCTTGCTTACCATTAGACCCCGCAGAGGTGTATATATATATATATATATATATATATATATATATTTGCTTGATATTATAAATAATAGCAAATAATATCACTTGTCATAAAAGAAAAAAATATTTCCAACAGCACCTTGAAAAAGTAGTAAAAGAAATTAAGACATCTGATAAAATGTATTTGTAGAAAATCTATAGAGTGTCCGTCTGCAAGCATGCGCCTTACAGAATCAATATATAATTTCTTCTGTGGAAAACCCTAGTAATTTAAAGATTTATATAGGTATTACCAGGGCCGTGGCTGGTGCTAAAACAACACCAGGCACAGAGAAAATTGCCCGGATTTATTAGTTGACAATGTGATGACGTCATCAGTCTCATCCGTTTCCAGAAACTATGATTTTTGCGGATTTTTTCGGCTATTCCAATGGAAATTAGGCACAGAACGTGAACGAACGCAGGAAATCGGGTTCGGACTTTCTGAGTATAACCAGTTTTTTCTTCCAAAATTAATAAATCTACCATCCACCTGTGCATTGAATACTGCTGCCATATCTGGTCGGGTGCCCCTGCTGTTCTCCTCGGGCTTCTCGATAAGGTTCAGAGGAGGGTCTGTAATGTGATAGATACCGACTTGGCAGACCGCCTGCAGTCTCTCACCCACCGGCGCGACGTGACTTCCCTGTGTCTTTTCTATAAATACTTTCACGGCTTCTGCTCCGATGAACTTAGATCACTGGTGCCGAATTTGCACGAGATACTAGATTAGCAACTAGATCCCACCCTTTTACAGTGAAACCGATAAAATGCAGCCGTAACTTCTACTCCAACAGTTTCTTTCCTCGCACTTCCCGACTGTGGAATTCTCTTCCAAACGATTGCTTCCCCGACGGCTACAATCTCCAGGAGTTTAAATGTAAGGTCAATAGACACCTCCTAACACACTAACCTGCTCCCATTCTATCAAACACTCTTCCCATCTGCCTGACCCTCATCCTCGGTATCCTTACTCATCTGTGACCTTCCTCCTGACATTTCCTATGTCTAACCACTCCTCCTCTTTACCTTCCCCTATGTAGCCCCATGCGCAATAGTGGCAGTGGAATGCCTTGCTTGGGGTGAGATGATTAAAAAATAAAAATAAAAAATAAAAAAGATAAACAAACAGATTTTTACTGCGTTCATTCGGATGTTTTCTTCGTTTTTCTTTCTTTTATTCTTTCTTTCTTTGCTAAAGGTTCACCTTGGAATATGGTGAATAAGATTCTTTATTAAAAATATCCATTAACTTACATATATCTAATAATCTGTTTTATATTATTATATAATAATAATTAAATAAATATTAAAATAATTAAGTAGATATTAATTTTTTTAATAATTAAATATATATTAAAAAGTGTGTATAATGATATTAAAAATTGTATTAATATAACATTAATAATAACGTAATAGATTCTTAAATAATGAAATGGTTATTAAATTTTTTATGACTAAATAGATACTGAAGGATGTGCGTTGTGGTGCATTGGATATCGCCTCGGAACGAGAAATCGAGGGAGCCGAGTTCGAATTCCACCCGAATTCATTGCATTCACTTACGCGCAAATACCCTTGGGAATGGTATTAATCCGTCTATTCCTTCCAGCTATGGGTTAAATAACAGGACAGATTGGGTTCTATAGCCTTGGTCGGCAACCAGTCTACCGCAGAACGCAATGGCAACCTACTGCGGGATAAACTTCTGCCCAGTCAGTCATGTCTCGAAAGAGACATGATCGCCCAAGCGTGTATCACGTATGACACTTAACTGACTGACTGAGATACTGAACATTTTTACATATTAGGAGTTTATGAAAAATTAGAATAAAATGCATAACATAATGGATACATCAACGGAAATGCAGTCTAAACAGGGGTTTCGATTGACTGACACTCTTGCCGTTAAGACTGAGAGAGAAAATCACGTATTCCCATAAAATAATTTTTTTTTTCAAATTTAAAGTGGATCGATATTCTGATTAGTTAAATTGAACACACACATAGATTTTTCTGTCTTCCCATATCCATAAACAACAAACGTTTTGTTTCTTATATTCAAATGAAAATCATTTTCACAACAATGTTCTAACATTGCTTGATGATGAGGAGTAAAATCTTGAAACATAGAAATTTCCTTGAAGCAATGTAAACTATATTAATATAAAATAAAAAACTATTTTAATTATATATATATATATATATATATATATATATATATATAGAGAGAGAGAGAGAGAGAGAGAGAGAGATAGATAGATAGATAGATAGATAGATAGATAGATAATACCTAATGAGCCAGACGAATCTAGGTTTTTTCCTAAACGGATCGTTCTTTTTTTTTTTTTTCTTTGGGCTTCGTGCTGAACTCGGTCCGAACACTGACTGACATTCATGTACTAAGGTCTTTTTTTTTTAAACTATTTTTTCCTTCCGTCAAAAGTTTTCGAGTGAATTTTTTGACACGAATATAATTATAATCTCGTTTATATATATATATATATATATATATATATATATATATATATCCTGATCTGTTTTATTGAGCACTTTTATAAAAAAAAAAAGAAGGTAAATGCCGGAGAACTCAGAATTGTAAAACTGTTGGTTCTCTTCACCTGAATTTATATATATATAGTGTTCTAATTCATTACTGATCGTAATTCAATAATACATTAGAACACTCTTACCTACTGTCATATGTGTGCATGGTATATCACACGCTAAAAGTCTGCTTTCTTTTATCGAAGAGGTAGAATCGCCGATTGATGTCATTTCGATTGGGTTTCAAGACTGGCTTAAAGCAATCGGATGTCTATCCGTACAAATGAGCTGTGATAGAGTGAAACAGATCTGTCTGCGGATAACTATATATATATATATATATATATATATATAGTCATCCGCAGACAGATATGTTTCGCTGTATCACAGCTCATCAGTATGGTTAGACAGCCGATTGCTTTTTACCCAGGATTGAAACCCGACCGAATTGGCTTCAGTCGGCGATTCTACCTCTGAGCTATGGCCGCTCTTCAGAAGGAGGCAGACTTTTTAGCGTGTATATTATCATTATTCCTGTCCAATAGCTCAGAGAGTTCTAATTCGTTCGTGAATGAACGATATATATATATATATATATATATATATATGGAGAGAGAGAGAGAGAGAGAGAGAATGAGATTTTCCTCCAGTTAAGCTCATGAAGAGAGAGACAGTAGTGAGGTAGTATCGGCTCAGTTCATTCTCATTAAATTTTGGCTTTTCTTTAAAAAGAGGACTTAAGAAATTATTTTTGAAATGTTATTCAAAATTTAAACTTGTTCGTTCATATTTTAAAGTGAAATTCTTCTTTCGCGTAAAATCCTCAAAAGCCTGATCATGCAAAATATATGTCTGTTCTTTTATGTAAGGTGTTCCTTCATGAGTGAGCATGACTCTCCACAACTTCCAGTCTTGTTGCTTTAAGCAATGTTTTTTTTCTCTTTTTATTCGATCTGCCATCGATTCAGCCAAATCTGTTAATCATGTTACCGTTTTCTCCTACACCTCCTGTCTTCAATTGGTTACGTGAGTATTGATTTTGCCAAGCCTCTTTTCCTCATATATCACAAAAATCTCAAGCATCTATTTGTAATAGTTTCTATTTTCTTTAGAACATCAACCGTTGCCCAGGTGTTCTGTTCATTATTTTATAGTTTCCCAGCTGTTGAAGTCAATTAGTATCGCTTCTTTTGCAGGAGGATTTTGAAGTTCACAGAAAAGTTTGCATTTTATCAAAAAGTATGTAGATATATGTAATCATAAAATGATCACAAAAAATAAGAGAAAATATACAAGAAGTATATGCACATAAACACACACACACAGACACACACACACACACACACACGCACACACACGCGCGCACGCGCGCACACACACACATATACACACGAGATCACACAAGAACGAATAGCGGAGGGGAGAAAAAATGTAGCAATAAACACGCCTCTAATTAAAGCAAATAGACATAACACCAGGTCATAAAACGGCGCCTACTACCATTCTGACAGAGATGTGAAAATGCCAAACCCTGCCAAGGGCTAACGCGCACATATTAAACCATAAATTAAAGCAGACAGATATATCATCAAATCGTAAAACGGCGCCCGCTATCACTTTAACAAAGAGGCAAAAAAGCCAAATCCTAATACCGTGCACACTTAACCATAAACACACATATACATGAACTAACCCACTTACAGTTATGCACACACACATACTCACTACAATTAATGACAGCAGAAGCGAAAGAGGACCATTCTTTTAAAAGCATGGCCAACAGCGGATGGATGTGAAATCAAGCCCTCCTATCTTTCTGAAGATAAGATTCTGATCTCGAAATATTAATGAATAATAAATAAGTAATACCCAAAATCTTCTTTACCTTCTATTATTATACTAAACGCATTGTGATAGACTTCAAATACCTGCCCATACACTTTATATACACAACGCTTCACCCAAATTAGAAAATTCACCTTTATCAATTTTGTTGGAATGACATCTGTAACCAAAATTTCGCTTTATTCTGTTCGAAAAAGTTCATTAAAATTTTATTAGCTTTATATAATTTGAAAGAAGAACTAATGAAAATTCTGGAATAAAAAATATTTTCGCCCAAAAGAAAGGGCAATTCTATTATGTACATCTTTTACTTCTTAAAGTAAATTAAGCATAAAAATCAATAGAATTCGAATTTGAATGCCTGATAACCAATATTCCAAAATCTACCGATATTCTACTAATTCTTGAGATTCAATAAACGTTTCTCTTTTGCATTGATAACTGAAATTATTAATTAAAATTATTTTCTTTTATCTTCCCACTTATGAAATGTAATTTTCCAGAGAATAAATATCATTGCCTGACTTGGCTAGGGGACCACATTATGCAAAATATCGGAAAAATTTAAAGTTAAGCACGTTCATATATTTAAACGAATTCTTAAAAATTTATAAAAATAATTCACAATTATATTTTTTGTCCTTTTGCGTTTGATTATACTTATTTTTTCAAAAATCATTAGCAACTATAATAATTTTAATCAACAACAACGTATGACATTGTCATGTACGGAGGCTTTGTGAGGAATAATATTCATATATATATATATATATATATATATATATATATATATATTATGAATTATAGTTTAGAACATGTACAAATTACAATTTACTAAAAAGTGTACATTTTTTCGACATCAAAAGAACAATGTTTCATCAGGTAGTTAATAATGATGATAGTAAACGTTATTTTTGAAAAAGAAAATTAAAAAAATCTCACTTCCCCTTTATTTTTTGAAAATGAGAATTTTGAATTTTCCTTTTCAAAAATAACGTTTATTACCATCATAATTAACTACCTGATGAGACATTGTTCCTTCGATGTCTAAACAAAATGTACACTTTTATAGTAAATTATAATTTGTACATATCCTAAACTATAATTTAAAATAAATATTCATACCTCTATTTCTATATTGAGCACTGTTTTAAATTCATGTTTTGAAAGTTGTTAATATTTTTGTCGTTCTTTATTCTCTTGGATATATATATATATATATATATATATATATATATATATATTGAAGTCAACACTCAGAGACGAGAGACTGTTTCATGCAAGGCGCAATCATCAGCCCAAATATTATGGGTTTTTCCTCGGTTAGTTATGTATCCGGGTCAGTGGTACATTGTGGATGATTCTTCTAACGGTTATTTTTGCGGGAGGGGTTTATTTATTTATTTATGTTTTTATTTATTTAATTGGATTTCTTATTTATTTTATTTGTTTATATTCTTATTTTATCTCTTCTAATGGTTGTTATGGCTGCAGTGATTTGCTAATTTGTTTATTATTTGCTTAGATTAAATAATTTTTTCTTTAATGTTATTTAATTATACTTTTAATTTTCGATTTTTAAATAACTTTGCAAAAATTTGTTTTCATGTCTGCATTTTAAGATGAGTTCAGATCGTTTATTTAGTAGTTTGTTTTGATCTGGGAAGGTAATAATTTTTTTTTTTTCTCTAAGCAAAGCCTGCATGTTTTTGATTAATTGTTTTAGGATGATGCTATTTTCCGTATTTTCCATATTTTGGGGGTAATTTGGGTGTGGTTTTTAATTTCCCAGATAAACTTAGAAAGCATCGTGCTGTTTGCGTGTTTACTATTTGTGAAGGATGTTTTGTGTGCGTAGTTTCTTTGTTTCCAGGGTCATTCTCTTATTCCTTTGTATATTTTTCTTCATTGTTTACCGTTGCTTGATATATTACGTTGGTTTGTAAACAATTACTGTTTAAGGGATATTTATTCAATACACGTGGGTTTAATTTGTTCTGGTTGTTTGTTGATAGATTTTCTGTTGTGCGATTTATGATTTATGCCATGTTATCGGCGCAACTGTAGCTGATTTTCACCGTGTTTTTGTTGTATCTTTTGTGGAAGGAGATTGATTCAGGGGAGTGTTTTTTGTAAGAGTTTGAAGAATGTTTTTCCTATGTTTGTTTTTAAGTTTTTACTATACGGTGATATTTCTCTTCCTGTTGGCATTTTTTGGGAATATGTAGACAAATAAATTAATCCAATGAAATAATAAACAAATTAACAAAACCCTAACGACATAATATTAGAAAATATAAAATAAAAATAAAATGAAAATAAAAATTAATAAAATAAATAAATAGTCTAATAAATAAAACACCGAAAACCAAAAAGAATAAATAAATGCAAAAGTAAAAACAAGCGTGGTGTAATGGTGAACAAGCTCGTCTCGTTAAAATCATTATAACTGAGTAGTGAGTTCAATCCTCACTGCGTACCCCCTACTTTCGGCCGTGTGTCATGTCTAAGCTACGCTTAGAAAATCGCCTTCCTCCATGTTTGGGGGTTGGGCGCAAGGCTAACAACCCTGCCCATAAAAAAAAACAGTTAGGATGTGCGCTGTGGTGCAGCGGATATCGGCTCGGAACGAGAAATCGGGGAGCCGAGTTCGAATTCCAGTTGAATTTATTGCATTCACTTACGCGCTAATACCCTTGGGAAAGGTATTAATCCGTCTCTTCTTAAATAATAGGATAAATTTTTATCCTAAATATCCTATAAGTTTTTGTTTTTTTTAAATTGGGTTCTATAGCCTTGGCTGGCAACCAGTCTACCGCAGAAAGTAATGGCAACCTACTGCGTTGGTCATGTCTATTTCGAGACATAATCGTCCAAGCGTGTATTACGTGTGTCACTTTAACTGAATGAAATAAATTTACTTATCCAAGTCATTAAACGAACCCCTTCCGCAAAAATAACTGTTACAACGCACCACTGACATGTATATATAAATAGCCGCAGAAACACCCAGCACTAATGGCCTGAGGATTGCGCCTAGTAAGAAAGTGTCTGTAGCCCCTGAGTGTTGACTTTAATGTTCGTTTGTATATTTACATATGCTCTATCTCTGATATTGAGCACTTTATTCAATAAATATAGCACACATATATATTATCTTACGTCTATGACACTTATATAGAAGTATATATGAATTGATTTGTTTGAACATTATTTTTGATCGATACTTAAGTATTTAAGTAGACATTATGTTTATAATCAAACAGGATATATATTTATTTCTACAGGCCTGATTATTTACGATAAATTTTTGTTACGAAAATGTGTATCATTCGACAGGATTCGAACCTGCCACCCTATCCACATAGGGGAGGCCACATGTGATCTGGCATATCTTAGATCTCTCGACCACGAATGACCAACAAAGATGTCAAATCAAGTCTATATAACACACTTTTCGATTCCCCGTAAATAACTATATCCGCACTGAAATGTATCGTAATGTCAACAAATGTAAACATGTTACGAAAATTAACGAAATGTTTATAAACTACCGACAATTTATAATTATTTGTTTGAGCATTATTTTTGATCGATACTCGTATTTAAGTAGATATTCTGTTGATAATCTAATAGTATATATATTAAAATATATATGTATATATATAATATTACAAAAACATAAAAGAACACGGAGATTAAAATCCCACTATTCAAGCATTTACTTTTATAAAAGTGCTCGATACAGAGTAGAAATTAATATTGTAATTTTGTTATTAATGATGAAAATGATTTATTTTTAGTTCATTTTAAGTTTATATTTATTTATTTATTTTTAATTTATATATTTTAACCATTTATTTTAACATACAACCTGAAGAGGAACAGTATTGTTCTGAAACATGAAAATTTTTGTACTGATATTATACTTTTATAAACCATTGTCATAACAAAATTACAATAAATGTATATACATATATATATATACATTTCCTTTACAGACAGACTTTAGAAAATTATATATATATATATATATAAAATTACAAAAAATTATATATATATTTATCCGCAGACAGATATGTTTCGCTGTATCACAGCTCATCAGTACGGTTAGACAGCCGATTGTCTTTTACCCATGATTGAAACCCGACCGAATTGACGTCAGTCGGCAATTCTACCTCTGAGCTACGAGTGCTCGGTAGAAGGAGGCAGACTTTTTAGCGTGTATATTATCATTATACACGCCAAATAGGTGAGAGTGTTCTAATTCATTGCTGAATGAAGGAATAGCTAATGTTTTTCAAAGTCTACCATTCTTCCACAGTGCTCACTCAGGGTGTGAGAGCGTAAATAGTCATCCGCAGACAGATCTGTTTCGCTGTATCACAGCTCATCAGTACGGTTAGACAGCCAATTGCCTTTTACACAGGATTGAAACCCAACCGAATTGGCGTCAGTCGGCGATTCTACCTCTGAGCTACGGACTCCCGGTAGAAGGAGGAAGATATATTTTATAAATGTATACACAAACAGATTTTAGAAAATCATTCAAAAAATATAAAAAGTATTAAATTAAAAATTCTCGTTTTCGAACAATTTGATTTTTCAGCAGTTAGCAGATGATGTCAATTTTCTTTGGATAATTATTAAGACTCCTCTTTACTGATTCCATCCTTTCTGGATAATCATCCGGTGGTGACATATTTCTAATCTTTGTCAGTTTCAACAGACATAATTTGGAATGAGAAAACATTATCATCAGTTGTTACACTCTATAATTTTTAAAAACTATGAGAATTTATACATAAAATTTATCAACATCAATAAAATAACATCGTTCGAAGATGGGAATTTAGAATTCAGTAATTTTGTATTTTTTGATTAATTTTTTAAAATCTGTCTGTAAATGAAAGCTAATATGGATGTCGCTAATGCTATCTAATAAAGATTTCATCTTCAAATATTATGGCTGTAGGGTTTCCATATTCTAAAGTAGGTCTGGAAAGAAATTTGACTGTAGGGACAAAAGAAATAATGTCTACATTTTAGTTCAAACCAACTAAATCCGAAACAGTTCGCCTAAATATGGTATTCTATGTACAAAGCAGTAACTAGTTTATAGGCAACTAGCAGTATAGCCCGGCGTTGCTCGGGTGTAATGAAAGCTTTAAAACTAATCCATGGTCCTGGAGCTTAGACTCTTTGGACGTTGGTACGAAAGTCTAAAAAGTAATAGTTGTTTCCAGTTAAAGCGAAACCGTAGACTGAAAGAAAAATGAATGGATGTAAGTCAAATTTTGATTTCCTGGTATCGATATCATATAAGTTTTTTCGTTGTCAACTGAATTTTGAAGGCTAAAGATGTCCTCTGAGTAAATGGTATCATGACTGAGACTAAGAACTACAATTATACCTACTTAGAGCCAAACCCGAAGCAAAAACTAAAATAAAAGGGCTGAAAAAATACAGACACACACACACAAACATCTTGCCTTATATATATATATATATATATATATATATATATATTATCGATTTTCTGCACTATTGTAAGAAATGCAACCTTGAAACTTCTGAATATCGTTTCTTATGTCTTTGTCTATGAGTGTATCAAATTTGATCAAAATCTGACCACTCCTTCTATAACCCGATTTTTTCGATTATCAATTTTCGATATTTATCGGAGGTACCTCGACACAAAACCTAGCTAAGAACACTAGACGACGTTTATAGTACAACTTTGTATATTTTCAAGAAAATCGGTTCAGCTGTTTCGGATTCAATAGGTAACGGACACACACACACACACACACACACACACGCACAGACAAAGTTCTATTTATAAATAAGTTTAGCTCTAAAGAGTAACTGATAAAGCCAGTTCACTTTCAATTCTATCTCTGAGCGTGAAATATTCACAAAAATCTTTTCATTCTATAAATGTGTCTATGTAAAACTGGTAGAATGAAAGGTAGTAAAACAAAGTTCTTTTTCTTCTAAGTACCTTGTCCTTTCAAGACGTAGACGATCATGGCTTTCCACGTCTCCCTCTCCCTGGTGGCTCGTAGTATATTTCCTTCTGGTACTCCAAGCAATCCCCGTTCCGTCATCCACTTGATCAGGCCCTTCAAATATATTATCCGCTGCTGTCCTCTGTTTCTTTTTAATTCTATCAAACCCTGTTAGTATCAAGTTTTCCAAGCCCTCTTTCCTCATTGCTTGTCCCAGGAACTTTAGCTGTCTCTTCCTAATGCTCAGTATTAATTTCCTTTTCTTTTCCATCCTCTCCAAAACCTCATCATTGCTCACATGCTCGATCCATGATATCCACAGCATCCTTCTGTAGACACACATTTCAATTGCTTCAAGTTTTACCTTATTGTCCAGCATTCACTGCCATATTGAAGAACTGATATCACATAGCAATTCAGTACTCTTTTCTTTGTTTCTAGTAAAATTTTCCTGTCTCTTAATACTATACTCAGCTTCTGGAACGCGTAAACACACCCTATAAAATTACTAATATTACTAATAAATTTACCATACTTGGACCCATCTAGCCTATCGCTGGAAGATATCAAAAGTTTGAACCTTTGTTGCGGAAATATATATATATATATATATATATATATATATATAGGTCTGTTTTATTACATATAGCATTAATTGCTTTACCCATGCTTTCAATGTGCTCTATCTTATATATATATATATATATATATATATGTGTGTGTGTGTGTGTGTGTGTGTGTGTGTGTGTGTGTGTGTGTGTGTGTGTGTGTGTTACCTGAGAATCCCTTCCCAAATCAATAGATTTAATGAAGTGGGCTTAGCCGAGAACTATTTTAGCACCTGTTTGAATGTGTGTGTATGTGTGAGTGTGTGTGTGTGTTATTGAATTGATGTTGTCTAATGTCAACTGTGACCATCCGTCCATCATGAGAGGCTCGAAGCTTTTAATCAAGACCGACGCCCTGTGCAGCTTGCATTTATAAATGATAATTCTTTTCCCCGTACGTAATCATGTCACAGACATAATAATGGGACATTTCGCACCACGAATCACTTTATCAAAAAGCATGCTGGGAACATTTCAATGGAACAAATGGTGCACATCCCCCTTTATGTCTCCTAAAACACCGATGAAACTCATCTCTAACTCATCTTTACCATTTATTTGCATTAAGAAATCAAAATATACACGCAGACACCAGTGCGTTGAGTATATCGGAGATTTTGCAAATCACAAATTTTCGATTGAAACGTCATGCTTCAGACAATAAAACTCTGTTAACTTCAAACTGAAACCTCCTATGATCTGTCGTTACATAAATTATACAGGGTGTCACTAAAGTCTGGACGCATAGGCAAAAATACATACTTTCAAGAAATAAAAGTTCCAACTTTTTTTTTTAAATGCAATAGTAACAAAAAACATTTTCAATATGTTTTCCATTATTTGTATTGGAAAGATTGATACACTTGCAAAGATCACAGGAACTCCATGCAATAAATCCACATTGTTTTCAATTTTAACACATTCACTCTTCATGCGTTTAATCAAGTGTGTTGCCTCTGGAATTATCATTGATTATACCATGTCCTTTAGCAAACCCCAGAAAAAAAAAACAGTTATTTCTTCTGCCGACAAAACCATGTTTAAACTGTGAAGTGAAAAATATAGTTAATGAGATTCCCTAAGTGTCCAGATTTTACAAACACACTGTACGATAATATTCGTGTGAACTGGAGGTTTAAGAAACCAAAGATATATACATGCATGCGACCCCACATCAGTTCTGGCAAACGGTGCACAAATCCAAGATAATCTCTCATGAACATTTACTCTTGTGATCTTGACTGAAAGTCTTATTTTATTACCATGCAAATTCTAAGATCTTGTTTTCTTTTTGTTTAGTAAATTTTTAAAAAGCAATTTATCTGAAAAATGCGAGCCTGGTACAAAGAGAATCAATGTTAGTTGATATATGATAAAAGAAGCAGATGAAAAACACTGCATATACGGTATTTTGACACTTTCTAACAACCCATAAATACATAACTACAAAGTAACAAGAGATAAACACGGATATCATCAATGCTAAAGTTACAGCAGATTTAATCCTTTATTTTTTTTGTTTTTATTAATCGGGAAAAATTATTTATTTTTACTTTATTTTGTCGGTACCTCTGGGCGCCTACATTGGATTCGATTCCCACTTCAGAAAATTTCAATGGCTCATACGTTTTACATTCAACGAGCTAAGAGAATTCAGTTATTATTATGGCAAAAAAGAAATTTTTCTGTGAACGATAATTTAATTCATTTAAATTCGGACACATACACTACTCGCCATAATTATTAGGTAACCCCAGCGTCTTTAAAAGAAATGATGTATTTTATAGTTTTTTAGTATTTATTGCCAAATGAAAATAGAATGGTTCTTTTGTTATTATTACTTTGCAAATTTTTACAGGGCAAGGAAGCAAAGATGAACTCGTCCGAATCACCCTAAATTTTCTTCATTCTTTCATTGGTGAAACTGCAATATAGGTAATTATTAAATCTTTATAAATTCATTTGATGCACATGTTATTGTGCAGTATTAAAAAAAGAAACATTCTATTTTCATTTACACTTATTCACTTGGCAATAATTACTAAAACATAGTATGAAATATATCATTTTTTTAAACACTTAGGTTGCCTAATAATTATGATCGGGTGTATGTATATATATATGTATATAATCAATTTAAAAATATTTATTGAGGGCAGCTTCAAATCTACAGTGAAGGTAGATAGTTACTGACATTATGGAAATGGAATCTTGTTATATTCTAGTGTATTTGAGGTTTATTCTCTCATCACTCATATTTTTGTTTTTACTTTACTATGATAGATAGATAGATAGATAGATAGATAGATAGATAGATAGATAGATAGATATGAACAGACTGAGATAGATAGATAGATAGATAATGAACAGACTGAGATAGATAGATAGATAGATAGATAAGATAATGAACAGACTGAGATAGATAGATAGATAGATAGATAGATAGATAGATAGATAGATAGATAGATAGATTTGAATGACTAAGATAGATGGATAGATAGATTTAGAATAGATTTGAATAAGACTAAGATAGATAGATAGATAGATAGATAGATAGATAGATAGATAGATAGATAGATAGATTTGAATAGACTAAGATAGATAGATAGATTTGAATAGACTAAGATAGATAGATAGATTTGAATAGACTAAGATAGATAGATAGATAGATTTGAATAGACTTAGATAGATAGATAGACAGATAGATAGATAGATAGATAGATAGATAGATAGATAGATTTGAATAGACTAAGATAGATAGATTTGAATAGACTACGATAGATAGATAGATAGATAGATAGATAGATAGATTTGAATAGACTAAGATAGATAGATAGATAGATAGATAGATAGATAGATAGATAGATAGATAGATAGATAGATAGATTTACTATTATTTACTTAGCAATAAATACTACAAATAGTATGAAATACATCAATGACTTTTTCAAACACTGGGATGGCCTAATAATTATAGCCGGTAGTGTACATATAATCATTGTTTTAATCTTAATACACGTCTACACGAATATAACAGGCAAGACTAAAAGAGAGAGAATTAAATGAATTAAGGCAGACATATTCATTAGAAAATTGATGCGTCCGGATGAATTCAAATCAATTTAAATTTGTTATTGTTTTCAAATATAAATAAATTATATTCACCAAAACTTATAGATGTCACATTTTAATTTGCTTGCTTCGCTATAGATAATGTAGTTGTGTATGCGTAGATCTTTAACGCATAACGGTAAAATTTTCAATATGATTGTGATTGGTCAACTGCATACAACACACGAATGAAACAGTAAAAACAATATCATTGTGCCGTTGACAATATAGAGGACATTTTTCCATAAATGAGACACTGGTGAGACAGCGTTGAAACGGGAAACTATGTGCTGTTCTCTACCGGAAGTGTATCGAATCTCCACCTTCAAGTGATGACAATGGCTGCGAGCCGAGATTTGATGTCAAGAGCTTCGTCTATTTGTGGTTTCCTTATGGCTCGAGAAATGCGGTTAAAATTTGTGAAACGAAAGCGAATAAGATCAAATTTTCTAAAATTCAAATAAGATTGGTTTAAAAATGCGAATATTATAAATTTATTTATAATAGTAAAAACTGAGTGTCTTCTTTTGCTCGAAATGATAATCATATATTTTAACTATTGTCATTTATCGTTGTCATCTCGAAAATATTCGATCAGATTTCAAACTCTTTCAAAATGTCGATATATAAACCAGTTGCTTCTATGACCTGTGATATATATATATATATATATATATATATATATATATATATGCAATAAAGACTGCCTTCTTCCACCGAACGCCCCGGTAGAGTCGCCGACTGACGCCAATTCGGTCGGGTTTCGAGCCTGGGATATGTAGCAATCGGAGTCTAACCGTACTGATGAGATGTGATACAGCGAAACAGATCTGTCTGCGGAGGACAATATATATATATATATATATATATATATATATATATATATATATATATATCAGCATGCAGTGTGTGTATAGAAGAATCCAAAGGAGTATCCTGTACATACAGGAGCTAAGAGAGCTCTAAATATATATGTATATAAATACATATAGAGTTATCCTACCATTGTATGTACAGGATACCTCTCTAAGAGAGCTCTAATTATATATGTATATAAATAAATATAGAGCAAATATAAGAAAAAATTAAGGCAGACACATTATTTCATGGTAAATCGGAAGTATGTGCCTATTTCAGGCGAACCATCATCAACTTCCGTCTTTATTTTATAACTGTATTTTAAATCGCCTACGCGTTTCGTTCTGTGATGGACTCTATCAAGGCAATAAGACGAAATGAGTTTTATTCTAAATTACGTATCTATAAACAAACAGTGTTGGCAACCACAAAGGTGCTCACAAATCATTTCAAAAGATTAACAGAATATTTTAGTTTTTAGAATTTCTTCATGTGTAGCGCAAAGTCACGAGATGTTAAAATGAAGGGAATTCAATCGTTTTCTTTGAAATTTTTATTATGTATGTTAGCCTGTTTTATTATTTTGCACTACACATGAAGAAATTCTAAAAACTAAAATGTTCTGTCGATCTTTGAAATGGTTTGTGAGTGTCTTTGTGGTTGCCAACACTGTTTGTTTATAGATACGTAATTTAGAATAAAGCTAATTTCGTATTTTTGCCTTGATAAAGTCCATCACAGGACGAAACGCGTAGGCGATTTAAAATACAGTTTTCCGCTTGTCTTTATTTTATTTAACCATATATATATATATATATATATATGTGTGTGTGTGTGTGTGTGTGTGTGTGTGTGTGTAGGTAGATAGATAGATAGATAGATAGATAGATAGATAGATAGATAAATAGATAATGAAGTTCGTAAACAGAGAGAATAATCTGAAAATATCCATTTAATATAAAATATTAAGCGATAGATCTGTACAGAGAGCTCAATCGATATTATACAGAAGAATATAATATACATCTCTAAGCATCATCTAAAGTGGTTATAAATTATAATTTATTTCGACGAATGAATATGCTCATGTCTTCAGGCCACGATTTTCTTTGCTAAAGTAGAAGTGGCGAGTACATGTACCTATTTTGACAAGCTAAAAAGAATTTAATGTAGTTGCTAATCTAGTTTCATGAGTAAATTTATGAATGAGGGGTACCAATGAAATATATATATATATATATAAATATACTACATTCTAGCAGTTTCTTTTTCTTGTATGTGGGACTCTCTTTTTCATGCTTGCTTCCCTGATAATTACAATCTCCAAAGGTTTAAGTGGAACGTCAGTCGCCGCCATCTTGTATCTCCTCGAATTCAGAAATCTACAAAAACAAATTATTTCTATCGCAAATACAAATAAAGTTATAACATTTTAAAAGTGAACACGAACTTTATGGACACCCTATATAATAATTTTTTGAAATAAAAATTCTAATTTTATAAATTTAACTTTGAAATTTTTAATTTTATTTTTTTATATCTATGTAGTCTTTGTTTTTTAATTTTAGTCTTGTTATTAAAAAGCAATAATCTAATTTTATAAAATTTTACTCCCATGAATATCGAGTGAAAATAAATTCAAATTTATGAAACGGTGCACCTGATGATTGCATAACGCATGGAACTCCGAGTCCTACCATCGACGTAGCACAATATATATATATAGTAGGTCCGTGATTGTGTGCATTCTTACCAAGATATTCGAGTACTAATCTCTTTATGATCAAGAGGTGAAGATTCCAGCACATGAAAGCTTGGCAAAATGTTTGAAAAATACTACCATTGGTTCATCCAAGATTTGTTAATGAAATTGGGTTGATGATATTTTGTTTGAAAACGATTGATTGTTGTGCGGTCATGAAGTCATATGAAGCCATCGTGAACGAGAGATTTTCAGCATACAGTCATTAAAAGGTTGATTACTATAACTAAGGCCCGCTCCCTCTTTTAAGTGCCATAAGTGATACACGCTTCGGCGATCATATCTCGAAAGGAAGGGAAGTGATAGATTAATACCTTTCCCAAAGGTATTTGCGCGTAAGTGAATGCAAGGAATTCAACTGGAACTCGATTCCCCAATTTATCGTTACGAGTTCATATTCACTGCACCTTAACGCACATCCGTAGATATATTATAAACCACAGATTAAAACTGTGGTTGTCAAATCAGAGTTTAACTCACCAGCCTAGCAAAAACGAACAGCTAGCCACAAAATATATAACAAATATAATATGAATAACTTAAATGCTTGGTCATTTAATACACATCGAGCTTCTAGAAAACTAGTATCAAATTTAATGTTCATTTTGGCTAATCTCACGAAAGAATTTGCATTATTCTCTGTTGAAGCAAATGACGTTTACAAGTTTATGAATTAATTTAAATAATTCGACTAATATTTTCATTGAATTTTAATATATAAAAAGAGAATGTTCAAAGTTTTTACTGAAGCTTACTTGAGCAGATTAGCTGTTTTAGATTTCAGTGTAGTTGCCACAGGTATTTGAAAATTTCAGAGACTCACTTTTTAGCATTGAGTTCTTATCATCGATTAATTAAATAACATCTTCTATCAAGGTATGCTTAAATTCTGTGATCTTAGTATGTTTTCAGAATCATCTAATTTAAATGAGTATACCAAAGTAGAAAAAATAAAGTTAATTCATTTCCTCTTCAATGTACGTAGGTTTAATTTTTATTACATTTTTTCTAGTTTAAGTTGTCGCATATCCTTTTGAAAATTTGTAAATAAACAGACCGAAAGTTTTTGATCGAGTATTTTCATCCATCTCTAATTGTGTGACTTTTTAAGTAAGTAACACTGAAGTAAGTATACGTATGTGTGCGTGTATGTGAGCAAGTGTATTTGTGTAACTCTTCATCTCATTGATAAGTAAAAAAGAAAAGTTATTGTTTCTAATTCATGTCTCTATTCAAACGATACAACGATGCTGATAACTTGATAATTTTTTCTCTAAAAGCTTTGAGCAGAAGTTGCGTGATGGACGTAAATTTCGACGTTTGTCCTCCATTCACCCCTGAACAAATACAAACTGCGTGCATTTCAACCGGGAACAGCTCATAACCTCCACGTATCGATGTGTTTATTAAATGAAACAAATCTGTCACGAATATTTGTTCAGACTCAATAAGCATAAGTTTCGAGAGTAATGTCAGTGAAGGTTTCAGTGAACTTCATTGATAATATTTAGATATTTGTACATAGATTTGTTCAACTACATACATGCAGTAGATATCGACTCGGAACTGCAAATCAGGGAGCCGAGTTCGAATTCCAGTAAAATTCTTTGCATTCATTTACGCACAAATATCCTTGGGAAAGGTACTATTCCGACTCTTTTCTCCAGTTATGGGTTAAATAGCAAGACAGATTGGGTTCTATAGCCTGTCTACTACAGAAAGCATTGGCAACCTACTGCGGGATAATCTTCTGCCCAGTTAGTCATGTCTTTTTCGATACATGATTGCCCGAAGCGTGTATCACGTATGGTACTTAACTGACTGACTGAATATAATAGTTGAAAACATGATTAAGGCTTTTACTGGGCAGAAAGTGGGGGATCAGTTTTATATTGTTATGAAGTAATAAACTGATCCCCCACTAATTACTACTTAATGATAAAATACATCTCTTCTTCCTCTATCTATGAGTCAAATAACAGGACAGATTGGGTTCTATAGCCTTGGCTGGTAACCAGTCTAACACAGAAAGCAATGGCAATCTACTGCGAGATAATCTTCTGCCCAGTCCGTCATGGCACTTCACTGACTGACTTATCTTTCCAATCCCATAAATTGTCTACTCAATTCAAGCGTTGTTTGGTGAATGCGGTAACATAGTAGTTGTGACTTGGACCGAGCAGTGGAAACGGTATAAATAGGATTTAAACAGTACTAAATCTAATCTAAATCTATCGCCCGGTTCACACCCCACCCATGTCTATTGAACAGGTTAAGAGGCTCATCCCTTGTTCCCTGTTTAGGATGTGGTTTCCGGCTTTCTCTTTCCCAATCTTCTCACTTTGTTTTCTTGTTTCTTTTTCAATTGGAGTACATAGATCTATCTATCGCCCTGTTCACACTCCACCCATGTCTATTGAACAGGTTAAGAGGCTCATCCCTTGTTCCCTGTTTAGGATATGGTTTCCGGCTTTCTCTTTTCCGATCTTTTCACTATTACGTAGCCCCTTGCACATCAGTGGCGTTACCGCCTTCCTAGGGGTGATACGAAAAAAATCTATCTACCTAAATCTAAATCTAAACTTATTTATAAATGGAACTTTGTCTCTCTGTGTGTGTGTGTGTGTGTGTGTGTGTGTGTGTGTGTGTGTGTGTGTGTGTGTGTGTGTCCGTTACCTATAGACTCCGAAACGGCTGAACCGATTTTCTTGAAAATTTACACAGTTGTACTATAAGTGTCTTTGAGTGTTCCTAGCTAGGTCTTGTGTCGAGGTACCCCAGATGAATATCGAAAATCGATAATCGTAAAAATCGGGTTATAGAAGGAGTGGTCCGATTTTAATCAAATTTGATGCACTCATAGACAAAGACATAAGAAACGATATTCAGAAGTTTCAAGGTTGCAGTTCTTACAATAGTGCAGAAAATCGATAATATATATATATATATATATATATATATATATAGATGCAAGATAATATATATATAGAGGCAAGATGTTTGTGTGTGTGTCTGTTTATCTGCCTGTATGTCTCTATTTTTTCAGCCCGTTTATTTTAGTTTTTTCTTCGGGTTTGGTTCTAAGTAGGTATGATTGTAGTTCTTAGTCTCAGCCATGATACCATTTGCTCAGAGGACTTATTTAGCCTTTAAAATTCAGTTTACAACGAAAACACTTATTTGATATCGATACCAGGAAATCAAAATTTGACTTCCATCCATTCATTTTTCTTTCAGTCAACGGTTTCGCTTTAACTGGAAACAACTATTGCTTTTTAGTCTTTCGTGCTTCCAACGAGTCTGAGCTCCAGGATCATGAATTAGTTTTAAAGCTTCAATTACACCCGAGCAACGCCGGGCTATCCTGCTAGTAAGAAGTAGCCGATATAATACTAACCACACTCAAAAGAAATGGAACTTTTCCGAATTTTCCGCATCGATAATCAAGAATTAAGGATTGATGGATACGTCTGCTAGGGTATTATGAGAGAAATAACAAAGATGTGGACAACAGTCTTTGAGTAGATTATGTAAATAGATTTGCTTTTTCTGTTTATTAACGTAACAGCCGATAAAATTTGCCTTAACAGATTGTATCTTTTTATTGGTAAATACTAAATGTTCGTTTTCTGTTTTTTTTTAATTGCAGGTAAGCAATTAAATCCATAACTTGAATATATCTCTGAATATCTCTGAAATACACCTCATCATGGCCCAACAGATGGTTTAAACAGAATCTATTTACGGTAAGACGCAAAATAAAAATCATTTTAAAATTCAAGTTAATTTCAGTAAGTATCGTGTTTTTACTTGCATTTGTATCTGGCCGCTTTTGTTTATCGAAATGCTTTCGGTCGATATGTTCTCTTGTCTTTAATGTAAATTGCATTGTGATGAATTACAAAGATCAAGAGAGAAAAAGAAAAAAAAAACCGCTGCAGTTAAGCAAATGTTTCATCTCAGGACGCCAGACAACTGAAAATGTCATTTCGTCTCTTTCCTGCATATTGTTCTTCTAACGTAACAATAGTTATTTTCTTTCATTTCATGGCAAATTACATTTATATTTTGCTAAAGTTTCCTTTTGCTTACATTGTGCCGTCTTCTTTGAGCAAACGAATTTCAATCACTGACAATAATTTTGTCAGAAATAACATCAAATAAGATACGGCAGGGATACATACACCATAAAACGAACGCAGAATTTTTGATATTTCAGAAATATTCAAAAAGATCGATGTTTCTCGGCGTTTGTTTAAATCTCCTAAAACATCAGAGTATACATTTCTATTCACTTTTATTAACCGTTCATTTTGTTTTTTTCATTGTAACTTTCCTGCTTTATGGGCGAGGCGAAATTTTACATTTAAAACCGACATCTGAAACCCTAGATTGGGGACTAAAACTTCGATATCGACTATAAAGACTTGTGGCAAATATGCAACTATCTCATCCGCTGTTAGATTACAATGCACCAGATAATAGGGACATATGAGCAACGAATTCATGAAATCAAACTAAATTTATCGAAAATTTAAGCAAAAAAAATTCTTTTCGGTCAATTTAAGATTGAGGGACAAAAGGATGAAAGAAAGAAACAAGAGATAAACAAACCAGAAAAAAAGAAGGTAAGAAAGAAAAATAGCATTAAAAAAAAAAACAGAAAAAAGGTAGAATGAATAAATGAAAGAAAAAAGAAGAAAAAACATACAATACAAAACAAACAAAAAACCAAAATGGCAGATAATTAGATAATTGGAGAATATAATAAATGAGAGGAAAACATAGGAGAAGGAAGATATTTCGAAAGGATTGAAATAACGCAAAAGAAAACGAAACTATTTAGAACATTCTTGAAAAACAAATTCTTTCGGACAAAATGAATTACCATCAATTCATTTTATTATTTCACTTTCCTCTGAAGGATTTTCTTCTTGTATTGAATAATCTACTCTTGAAAATGCCAAATTTTAATTCAGAAAAGAGTCGAGTCATCCAATCTTTCGTCTTCTTACCCAACCCGCAACTTTCACTTATACTGTTTCAATCAATTAAAACATTCGAACAAAATAATCTACGCCTATTCAGTTAAAATTGCACTTAGCCAAAACCGCTTGCTGTCTACACGAATCGGAATTAAACTTTTCGGCTTCGAATATAAATCTCTGTTCATGTGCTTTTACACAGAGAGGAAAAATTGGTTTCTCTGTATCGTTTTCATTTGGGGTATTATGGAAATTCTAATGTTCTAATGCGCTTTTACTTAAACGTCAAAGGTTATACAAATAAAACCCGACTATTTTTCGCTTAAAAAGAAAAAGAAAAGCATGTTTTATTTATTTTTTTTTTTTTTCGGAGAATAATTTCAAGCTGATTATTTTAGAGACGCTAGCACAGAACGAACGAAAAAACGAACGAAAGGAAGTATCCGAATGAAACCTTCCTTTTATATATATATATATATATATATATATATATATATATTGATTGATTGATTGATTGATTGATTGTTTAATTACTTACTTTTTGGTCATCATAAAATTAGACTAGTGCACATTTGTATTAAAAAGTGTTCAATACAATTATACTGAAGAACTTGAATATTTTCCATTTGTAAACGAGTTATTACGCGACCTAGGTTTCTACCATGAGTGATGTCTTCAAGCGATTTTCAATAACTGATTTTACCGCTTACCTTTTTGTTTAATATCGCTCATGTAACGGTTATTTTTTTTTTTTTGTTTTTGAACGCTCACGTGGTAGGGAATTTTTAAACGCGCAATTTTTAAAATTACAAGAAATTATAACGTTTTCATCCACGGTTGCATGAACATAAGGTACATACAAGCATTTGGTAAGTTTTTAATAGTTTTTGTTTTTTTAGTGGCCTTCTGATTACTCTTTTGTTCTACCAAGAATTAGCAATGTTTTCGTGATTCAGTGGCTTTACAACCTTAGATGGGGCTAACTGCATTAAAACAAGATAGATAGATAGATAGATAGATAGATAGATAGATAGATAGATAAGTTTAAACTTAATATCCACTGTGACTAATGAAGCAGTATGTCTGCATATAGAAAACTGTAACGAAATGACCAAAACAGAACAATTCGTGCAAACTGAATAACAATTTGATGCTTAGCTAACCTCAGAAATCTGCTTCTCTAGATGTCTGAATTGATCAAAATATGTGTCCAAAACCGTTTTTATCAAAGCGTTATTCATCTAACAAGATATCTCTTAATTACAAATACATTTCCCTCTCTTCGTTTTTCCAAAGATAACCTTTAAGAAACCCAAAGTTTATTCACTGCCATTTTCTACAGCGCAGACATA
Organism: Ascarosepion bandense; assembly: GCA_037127315.1. NCBI lineage: Eukaryota > Metazoa > Mollusca > Cephalopoda > Sepiida > Sepiidae > Ascarosepion > Ascarosepion bandense. The sequence goes on along the minus strand of JBBBDQ010001529.1, from coordinate 2,897,453 downwards.
TTGGGAACATTTTTCAATGAACTCTTATATATTGTAAGCATTTATAAATAGTGAATATGAGTGTAATGCAGAACATTATCAAGGTTAGCTATAAGCGGTGAATATTTTTGCTTCGATTTCTTGGGAAAGTTCTGAGGTCTTGTTTCTAATGTATAAAATAACCAGTGCAAACTGACAATGCAAAAGATTGTATTTATATATAAGCATTTCTTGTGCAATATACAGTTAAATTTGCTAAATTGTCAAATTAAATTTGCATTGATATATATATATATATATTTTAAACATATACTGTTAAATATAAGTGACAATGAATGTGTATTATGTTTAAGTTATGTTTAGAAGCAAATTAATAAAAAATTATCCAAATGTTGGAGAATTTTTGTCTTTATTTTCAACTGAAATTAAAGCCAAAATACGATGTTTAGAACGGCTCATGATTAAGTATAACAGGCATTCATTGTCTCTTATATTTAACAGTATATGTTTAAAAAAAAAAAAATATGTGTGTGTGTGTGTGTGTGTGTGTGTGTGTGTGTGTGTGTGTGTGTGTGTGTTGAGAACTTATTTACCAACATGCCGGTTAGTGAAACTATTGACATGATTATAAGGAATATATAGAGTAACTCATCCTTACCCCCACTTAAAATTAATCCTCCTCTATTACGGAAACTACTATTAGCTGCTGAAGTCCCTTTCTTAGATCATAATAGTAATGTATTCATACAACGTGATGGTGTCTCAATGGGTTCAATACTGGGTCCGACATTCAGCAATTTCTACATGTCGAACCACGAAACTAATATATTTACAGAGGTTAAAAATATCATCCATTTACCTAAGATATGTTGATGCTATCCTTATGTTAGTTAAAAATACAGGCCAAAAATTTCAACTTCAAAAACGTTTCCAAAATAATTCTGTCCTTAGATGCACATATGAACCTAACGCTAATAGCAAGATTCCCTTCCTCGACATATTGATAAACACAAATAATAACAAATTTACCATTTCACCATACAAAAAACTAACAACATAAGTTCATGCACACTTAACTACAAGAGCGAATGTTCATATTACTACAAAATAGCAATTATAAAAAATCTAATACATCATGCAGAAACTAACTCATCCGCAAAACAGATTTTCTACAGTAAACTAAAGAATATAAAATAAACACTTATTAATAATAGCTTCCCAAACTCGACGAACAAATAAGATGCTTTCTTAGAAGTCTCAATACTAAGCAGGTGAAGCTTAGTGCTGCCTCAACTAATCTCAAACATTTTCATCTATTATATCGCAATCAAATGCATACTAACTATAAACAAGATGAAAATATACTAAAACATTAGTAAGTACTAATATATCTACAAGAGATCCTAGCAAAAAAATTAAGTTAATCATATACTACTCTAAATCTAGTATATCCAACTCATTCATTCGCAACGACTCATTTCAGCATAGTTTACAACTTCAAGTACCTTTTGAGAGATTGTATCTCGAAAGGATTAAACAATATTTATGTTGGTCACAAGTAAACAAGCAAGTAAACGGAAGTGAATTCCACAGGCGGGAAGTGCGAGAGAAGAAGCTGATGGAGTAGAATTTGCATTTACAATTTATTGGTTTCACAGTAAAAGAGTGGGACCTAGTTGCCAATCTTATGGCTCGAGCAAATTCATGTATGTGGGGGGGGTACCAGTGAGTTAAGTTCATCTGAGCAGAAGCTATGAAAGTATTTGTAGAAGAGACACAAGGAAGCCACATTGCGCCGGTAAGAAATTGATTGTATCTGAGCTGCCAAGTCGGGATCGATCACATTACAGATTCTGCGTTTTCCGCCTTCTTTTTAAGCTAATGGGGATATTGTATATATAATAGAGAATTAGCATGTTAAGGGGATTGTGGTATCCGTATGTTTTTGCAAAACAGAGAGGAAATGTGTTGATATTTTCATAACGGTATAAAATAAGCTTGTAAAATTTTGTTTTCGTTTTTTTTTATTTATTTATTTTTTATTTTTTTGTCTTCCGTCGTCACTGTATTTATACTTTATAGTGTGCGCCATAACTCAACAAGAAAGAAAGGATTCAATCTGATAAGACTGAATAAGCTAGATGTATTCTTATACAAAAGCATTAGCAGTACATTAACTTTAAGCCTCCGCCGGCGCCCGAAACTGATTAAATGTTTTACGCTCCTCAGGTTAAACTTTCACCTCAAGCAACCCGTTAGCTGTCTCAGCCTATAAGAAATTAATGCAACACACCCCTCTTAAACTTATTTCCTTAATAACAGTCACGTTTCTTATACATTATGTTACTGATAATATTGCTAACTTATCTATTCTAGCCAATAACAACTAGTGTTGGATTCATATAAAAGCAAACAATATTTTGTTAAAACTTCGGTCTTAAAGAATACTCACGCTATTCGTGAACAAGTTTGTTCAAATGCTAATAAGTCCATCAACTCGTCCTGGATTCAGCATTAATGAACGCAAACACACAGAGATAAAAATATTGAAACTATGTTCATAGAATCTATTGCTATCTTCAAAGTAAACCAGATCTCAATGACGCTAAAACGAGGCGACCATTGATTAAAACTTGACAATGGTAACTCAGAGGGTGGTTGCGTGAGTGAACGGCGTCAAACATTCGAATCGTACGGCGAAAAGGTCATAGGAAGAACGAGAAAAACGTCTATCAGGTCTGTAGTGCTTCGAATCCAAACAACATTTCCAAAGAAGAATGAAGTACCTTGTGAGTGAAAATGTAAAAAAAGCATAGGTATATATCCAAACCAAATCAACAACTTTTTTCATTTTTAATTTGATTTTTCTCTCTTAGTAAATATAATTCTAGTCGTATTAGCCGTTGGTAAATATTACCTCTTGGTAAATATAATTCTAGTCGTATTACCTGTTGGTAAATATTACCTTTTGTTAAATATAGTTCTAGTCGTATTACCCATTTTAATCTTGCTTGCCGATTTATGCTACATTCGGTCTAACTGATGTGACGAGTATCAAGCTTCACCAACCCACCAGCACCCTCCGCAGTATTCTAGCTAATTTTGATAATACTAGCATTTAGATGGCTTCGATTCTTTTCTAATTTTCCATTTCTTGCAAAGTTTTTTCTAATTCTCTACAGGAATTCTTCACAGATATTTTATTCCTCTTGCAAAATCAAAAAATTAATTTGACCACGTTTTTGCTTCCTCTTAACTTGATGGTCCTTCGTATAACAATAAACTACATCCAGCAGCAGGGCCTCTGATTCGGAAGTTGTGAGAAGCATGGAACCAGTTCTTGATTGATGTTGTTCCCAAGTCCACCCTGATCCGGGGTGGTAGCACCTGTTAGGATTCCAACTATGGGCAAATAGTTTGATCTCAAACCGGAGTCAAAACATTATGAAATTATAAAAATAGATTTTTATAGAAGAATATACGTTTTTGAATAAAAATATTACCATTAATACGGTTCTGAATGAAAAATATTACCAACAATACGGTTTTGAAGAAAAAAATTACCATAACACATTTTTGAAGGAAAGAATAATTATAATATGATTCATCAAAATCTGACTAAATCAACCTTCTCACTATAACCAAACATTAAAAAATACCTTAAAACCCTATCTTTTTGGCATTAAATAACCCACAGAAGATGATATGCCATTAAAAAAAACTCAAAAACACAAACTTCTCTTAACCCTCTAGGGCCATTCGTATCATATTTGATACGAATGGCCCTAGAGGGTTAAGTAGTAATTAGTGAGGGATCTGTTTATTACTTCATAACAATATAGAACTGATCCCCCACTTTATGACAAGTAGAAGCCTTAATCATATTATATTATTAACCCTCTAGGGCCATTCGTATCATATTTGATACAGTATGAAAACAAGCCTTGAAAGAAATATTTTCCTGAAAAATTTTTTAAGAGAAATATTTTATAAATTTCAAATGAAAGCAGTACTGACTGCTCAGTCAATAAATACCAAATGTTTCCTTACAGGGAAATACCAAATGTTTCCTTATAGGGAAATACTGTATCAAATATGATACGAATGGCCCTAGAGGGTTAACTTGACCCTTTGTTCTGCTCGAACAATGATATTCATTCTAACAAATTCCCTTGTTGATCCTAAAAAAAAAAAGGTCTTTTGATTTAGATTGGAAAATGCATTTCTAGATCTTTATAGGCATTAGCAAAATCGAAATTGTCTCTTAGTTTGTCAAAACCTTTAAACGCCTTTTATTTTATTAACGGGTGCAATAAGTTCACTGTCGGACCGTTGCTAAGAAATGTTTTCTAATGGTGTTTTGTATTTCAGCCTAATTATGATCTTTTAAAGCTTCTCCTTGGCCAGGTGGCTTTTGAAAAAGAATTATCACAAGTCTCAAGTCAGCGATGGAAACTAAGAGAAACTTGTTTAAAGAATATGTTCTGTCGTTGATGAATTATACAAGCGAGACATGGGTGGTCAACACCACTACTGCAGAGACGCAACCTAAGACGTAGCGAGTCATGTTCGACATCACCTTACGTGGGTTCGACAGCAGACTGAAGTGAAAAGCTTAATAAAGATTATTAATAAAGACATATATAGATGGGCTGGCTACATCTCTTGTCTCATCGGGCAACAGATGGTTTATTAGAACGACGACGGGTTGAACACCAAATCAGTGGGAAAGAACTACAGGATGATTAAAAGCAAGACGGCGCGACGATCTGACCTGATAAGAACTATTAAACTTCCAGAAGACGTAATTAAACATATATCCTTATTCGGTCCTGGGTATGACGGTTAACTGCATCCGGCAGCAAGGTCTCGTATTGGGAGGTTGTGAAGAGCATGGAACCACCTCTTAATTGGTGTTGTTCCCAGGATCATCCTGGCTTGGAGTGGTAGCACCTGTTAGGGTCCCAGCTATGGGTAAATAGTTAACCACCAAACTGGGGTCAAAGCATTGTGAAAGTATAAAAATAGACTTTTATAGAAATCGCACTTCCCGCCTGTGGAATCCCCTTCCGCTTACTTTCCCGATAGCTACAATCTTCAAGAATTCGAATGTAAAGTCAATAGTCATCTCCTGTCTCACTAACTTGCATCCGCTCTCTCTCTCTCTCTCTCTCTCTCTCTCTCTCTCTCTCATGCTCTTTTCTCCGTTCACCCCACATTCATCAGTTTTCTCATACCCTCTTGCTGACGCCCCCTGTAACATGTCACTCTTTCTTATAACATTCCTCCTATGTAACCCACTGCACAACAGTGGCAGTAAAATGCTTTGCTTGGGACCACACGATTATAAAAATTAGACTTTTATAGAAAAATATACATTTTTTAAGGAAAAATATGACCAACAATACATTTTTGAAGAAAAAATTATTACCATGACACGTTTTTTGAAGGAAAAGAAATTCTCAGAAAAACATTTTCTATTACAAAACTAGAAGACATTTTCAGTTTTCTAAAATAAAAAAGAATAAATACAAAAAGTTTCATTAAAATCTGAGTAAATCACTATAACTGAACATGAAAAAAATACCTTAAAACTCTACCTTTTTGGTATTAAATAACCCACAGAGGTGTTGATATGTCGTTAAACAAAACTCAAACACTAACTCAAATCCTTGATATTCAGATAAGTAAGAGTGATGGCAACCTACTGCGGGATAATCTTCTTCCCAGTCAGTCATGTCTCTTTCGAGACATGATCGCCCAAGCGTGTATCATGTATGGCACTTAACTGACTGAAGAGTGATGGAGAGAGTCTGCATGGAAAATGACGCGTCTGTGGATCTTAGTAAGTTCTATTTTCTCCTTCCCATTACATTCGCATGGATTTCATTGTGTTTTGAAATCAACCTTCTTCTTCTTCTTCTTCTTCTTCTTCTTCTTCTTCTTCTTCTTCTTCTATGTGCCCTGTCCCTTCAGGACGTAGGCGATCATGGTTCTCCACGTCTCCCTATCCCTTGTGGCTCTTAGTATGTTTGCTCCTGTTACTCCTGGCAACCCCCGTTCCGTCATCCACCTGATCAGGCCCTGCAAATATGTTATCCACTGCCTTCCTCTGTTTCTCTTTCCTTCTATCTGGCCAGTCAGTATCAGGTTCTCCAAGCCCTCCTTCCTCATTGTATGTCCCAGGAACTTCAGTTGTCTCTTCCTGATGCTTAGTATCAATTTCCTTTTTGTTGCAATTCTTTCCAACACATCATCGTTGCTTGCATGCTCAGTCCACGATATCCGCAGCATCCTTCTGTAGAACCACATTTCCGCTGCTTCCAGTTTTGTCCTCATTTTCGATGATATTGTCCAGCATTCACTGCCGTATTGAAGAATTGACATCACGCAGCAATCCAGCACTCTTTTCTTTGTTTCTAGTGAAATCTTCCTGTGTGTTAGTACTTTACACAGCTTCTGGAACGCGTCTTTTGCCATGCCAATTCGCCTTCTGAATGTGAAATTCGCGTGGAAGGCACCAGAGTCCTTCAGCGAACTAGGTTAAAATTAAAGCCAATAATGTTACATTCACTTTCAAGTAAATTCCCCTGGGAAAGCTATCTTAGGAATTCATCTTTACTCTTACCAGCGAGGGGTTAAATAGCAGTGTAAACTGTTATTGGCTATGATTGGCAACCTATCTAGAAGAAGAAAATCTTGAATTCCCAAAAGCGAGAAACAAGCAACGTACAATCTTTCTATTATTTTTACCGAAACTCTAATTAAACTTTTCGATTATCAAAAAGATTTTGAAAAATTACAATATTTAAACATATTTAGGGTGGTGGTCAGTTTCTAATAAAAACGTTAAAGTAAATCGATCCTCCATTTTCAATCCACTATAAGGTTGTATGAGAAACTGGTCCCCCTCTCAAAAAATTGTTTAAATATTGAAATTTTTGCAAATTTATTTTTGTCATTCCTAAAATTTAAGGTGTAAAAGATAATATTGCACTGAAAAAGTCCAACAATTTGATAATGAACAAATTTACAGGTGGCGGTAATGACTTACCGGCGACTGATTTTAAAATGGAAGTTCGATTTACTATATATAACGTTGTATGAGAAACTGATCCCCTCCAAAAAAATGTTTAATTACTGAAATGTTTCATTTTTTTTTTGTCTCTCGTAAAGCTAAGGGGGTAATTGATAATTGATAGGACTGCGCTGAAAAAAGTAAAGAAAAATGAAAAACAACGAAATTAAACGTGGTGGTAGTCTGCTTCAGGTCCGCCGAGTAAGAAGGAAAATAAATTGAAATTAAAAGAAATATAAAGGAGAAAAACAGAATGGAATAATGAATGAAAAACGAGAATGAATATAGGACGAAAGAAAAAGGAAAAAAAGAAAGAATTTAAAAAATGAAGAAAATAAAATCAAAAAGGGCAAGAGACTTGTATAATTCCAGTCTTTGATAAATCCTTCATATCATGTGGAATAACAGATTTATTTCCCGCTAACAGCCGAGATAAAATTGCCTCGATTAGAAATAAAAGATTGAAAAGAGCGAAGCCTGTTTTTGCCACTGATTGATACATAAGCATCGATTGTTATTTCCATTGGATGCATCTACAAAACCTTTATCTCCCAACTCTCTGTTTACCGCATTCAAGGCAAACCGATCCACAATCAAAATAATTCACTCCACAATGTAGTCAGAAATGTGCACTGGTCTTGAAGTCGTTTCAAATAACTCCATTAGTAACTTCACATCCGGGAAAATCGCACACACACACGCACACATTTCCAGCCTTGACCAAATTGTAAAGTTATTTCCGGATTTTTTTTTTACGAAGCAAGCTATAAGGAAGGTAGGAATAAGAAGCTGAACAATCACGAAAAAAGTTTGTCTGTTTCCAAAAGAGGAAAACCTAAAGAAAATATCGGAAATAATTTGAGCTAAATGAAAAGATACATTTGTAACACAGGAAATAAGGTTTTCAATTGTCTCCGATAGCAAAGGCCGTGGTTAAATGTAATATAAGTAATGCGATTAAATATCCATAAGTATATTCAAAATGCGATAGATAGATAGATAGATAGATAGATAGATAGATAGATAGATAGATCTAAACAGAATGCGATAGATAGATAGATCTAAACAGAATAGATAGATAGATAGATAGATAGATAGATAGATAGATAGATAGATAGATAGATCTAAACAGAATGCGATAGATAGATAGATCTAAACAGAATAGATAGATAGATAGATAGATAGATAGATAGATAGATAATGAACAGACTGAGATAGATAGACAGATATATAGATAATGAACAGACTGAGATAGATAGATAGATAGATAGATAGATAGATAGATAGATAGATAGATAGATAGATCTAAACAGAATGCGATAGATAGATAGATCTAAACAGAATGCGATAGATAGATAGATCTAAACAGAATAGATAGATAGATAGATAGATAGATAGATAGATAGATAGATACGAACAGAGTGAGATAGATAGATAGATAGATAGATAGATAGATACGAACAGAGTGAGATAGATAGATAGATAGATAGATAGATAGATAGATAGATAGATAGATATGAACAGAATGAGATAGCTAATAAGCAGAAGCAGCCATAGTACTTATATGGTAAAAATATATATTTTTGTTCATATCTCTCAGGCAATCTCTCTGTTTTGAAATACCTCGATAATTTGAAGAGACAAAAAAATCAGATGGTTTTCTAAGAGAGATTCAAGGACGAGAAATACTGACATTTCAATTCAATTGAAGAAACCAGCATCTTCTCATATCCTTAAATAAATTTATGATTAAACCTTTATAGATTTTTCCAAATAAGATTACTGATTAGGACCAAAGCCTTAAATAATCAGAATTTAAATATTTTAATTAAACTAAACACATTTCTCAGTAAGGTTTAAATTATCAAATACTAGCAGTATAGCCCGGTGTTGCTCAGGTGTAATGAAAGCTTTAAAACTAATACATGGTCCTGGAGCACAGACTCAACCTAAAGAATATTTGTGTGAATTTTGGTGAGAATCGGAAAAAAATTGTATAAAGGATATACAAACAGATAAACAGAAACAAACACAAATATCTTGCTTTATATATATATATATATATATATATATATATTATCGATTTTCTGCACTATTGTAAGAACGGCAACTTTGAAACTTCTGAATATCATTTCTTATGTCTTTGTCTATGACTGTATCAAATTTGATTAAAATCAGACCACTCCTTCTATAACCCGGTTTTTTCGATTATCGATTTTCGATATTTCTCGGGGGTACCTTGATACAAAACCTATCTAAGAACACTCGCAGACGCTCATAGTAAAACTGTGTAAATTTTCAAGAAAATCGATTCAGCCGTTTCGGAGTCAATAGGTAACGGACACACACACACACACACACAGACAAAGTTCTATTTATAAATAATTTTATATAATCAGTCTAAAATTCAAATTTTAGAGTTTTATTTTCTATCTTCAAACGTAACTTATATTTAAATATCACTGAGTAGTGAGTTTTAATCGTCGCTGGATGCCCCCATAATTTCGGCCTTGTACCACATCTAATTTATTCTTGGAAAATCATTTTTGGTTACCTCGGCGTGGTGTAATGGCTAGCAAGCTTGTCTCGCTACATCAATCATGAGAGAATAGTGAGTTTGATTCACGCTGAGTGCCGAATAATTTGGGCCTTGCAGCACATCAAAGCAACGCTTAGAAAATCACTATTCATTATTTGTTATTCATAGCTGATACCTTAGTTCAAAGGCCATGATTATTTGTTATCTTTCCAGCTTTTTTTTTTTTTTTCGCTATGGACCTTCTACAAAGAAAGAAAAGAGTAGAGTACTAGAAGGCTATGTGATGTCAGTTCTTCAATATGGCTGTGAATGCTGGACAATATCATTGAAAATGAAGGAAAAACTTGAAGCAACCGAAATGCAGTTCTACAGAAGGATACTGAGGATATCATGGATCGGGATTGTGAGCAATGATGAGGTTTTGGAAAAAATTGGAAACGAAAAGGAAATTAATACTGAGTATCAGGAAGAGACAACTAAAGTTCCCGGGACATGTAATGAGGAAGGAGGGCTTGCAGAACCTGATACTAGCAGGTCAGATAGAGGGAAAAAGAGGCAGGGGAAAGTAACGGATAACATATTTGAACGACCTGAGCAGGTGGATGATGGAACGAGGGTTGCGTGGTGTAACAAGAGAAAGCGTGCTACGAGCCACCAGGGATAGGGAGATGTAGAAAGCCATGATTGCTTACGTCCTGAAAGAAAAAGATGGACTTCCTAAGAAGAGATTTGACTTGAAATGCAATGAAAAGCAAACAAAAGTGACGAATCTTGCAATTAATCCTAAATGACGAACAAATTAACACTTGTCATCGTTTTTTATTTACTCACTAATAAATTTTGTTTTATAAAATTTTATACATGTCAAGCTTAAAACAAAATAACAACTGAAAAAATATCAGTCAGTCAGTTACGTGCCATACGTGATACACGATTGGGCGATCATTGTTATATATCGACAAACACACATATATATAAAAATATAAGTTATATTTTTATTAATGACGATGAACCGTGTAGCACAGGGACAGAGAATTCAGAGAGCGCGCTTCTAATGGGGTTGACGGGTTGACGGGGGGGTCGTCTGTTGCTCCTCTGGTCTGTCTGTCCAGACTGTCTCTGTCTCTCTGCCTCTCTGCCTGAAATCCGTGCGCCGAGGTCTTTTATAATCTCCAAACCGGTACTTCCGGATTTTGCCTCGCCCACGCACGCCCACGTAATTCTCAGAGACACCTGTTCTGTCTGCCTCTTGTAGCCATTTCCGCTACTGCCGGAAATAAGGTCAAACAAACATCCGTTCCTTTCAACGACCGGAAAACGCCCCCGCTTGCTCAGCTTCCTCGGGTGGGGCGGGATTGTTATATTACATTCCTCGCCCACCCATTTTCCAAAATGTTCACCTAAGAACATTTTAAGCGCAACACCCTCACTCTCCTCCCCATGCCACACAAGCCCGACAATTATATAAAACATGTGCACGCCAAAACAACAAAACATGTGCATGCCGAAACAAAAAAAACAACAACAAAAATATATAGGGGAGCCTACATCGGCAACCCAACAATGTTCGTATCCATCTTGAAAATTGTTCTACCAGCTCGATGTTTCATTGTTCTTTCTTTTTTTTTTTTTTAATATCCATTTTCACAGAATTGGGCAAAGTTCTTAAAAATGTTCATTTTCTTTCTCGACTCTGTCCATAAGCGTAGACTCCACGATGTATAACCACGTGATTATAGGCAGTAACCGCGCCCCAGTTTCCAAACTAACATCGAGTAAATGACCTTTGACCAACACCATGCGTGCTTCTGCTCGAGTTTATTGTTACACATGTAACCTCATTTAATTTAATTTAATTTCAAACATACTATGTTTGAACACAGAAAAAATGGTCATTATCTGCCGTACATATCATTCATAGTCCGACCGAGAAATGTTCAATAGAAAATGAAGAAAATTACTCCGATTCCAACGTTAATCCGCATGCAATTTACTTGTGGAGGATATTAATTTAGTCTAAAAAAATGGACCCGTGACTCGTAGTTCCTTAGTTTGTACAATGCTTTCCATTCCCTGAACTACTTCCTCTGGATTCGAAACCAAGCATATCTGATTTGTTGACATCTCTCTGTTTAACGCAGAGACATTTGAGTGTTGAACACCCGTTGACCCCGGAGTACTATTCACAACGGATAACTCAATTTCCTTTTCCGAAGCACTGTTGCTTCTTTTACACTTAAAAATACGCTTCCTGGCTATTATTCCCAGGATTATTATTATGCCGACCACGCCAGCAATGACTCCTATCGTCAACCTCTTCGGGAGTTCTTCATATCCTTCACTAAATCTCTCCATATTTATCTGTTCCAAGGTATTTACTAGTTTTCCGAAATTAATATATCTTCAAAAGATATTTCCCAAGTCACATAAATGAAAATTCACAGAGGATGTTGAATTGATGGGAACCTGCACAAAAGCATAATTCACAACCATAGAAATGTAAATCATTTTGTAGTGTACAGTCATTGAAAAGAAATCAAAAAAAAAAAACCTAACACTGCACAACCCAACGAAAACATTGTTATCAACAAGTTAATCCAATTATCCACTTTAAAGAGTAGAAGAAACTTCCTTTACATGATTTTACATCTCACTTACTCAATAAAAGTCAGATTAATTAAGCAACATACCAGTAAACTCACTTCACATATATGGTAAAATATTAACAACAAAAATAAATCATTAACTCAGATGTTTTGTTCTTACAGATAGGTAAATATTTCAACTCCAATCCTCCCGTCAACTTTAACACTCCTGTCAACTTTAACACCCCCGTCAACTTTAACACCCCCGTCAACCCGTCAACCTATGCGCTACTCCCTACATGTAGTCTGTTTCACCCCCTCCGTTCTACCCTTCTTAATGTGTTTGACACCAACAATCCACATTTCTCAATGGCAAAAGTATGCCTTTTTTTTTTTTTCTAACTGGACTTATTATAAACACGAGCAGAGAACACACACACTATCAAATCAATGTGTCACTTACCTTGGCTGAATGTCTACAGTCGCGGCTGCTATATATTTTCGTCTTCTTTTTTCTTTTTCTTCCTTCCTCGCTGTCGTCCTGTTGTTTACTATTTTCGTCTTCTATCCGGTAGTTTTAAGTCCGTTGAATTTTCAATCGTTGCCGTGGTAACCCTCGTATCAATCTGTTTTGTTGTCTCAAAACAGCAAGTCACTAGCACCAAAACGTACAAGTCTGTTATATATCGACAAACACACATATATATAAAAATATAAGTTATATTTTTATTAATGACGATGAACCGTGTAGCACAGGGACAGAGAATCCAGAGAGCGCGCTTCTAATTGGGTTGACGGGTTGACGGGGGGTCGTCTGTTGCTCCTCTGGTCTGTCTGTCCGGACTGTCTCTGTCTCTCTCCTCTCTGCCTGAAATCCGTGCGCCGAGGTCTTTTATAATCTCCAAACCGGTACTTCCGGATTTTGCCTCGCCCACGCACGCCCACGTAATTCTCAGAGACACCTGTTCTGTCTGCCTCTTGTAGCCATTTCCGCTACTGCCGGAAATAAGGTCAAACAAACATCCGTTCCTTTCAACGACCGGAAAACGCCCCCGCTTGCTCAGCTTCCTCGGGTGGGGCGGGATTGTTATATTACATCATGTCTTGAAAGAAACATGATTGACTGGCAGAAGATTTTCCCGCAGTAGGTTGTCATTAATTTCTGCGGTAGATCGGTGGCCAACCAAGGTTATAGAACGCAGTCTGTCCTGCTATTTGACCCATAGCTAGAGGGAGAAGCGACGGATTCATAATTTCCTCATGGGTATTTGTGTGTATGTGAATGCAGCGAATTCTACTCGAAGAACTCTACATCGGCCAAAACGTTCTCAATTTTAATATTTCTGAAATATCTTAAATGAGGAAAAATTTTAAAGATTATAGGTCACTCCTTTTATTTTCCTTTTTTTTCTATTTTTGGTTCTTGAGTAAATACTTCCTTGTTTGTTGACAAGTAGAATCGTTTATCTAAAGATATTCTCTCTCTCTCTCTCTCTCTGTCTCATAAATAAACTAAGAAATAAATTAGACATGATGAACATTTTCTCGTATTGTTTTCAGTACTCTATGTTGCGCTGCAGTGGATATAGGTACGAGTAATCGGGATTTGGGAAAAGGGGTTAATCCATCCCTTTCCTCCAGCTATGTGTTAAATAGCAGGACAAAAATTGGCTCCATAGCTCTAGTTGGGGACCAGTCTATTGCAGAAAGTAATGGCAACCCACTACTCGAAATCTTCTGCCCAGTCAGTCATGTCTCTTTTCAGACATGATCGTCCAAACGTGCATTCAGACTTAACTGAGTCCAGTTTGACCAACGTCTGTCTTTCATCGACTTCTGACCGAACGAATCATTACTGTCTGCTTGCAAGATTGGCACCGATAATGTTCCTAGTTGACTGTAAGTATTCATTTCGAGATAAGCGTATGCAAATTTTGCAGTAAGGAGAGGCGCGACTCAAACGATAAAGTGTCCAATTTTTGTTGCTCCAGCCTAGTGTTTAAAAGTTTCAGCTGCATGGGATCCTTAGAGCAGCGAAGCGTAAACCATTAGCCGGCCATACGTTTTTGTAATTGGAAATAGGTTCGCCAGGTTATGTTGATTAAGATGGATGTTCTGATTGGGAAAAAATGATTAGTTTTCCTTTGAATCTTCGAACAGTGATGTGTAAAAATCCGTTTTGTAATTGGATGAACTGCATCTCTAATAAAGGCGATAGTTGAGAGAAATGTCACGACGCAATAACTTGCACAGATTTCTATCCTATCAGAAATATCAATAACTCAATGCAACCATCCGTCGATAATTTGGTATAATTATATCGTGATAAGGTTTCCGAACTGAGCAAAATATGCGTTTAAAAATGTGTGCAAGATTAACTGATTATGTTTTATTATTTACTCAAGCAAGCTTTGATGAGAATGATTTTTTTCTCCCCAAAATGCTTTGTGGTTGATATTTGAAACTGAGAAAATTCCTCAATAAATAATATTTTCTATTGCTTCTATCGATATCGGGGATCGATTTGTTTTTTTTGTTTTTTTTTAGTATTTTTTAATGATGACTTTGTGAATTCATTTTGTTAAATGCTTAGCTGGTTTTTAATTTCATCGGAACGAATTTATGATTATCAGATTAAAAAACAAAATCATTGAGACAAATTTGCTTTCATTCTTTAAGTAGAAATTTCCGAAAAGTAAGTTAAAATGATTTGCTAATCCAACTATGTTTATTTATTTATTTATTTATTTTTAACATTTCACCCCAGACAAGACAGTTTTACATAGGGGAAAGTGATGAAAAAGAAAATTAGGTTGTAGGTGGTTTCAGGTAGAAAGTAATAGAAGAATGAAAATACTGGTGTGGTAGGGGTGGTGTGGATGGAGAAAAGAGCTTGAGAGAATGAATACGAGTCAGTGAGATAGGAGATGAATATTGTCCTTTCATTTAAATTCTTAGAGTTTGTAGCTGTCAGGGAAGCAAGGATACGGAAGGGAATTCCACAGGCGGGAAGTGCGAGAAAAGAAGCTGTTAGAATAAAAATTGCGGTTAAATTTTATCGCTTTCACTGTAAAAGGGTGGGACCTAGTTGTTTGTCTATTAGCTCGAGTAAATTCTTACATAGGGGTCACCAGTGAGCTAAGTTCATTGGAGCAGTAACCGTGAAAGTATTTGTAGAAAAGGCGCAGGGAAGCCACATCACGCCGAGCTGGCAAGTCAGTAATGATCACATTACAGATTATCCGTTAGATTTTCTCAAGAACCCCGAGGTGAAAAGCAGGGGCACCCGACCAGATGTGGCAGCAGTATTCAATGCACGGGCGGATGGTAGATTTTATTAGTACACAAATAAAACAGCGGGCCTGTTTTACCAGCGACACTATGATACTTCTTCACGTAATTGTCATGGAGGTCGATCCCTTTGTTCAGTCGATACCTCAAGCAACGTAGTGTCAAATGACCGGAACAATTTTTGTATCGATTCTGTTCTGGCAGCCCCCTGTGGTGCAATGGATATCGACTCGGAACGACAAATCGGCGAGCCGAGTTCAAATTCCAGTTGAATTCCTTGCATTCACTTACGCACAAATAACCTTGAGAAAGGTATTAATCTGTCTCTTCCCTTTAGTTATGGGTTAAATAACAGGACAGATTGGGTTCTATAGCCTTAATAGGCAACCAGTCTACCGCAGAAAGCAATGGCAGCCTACTGCAAGATAATCTTCTGCTCAGTCAGTCATGTCTCTTTCGAGACATGATCGCTCAAGCGTGTATTACGTATGGCACTTAACTGAGTGAATATAATAGTTGAAAACATGATTAAGGCTTGTACTTGGTATAAAGAGGGGGATCAGTTTATCACTTCATAACAACATAAAACTGATCCCCCACTTTATGCCCTTTACTATTTAATGATATAATACATCTCCCCACCTCTAACTATGAGTCAAATAACAGACAGATTGGGTTCTATTGTCTTGTCTGGAAACCAATCTACCACAGAAAGCAATGGCAACCTACTGCGGGATAATCTTCTGCTCAGTCAGTCATGTCTCTTTCGAGACATGATCGCTCAAACGTGTATTACGTATGGCACTTAACTGAGTGAATATAATAGTTGAAAACATGATTAAGGCTTGTACTTGGTATAAAGAGGGGGATCAGTTTATCACTTCATAACAACATAAAACTGATCCCCCACTTTATGCCCTTTACTATTTAATGATATAATACATCTCCCCACCTCTAACTATGAGTCAAATAACAGACAGATTGGGTTCTATTGTCTTGTCTGGAAACCAATCTACCACAGAAAGCAATGGCAACCTACTGCGGGATAATCTTCTGCTCAGTCAGTCATGTCTCTTACGATACATGATCGCCCAAGCGTCTCTCACGTATGGCACTCAAATGACTGACCTTTCAGCCACTTTCTCACTGACGTGATCTGGAGTCTTTTTTTACAATTATTTTCATTGAAACTGCACTGACGAAATTTGTTCTGTCATTTACTCGTGGTACTAGATTGGCCTCAAGGTTCAACCATTTTAGTGTCGAAATAGGTAATAGTTATTTCATCCCACTTCCCGTTGGTGGAACTCACTTCCATTTACTTGCTTCACTGATAGCTACAATCTCCAAAAATTTAAATGCAACGTCAATTGCCAACTTTTATCTCCTTGATTTCTATCCATCTTTTGAGTAGTTGAGTTCACCGGATATCCCATACTGATGGCCTTGTGCCTCATCTAACCTACGCTTAGAAAATCATCATATTTATTGAACAAATTCTGAAATAAATCTCGTCTGAAGAAACTGAAAGCATAATAACCAGAAGGAAGGAATGCTGAGCAGGAAACATCGAAACCTCAGCACCAAATTCAAAGTTCAACAGTCAGAGAAGAAATCGGTGGCAGCTGAGTTTTGTGATGCAAATGTTAACTATTCGTGTGGACTTCATAACGCATAGCGAGCCAGATGAAGTAACAAGACATTTTGATATACAGAAGACAACTCTTCGTCGAAAGTGTCTTGGATGTTTCAGTAAAAACTGTCACCCTGCTGCACGTCAACGTTGATGCCAGCATTACGGGTGGGTTGTTTTAACGCTTCTGCTGCAGAATCCTAAACTTTGTACATTAGAGCCGATTTACAAAGTGGTTAATCCTGCAATTAACCCTGAAAGACGAACAAATTATAAGCTCTTAGTTTGTCTTTTTTTTTATAATTTTGGATAAAAAAAACTGAGAGCTGATACTTTCGAGACATGATCGTCCAAGCGTGTCTCACTAGACTGACATCGAGATCTCATTAATTTATTCTTGATCTGCCAAGATGTAGCTTCCCTGCTAACATCTTCTGTTCTCGCAATTCCTTCTCCTAGCTCCATATTTTCCAACCAACTTTAATCTAAAAAATTTCAATGCAATGTCAATCACTATCTACTGTCCTTTTGATTACTCTTTTCTCTTTCAGCTCATCATCAATGATTCAGTTCCTATTTTGTCCACACCTCTTGTCTATTAGTGTCTTACTGCTTTGCATGGGGTGATACCGATTAGAAAAATACTCCTATTTCAAAACTAACGATTAAATAAATAGTTCACAACTTATTTGTCGCTGAAAATTTTTGCACACGATAAATATCAGACTCGATAAAAAGAGGACATTCTCTAATTTTTTATCAAGATGTAACTAATTGTAGCCATTCATAACGTGGGGGATACCAGAACCAAGCAAGTACATCAAAGAATCAGTCGTCAGTGTGCATGCTTCTTCTTCTTCTTCTTCTTCTTCTTCTTCTTCTATGTGCCCTGTCCCTTCAGGACGTAAGCGATCATGGTTCTCCACGTCTCCCTATCCCTTGTGGCTCTTAGTATGTTTGCTCCTGTTACTCCTGGCAACCCCCGTTCCGTCATCCACTTGATCAGGTCCTGCAAATATGTTATCCGCTGCCTTCCTCTATCTCTCTTTCCTTCTATCTGGCCAGTCAGTATCAGGTTCTCCAAGCCCTCCTTTCTCATTGTATGTCCCAGGAACTTCAGTTGTCTCTTCCTGATGCTCAGTATTAATTTCCTTTTTGTTGCCATTCTTTCCAACACCTCATCGTTACTTGCATGATATCCGCAGCATCCTTCTGTAGAACCACATTTCCGCTGCTTCCAGTTTTGTCCTCATTTTCGATGATATTGTCCAGCATTCACTGCCGTATTGAAGAACTGACATCACGTAGCAATCCAGCACTCTTTTCTTCGTTTCTAGTGAAATCTGCCAGTGTGTTAGTATTTTACACAGCTTCTGGAACGCGTCCTTTGCTATGCCAATTCACCTTCGGATCTCTGTGTCGCACTTTCCATCTCCTGTTAGAACACTTCCTAGGTATTTAAATTTTTGTACTTGCTTGATTCTGGTATCCCCCACCTGTATTTGGCATTTTGGGTTGCACCTTTTGCTGATGACCATGCATTCAGTTTTCTTGAAGTTTATTTGTAGTCCTTTTTTGTCACTCTTCACCGCTACCTTCTGTAGTAGGTAAGTCACGTTAATACGTTACTAATGAACAAAGAATTAGGCACTAACATTGAGTTCGCTACAAAAGTTTGATGTATTATTGTTGTGGGATCTTTCCTTTGTATATGATAATAGATTCGACTGAGTGTACATATACCCCTGCCATAAATAGAACAGTTGAGAGTTACAGTAGAGATCCGTGTGAGTTATCTGAAAGTACCGGAACTGATACGTAAGTTACCGAGAGATACCGAAGTTATCCAGAGACTACCGCATCAGAAGTCAGACTAGCTTTGAGCTCCACTCAGCTAGAATAATATACACGGATATACTATTTCCAACGACTTCACTTCAATATTTGTATACATTTATTTCTTACTAATAGTATTCCTGGATTCACTAACTTGCGTTCAAATTTGTATATTATGTTTAATATAACCTATTTTTCTATCTCAATAATGTTGTTCATTATTTTGTGCGGTTCCTCACCCGGAATTCACAATAATTATGAAAAGCAATTAATTCAGACACACCAGAAACAAAAAGTAAAATAGCTGTGTCTATATAAATACCGATATTTAAGAGTATATTCTTGCACAAGGCTATAATGCTCAAGAACTTCTGTCGGAGTGGCGTAGAAGCTAGTGAAAGAGAAACTGGCAAGTGAAGTTCGTATTCTATGCGGTTTGTAATGACGTTCACTTTAGAAAAATAATCATTAATCTTTCTTTTATTTGCTATGCCACGCAGAAAGCAATGGCAACCTACTGCGGATAATCTTCTGCCCAGTCAGTCATGTCTCTTTCCAGACATGATCGCCCAAACGTGTTTCACGTATGGCACTTAACTGACTGATTAAATGCCAGGATAAAATGGACTCTCTAGCCTAGGATGGCAACTAGTCTAGGATAATAACTTGAAAACTATATGTAACCCTGGCAAAGCATATATTATACAGCCATTAAAATGATTATGAAATTCATAACTGCCACACGGAGTTGTAGACTACGTCATCTCAAAAACAAAAAAATATGGAATGAGACTGGTGAGCAATGTAGATATTTAACTTTTAAAACAACAAGGCTTACGGCCGATCACGTTGAATACACCGGTCCTCGCGCGATCACCGAAGTTAAGCAATGTTGAGCCTGGTAAGTACTTAGATGGGTGACCGCTTGGGAATATCAGCTGCTGTAAGCACTTAGTGACTGATGTGCGTCGTGGTGCAGTGAATATCGGCTCGGAAAGAGAAATCGGTGAGCCGAGTTCGAATTCCAGTTGAATACCCTGCATTCACTTAAGCACTGGTAAAGGTATTAATCCGTCCATTCCCTCCAGTTATGAGTTAAATAACACGGGTAGGACTTGGGGAGCCTGAACTTAAGAACAAATCCCAATGAATCTTGATACTCGAAAAGAAAAATATTATAAAAATAACCTTACCCAAAAGTCATTGGTTATTACCTTAAATGATTCCATAAATGATTCCATAAGGATTGATAGATCTTTAAACCTCGAAACAAATAAAACAACGAGAGTCGGACATTTAATGAGGAAGATGCACATTGAAAATGCTTACGAGATAATATTTCTAAATATCTTTTCATGACAACCAGACAGTTTGTATTTTCGATGAGGTGACGAAAGGTTCTGGGCTCGAACCATTTCGCAAGAACTGAACCAATGATCAGATATTACGAGGCGGCTGAAGGTACACTCTTTGTAGTTGGGATGAAAATTTTTCAGCACCCCCTCATATAGAGTTACTAATCTTGATTTAATCAAGCATAGGATTACAGTAGAATGTAATCCGCCGAAAATCGCATTCACTATCAATAGTTTTCAGGTGTGACCAGCGAATGATCACACTACAGTTAGCGACCATAAACTAGTATTTCCATCCCGGTGAATATCTGGAATGGTGCCCGATATAGTCAGTCATTCAGTGAAAATCGAACTCATTGCTAAAGAATGAAGATTTCATAAACTGAATATCTCAATTTCATGCTAAGGTTAGGGAATTCTTTCTTGATTAGTTCGACACAAGTGCATAAGATCGTATCTGGGGCTTTCCGAATGAGATTTGAGATTACTAGCAATCAGTCAGTCAGTTATGTGCCATATGTGATACACGCTTGGGCGATCATGTCTCGAAAGAGACATGACTGACTTGGGAGAACATTATCCCGCAGTAGGTTGCCATTGCTTTCTGCGGTAGAATGGTTCCAACCAAGGCTATAGAACCCAATCTGTCCAGTTATTTGACCCATAGCTAGAGGAAAGAGACGGAGTAATACCTTTCCCAAGGGTATTTGCGAGTATATGATTGCAACGAATTCAACTGGAATTCGAACGCGGCTCTCCGATTTCTCGTTCCGAGTCGATATCCACTGGACCACAACGCACATCCTTACTAGCAATAGCCAGTGAAAATAGGTTTTTATTTGTCACTGGAAGATAGGTCACAGTAGACACTCTACCGTAATGTGTCGTAGTCTTAAATTACATGTGTAAAATCTTACTCAGAGATGGATTTAAAACATTAATGCAACAGCAAAGTAAATATGACGATAATTGAAGACGGAAATCGGCGCAAAAAGTACGGTTTTAAGAAATAGATTTTACAGAAATTATTGGCTTTTTCAAGAAAAACCCTGAAGCAATGAAGTAGTTTGGCAAATTGTAGTTTGTATTCTTCTGCCAGGTTTTATTTCATGGCACCGTTCCTAAAATGGTACTCGTCCCAAGAGAACAATTTGGCTGACACTTCCTCTTCAAGATCACACCAGAGTTAAACCGGATGTCGACTTGAATGATTGCTTCCGCAGTGTATTGCTAAAAGAGCCAAGATCATATAACTTAATAAATTATTGGAACTACTCACGGTTTAGCAGATCACTCATCATATTTCCATTAACACAGATAAATAAAAAAAGTATGAGATAGATAGATAGATAGATAGATAGATAGATAGATAGATAGATAGATAGATAGATAGATAGATAGATAGATTTAAGTCAAATTTTAATGAAACCTTTCTTTTTTGGAAAACTGAAGATGTCTTCTACTTTTGTATTCAAAACTGTATAGCTAGAAATAATTTTTCCTTTCAAAAATTCATTATGACAATAATTTTTTTCTTTTTTTCTTTCGAAAATGTAATGTTGGTAATATTTTTCCTTCAAAGATGTCTTGTTGGTAAGATTTATTACAATAATTTCTTTTTCAAAAATGTGTTATGGTAATAATGTATATTTTTCTATAAAAGTCTATTTCTATGTATATATATATCTATAAAAGTGTATTTTTATACTTTCTTAGTATTTTGACCCCTGTCCTGTTATTTGACTCATAGCTAGAGGAAGAAGAGATGTATTATATTATTAAGTAGTAATTAGTGGGGGATCACTTTATCACTTCATAACAATATAAAACTGATCCCCCACTTTATGCCCAGTAGAAGCCTTAATCATGTTTTCAACTATTATATTCAGCCAGTCAGTTAAGTGCCATGCGTGATACACGGTTGGGCGATCATGTCACGAAAGAGATAGGACTGACTGGGCAGAAGATTATCCAGCAGTAGGTTGAAATTGCTTTCTGCGCTAGACTGGTTACCGACCAAGCCTAAAGAACCCAGTCTGTCCTATTATTTAACCCATAACTGGAGAGAAGAAACAGATTAATACCTTTCCCAAAGATAATTGCGCGTAAGTGAATACAAGGAATTCAACTAGAATTCCCCTTTATCATAGTCTGTCTTTAAAAGAGAGTTTTTATATGTACGTCAGCGCGCGTTTCTTTGGAATGTGTAAGGATTTGCCCATGAGTAAAAGCTCGATAGAATGTCAAAGGAAAAGAACGAAATATAGATTAAGAATTAATTTTATTTCACAAATTTCCTGTCAATGACTTGAACAACCGGTGTCTATCTTTTGCACCCTGTACCAGACATGCTTAGCGCTCATGAAAATTATTTGATTTCTTTCTATTTTATTTTCCTTATTAAATACTCCTTTTCTTTCAATTAACACTTCAACGTTTAATGAATGAAAGAAAATACAGGTTATTCTTTTTCTATGTGCCATGTTTCTTCAGGACGTAAGCGATCATGGCCTTCCACGTCTTCCTATCTCTGGTAGCTTTTAGCACGCTTTCTCCTGTAACCCCACTCTGTCATCTACCTGCTCAGGCCCTTTAACTATGTTAGCCGCTGCTTTCCTCTGTCTCTCTTTCCCTGTATCCGACCTGTGAGTATCAGGTTCTCCAAGCCCACTTTTTCGTCACATGTCCCAAGAACTTTAGCTGTCTCTTCCTGATGCTCAGTATTTATTTCTTTTCTCCGTTTCCATCCTTTTTAAAACCTCTTCATTGTTCATATGCTCGATGCATGATATCCTCAGCATCCTTCTGTAGAACCACATTTCAGTTGCTTCAAGTTTTTCCTTCATTTTTTATAATATTGTCCAGCATTCACTGCCATAAAGAAGAACAGACATCACATAGCAATACAGTACTCTCATGCTTGTTTCTAGCGAAATTGTCCAGCACTTACTGCCATATTGAAGGACTGACATCACATAGCAACCTCGTACTCTCATTTTGTTTCTAGCGAAATTGTCCTGCCTCTTAATACTCATTATTTAGTTGTCCCTCCCAGTAAGGGCAACATGTGACACAATGGTCAGTTTAACTGGGATTTCCGGGCCATTTGGCCCGCCAAAAAATGTCTGTCTATTTTTACCCAGTCGTGCCTCTACCCTTCGGCGGAACCACGACTGGGTTATTGCTCTCTACTCGGAAGCAGAGAGCGCCCTCTACCCGAAGGCAGAGGGCTGACAGTGTCATAGTTGCAGAGGCAAAAGCCAACTGCCTCTTAATACTCTCTTAATACTCTGCTCATCATCTGAAATGTGTATTTCGCTATGCAAATTCGCCTTCGGATCTCAGTGTCGCCCATTCTCTCATCCGTTAGAACACTTCCCAAGTACTTAAATTTTTTATACCTGCTTCATTTTAGTATTACCGACCTGTGATCGGCATTTTGGGCTTTCTGTTTGCTGAAAAACATACATTTGATTTTCTTGTAGTTTATTTGTAGTCCTTTCTTTCGACTTTCTTCATCTACCTTCTGTAGGAGGTCTTGCGTGTTTTCTTTCCATGTTGACCATCAGCATTGTATCATCTGCGTATCTTATATTGTTCAGATTGTGACCGCTGATGACGAATCCTGACATAACTTCTAGGGTCCTCAGAATAGTCTCGCTTTACAAGGTGAATAGATCCGATGATAAAAGACACATCCTTGTCTTACGCTCTTTTCTATCTTTGTATATCTGCTGAATTTGTTTCATGTCCGTATGCAGACGGTTTGTTGCCAGTAGAAGTTCTTGATTACTCTGATTTTCTTGCCAAATATGTCGAGGTTGCTGAGCAATTCTATAAATACTTTGTGGTGTACAGGTTATGCTTTCATAAGTTTTGATTAATAATTCTCCCTTTTCTGACTTGTTTTTCTATTGTCCTCTTAATATTTTTTATATTATTTTAAGATCCCTACCAAAAGATATGCGATCTGGTGCAGTGGATATCGAGTCGGAACAACAAATCAGGGAGCCGATTTCGAATTCCAGTTGAATTCCTTGCATTCACTTACGCACAAATACTCGTGAGAAAGTAATTAATCCGTGTTTTCCCTCTAGTTATGGGTTAAATAATAGGACAGATTGGGTTTTATAGCCTTGGCTGGCAGCCAGTCTACTGCAGAAAGCAATGCGAGATAATCTTCTGCCCAGTCAGTCATGTCACTTGCGAGACATGATCGCCCAAGGCGTGTATCACGTATGGCACTTAACTGACCAACCCTAAAAGACCAAACCGCCCAACCCACCCAACCAACCAAACCCACCCTCCCCAGTAATCAATAATATTCCTCTCGAAATCAAAGTATTATTGCCAAGAGAGAAAATAAGTAAATTCTTATTTCCCAGCAGGAACACTGGTTGGCTGTGAGCAAGTGGGTGTCAGGCAGATAGACGTTTGGTGCTGGTTCGGGGTCAGAATTGGTTCCTGGTTCTATGCGTCGGGACCAACCAGCTGCAATCGATTTTTGACCTAAGCACTTCTCTGAACAAGTGTTGCTCTACTGGAGACCACGTGACTGCAATATTTATCGAAGTACTACGAACGGCCATTTGATAAAACAATGTGACATGGGTTTACTCATAATTTCGAAGATTATCTTTTTGAGTTACATGTTTAGAATTTTTCGTTCCGCTAGTTATGCCTCTTGACCATTCTCAATAAAAGCTGGCGGTTTTCGACGGATTACTGCCCTCTCCTTTTTCGGCATTACGTATTTGTTGTTTCGGCATTTATATTTCAAGAATTATGTCGCTTTGATGAATCGATAACCAGCACATTCGTAAATAAACAAAAGAAAAAAAAAGTAAATTTAAAATTGGATTCGAGAAGTTGGCAAAAAATAAATTGTCTTGGATATCGGTTTATCTGAATGATAAATGAATATGTTACATTACAAAAAGAGGCTCGATTACAAGCCAGTCGAAAAAGCAAAGCTAGGAATAGCAACATGAAAAAAATTTTAGCATTTCAGTTAAAATTTGTAATGTTTTTTTTTTACACATTTCATTTTATTAATTCGAATGAGATAAATCCTGTAGAATTTATATTCTTCGAATTTATAGACATCTTATTTCCCAAAATTCTTAAATAGATTTCATTTTCTTAATCTCATCTGAAAATTTCTATTTTTCTATTTGATATTTTCATCTGAATTGGCAACTTTTGCCAATATTACGAATTGGTAGACAATATGGCATCTACTTGAAATTATGAACACAGTTGGTTATAGGGTAAGAAGCTTCATCCACTGTTATTTTTATTCCAAGTGATTTTAGATAGAAACTCTTTCCTATACGTGATATCAAGTTTTATTAATGTAAAATACCGTTTCATATACCTTTTGATTTCACTCAAATCTGCACGCAAAATTAGTAAGCAAAATTACGACACTTGAAGAGAGAAATAGAATCTATCATATTTTACACCCTAGAAAAATGTATGGAGGCATACTATGAAAGACTTTAGTTTAACCATATTGGCAAATGCAGACAATGCAGAAACTGTCCAGAAAAATAAAAATCGTAAAACACCTTGAGATTTTGACATTCACACCAATCACAATTTCCAAGTAACACTAAAGCTGGCATTCGTGAATAGGGAAAATTGCCCCTACCATATCGTTGAGAAATTGGAAAGATACCAGGTACATGCCAGGGAGCTGAGAATGGTGTGGTATATGAAGACAAGGATCGTGCCCAGAAATGTAGTCGCATTTGGAACTGTGACAAAAACTAGAATAAACAAAAATCTAGATGAATTGGAGATCCGTGCGGGAGCTGAGAACATGTCTGCCGGGTTATGAAGGTGGGTGATGTTGCTTTAAGGAAACTTTCTCTGAATCAGTTTTTAACAATTAGCAGCGGACAATCAGCACGAAAACTCAGTAAATAATAATAATAATAATAATAATAATAATAATAATAATAATAATAATAAGCCGGGGGTAAAATTGAAGCAAATGGGCCGAACATTATTGTTAAAAACCAAAAAGAAAAAAAAAACTTGCTTATTAATTGATTAAATGCAATTGATACAACTTATCCAGCGGATTGTGACATCGCAACCAAGGAATTCGAAAAACTGACGAAATATAAAAACCTGGAAATTGGAATAGAAAAAATGTGGAAATTGAAAACTAGTATCGTACCAGTGATAGTGGGTGCACTTGGAATGATAAAAAATTGAACACAAAACACATTGAAAGAATCCCTGGGAACTCCAGCTTAAGTGATATACAAAAAATTGTCTTGTTAAGTACAACCCACACACTAAGGAGAACTTTATCTATGAAACGCTAGGGTTATTAGGGAGATATGAAAAAAACATGAAATGCTGTCATAACAACACACCACGACCTGCCTTAGGTCTTCCTGCAGACTTGGTAGGTAGTGCGACCATAGCAGAAATAGAATTATAATAAAAAATGACATAATAATAATAATAATATCGAGTTTACTGGAGGAACAAAAAGATTGAGGTCTATGAAATACTACGGATGTGAAGCGAGATGCAATGAGGACAAAAGAATAAAAAAACGAGTAAGATGAAGAACACTGTACAAGGTAAACATCATCACAATTACTGCTCATAATCTAATTGCAACATCATCTTTCAAAATGCAAGGAGAATTATTCTAACATAATCATCACTGCACATACTGCAATTTCATCCTGCATACACCAATCTTTCTTTCAACAATAATAATATTATTAACTGCATACACCCCTCTCTTTCAGCAATAACAAAGAACTGTATACAAATATCTTTTTTTCAATAACAATAATAATAATGATTGCATAGATATCTCTTTTTTACCAATTAAAGAATAACTGTATACATTCATCTTTCTTTCTATAAAAATAATCAAAGTAATTGCATACATATATATTTTACTGATAGTAATAGTAAAAAACCGAATGCAAGGTCATCAGCAAAAACAGCAGCCCAAAGTGACAGATACAGGTGGCGGGGGTTAAAATCAAGCAGGTACGAAAATTCAAATATCTAGGAAGTGTTCTAACTGAAGACGGAAAGTGTGACACAGATCGAAAGGCGAATTGGCATGGCAAAAGACGTTTTCCAGAAGCCGAGTAAAATATTAAGACACGGGAAACTTTCACTAGAAACAAAGAAGAGAATACTGGATTGCTATGTGATGTCGGTTCTTCAATATGGTAGAGAATGCTCGATAATATCAACAAAGATGAAGGGAAAACTTGAAGCAGCTGAAATGTGGTTCTGCAGAAGGATGCTGCGAATATCATGAATCGAGCATGTGAGTAATGATGAGGTTTTGGGAAGGATGGAAACGAAAAGAAAATTTATACTGAGCATCAGGAAGAGACAACTAAAGTTCCTGGGACATGCAATGAGGAAAGAGAGCTTGGAGAACCTGATACTAACAGGCGAGATAGAGGGAAAAGAGACAAAGGAAAACAGCGGCTAACATATTTGAAGGGCCTGAACAGGTGGATGACGGAACGGGAGCTGAGAGACGTTACAGAAGAAAGCGTGCTAAAATCCACCAGGGATAGGAAGACGTGGAGGGCCATGATCGCCTACGTCCTAAAGGGACAAGGTACATAAAAGAAGAATAGTAACAATCTAGCACTAGTAACAGAAATAGAAGATGTCACCATTCTATGGGATTAAACCATCTACTCAGGCAGAAAAATTGAAGCAAATAGGCCCGGACCCTTTTTTAAAAAACCTAAAAGAAAAACCTTGCCTATTAACTGATATAGCCTGTCCAGCGGATTGTAACATAGCAACCAAGGAATTCGAAGAAGCTGTTAAAATATAAAGACCTGGAAATTGAAATAGAAAAAATCAGGAAATTAATAACAAGAATCGTACCAGTGATAGTGGGTGCACTTGGAATGATAAACAATGAAACAAAACAATACATTGAAAGAATAATAACTTCATACACCTCACTTTCAATAATAATATTAATAATATTAATTATTATAATAATAGTAATAATAGCAATTATATCTGCCTATACCTCACTTTCAATAATAATATTAATAATAATAATTATTATAATAATAGTAATAATAGCAATTATATCTGCCTATACCTCACTTTCAATAATAATATTAATAAAAATTATTATTATAATAATAGTAATAATAGCAATTATATCTGCCTATACCTCACTTTCAATATTAATAATATTAATTATTATAATAATAGTAATAATAGCAATTATATCTGCCTACACCTCACTTTCAATAATAATATTAATAATAATAATTATTATAATAATAGTAATAATAGCAATTATATCTGCCTACACCTCACTTTCAATAATAATATTAATAATAATTATTATAATAATAGTAATAATAGCAATTATATCTGCCAACACCTCACTTTCAATAATAATATTAATAATAATAATTATTATAATAATAGTAATAATAGTAATTATATCTGCCTACACCTCACTTTCAATAATAATATTAATAATAATTATTATAATAATAGTAATAATAGCAATTATATCTGCCTACACCTCACTTTCAATAATAATATTAATAATAATTATTATAATAATAGTAATAATAGCAATTATATCTGCCTATAATTTCACTTTCAATAATAATATTAATAATAATTATTATAATAATAGTAATAATAGCAATTATATCTGCCAACACCTCACTTTCAATAATAATATTAATAATAATAATTATTATAATAATAGTAATAATAGCAATTATATCTGCCTACACCTCACTTTCAATAATAATATTAATAATAATTATAATAATAGTAATAATAGCAATTATATCTGCCAACACCTCACTTTCAATAATAATATTAATAATAATAATTATTATAATAATAGTAATAATAGCAATTATATCTGCCTACACCTCACTTTCAATAATAATATTAATAATAATAATTATTATAATAATAGTAATAATAGCAATTATATCTGCCAACACCTCACTTTCAATAATAATATTAATAATAATAATTATTATAATAATAGTAATAATAGCAATTATATCTGCCTACACCTCACTTTCAATAATAATATTAATAATAATAATTATAATAATAGTAATAATAGCAATTATATCTGCCAACACCTCACTTTCAATAATAATATTAATAATAATAATTATTATAATAATAGTAATAATAGCAATTATATCTGCCTACACCTCACTTTCAATAATAATATTAATAATAATTATTATAATAATAGTAATAATAGCAATTATATCTGCCAACACCTCACTTTCAATAATAATAATAATAATAATTATTATAATAATAGTAATAATAGCAATTATATCTGCCTACACCTCACTTTCAATAATAATATTAATAATAATTATTATAATAATAGTAATAATAGCAATTATATCTGCCAACACCTCACTTTCAATAATAATATTAATAATAATAATTATTATAATAATAGTATTAATAGCAATTATATCTGCCTACACCTCACTTTCAATAATAATATTAATAATAACAATTATTATAATAATAGTAATAATAGCAATTATATCTGCCTACACCTCACTTTCAATAATAATATTAATAATAATTATTATAATAATAGTAATAATAGCAATTATATCTGCCTACACCACTTTCAATAATAATATTAATAATAATAATTATTATAATAATAGTAATAAATAGCAATTATATCTGCCTACACCTCACTTTCAATAATAATATTAATAATAATTATTATAATAATAGTAATAATAGCAATTATATCTGCCTACACCTCACTTTCAATAATAAATATTATTAATAATAATAATTATTATAATAATAGTAATAATAGCAATTATATCTGCCTACACCTCACTTTCAATAATAATATTAATAATAATAATTATTATAATAATAGTAATAATAGCAATTATATCTGCCTACACCTCACTTTCAATAATAATATTAATAATAACAATTATTATAATAATAGTAATAATAGCAATTATAATTATTTTACACCTCACTTTCAATAATAATATTAATAATAATAATTATTATAATAATAGTAATAATAGCAATTATATTCTATTTACACTCACTTTCAATAATAATATTAATAATAATAATTATTATAATAATAGTAATAATAGCAATTATATCTGCCAACACCTCACTTTCAATAATAATATTAATAATAATAATTATTATAATAATAGTAATAATAGCAATTATATCTGCCTACACCTCACTTTCAATAATAATATTAATAATAACAATTATTATAATAATAGTAATAATAGCAATTATATTCGCCTACACCTCACTTTCAATAATAATATTAATAATAATTATTATAATAATAGTAATAATAGCAATTATATCTGCCAACACCTCACTTTCAATAATAATAATAATAATAATAATTATTATAATAATAGTAATAATAGCAATTATATCTTGCCCATACCTCACTAATAATAATATTAATAATAATAATTATTATAATAATAGTAATAATAGCAAATTATATCTGCTAACACCTCACTTAATAATAATATTAATAATAATTATTATAATAATAGTAATAATAGCAATTATCTGCCAACACTACTAATAATAATATTAATAATAATAATTATTATAATAATAGTAATAATAGCAATTATATCTGCCTACACCTCACTTTCAATAATAATATTAATAATAATAATTATTATAATAATAGTAATAATAGCAATTATATCTGCCAACACCTCACTTTCAATAATAATATTAATAATAATTATTATAATAATAGTAATAATAGCAATTATATTCGCCTACACCTCACTTTCAATAATAATATTAATAATTATTATAATAATAGTAATAATAGCAATTATATCTGCCTACACCTCACTTTCAATAATAATATTAATAATAATTATTATAATAATAGTAATAATAGCAATTATATCTGCCTATACCTCACTTTCAATAATAATATTAATAATAATAATTATTATAATAATAGTAATAATAGCAATTATATCTGCCTACACCTCACTTTCAATAATAATATTAATAATAATAATTATTATAATAATAGTAATAATAGCAATTATATCTGCCAACACCTCACTTTCAATAATAATATTAATAATAATTATTATAAATAATAGTAATAATAGCAATTATATCTGCCTACACCTCACTTTCAATAATAATATTAATAATAATTATTATAATAATAGTAATAATAGCAATTATATCTGCCTACACCTCACTTTCAATAATAATATTAATAATAATTATTATAATAATAGTAATAATAGCAATTATATCTGCCTATACCTCACTTTCAATAATAATATTAATAATAATTATTATAATAATAGTAATAATAGCAATTATATCTGCCAACACCTCACTTTCAATAATAATATTAATAATAATTATTATAATAATAGTAATAATAGCAATTATATCTGCCAACACCTCACTTTCAATAATAATATTAATAATAATAATTATTATAATAATAGTAATAATAGCAATTATATCTGCCTACACCTCACTTTCAATAATAATATTAATAATAATAATTATTATAATAATAGTAATAATAGCAATTATATCTGCCAACACCTCACTTTCAATAATAATATTAATAATAATTATTATAATAATAGTAATAATAGCAATTATATCTGCCTACACCTCACTTTCAATAATATTATTAATAATAATTATTATAATAATAGTAATAATAGCAATTATATCTGCCTACACCTCACTTTCAATAATAATATTAATAATAATTATTATAATAATAGTAATAATAGCAATTATATCTGCCTATACCTCACTTTCAATAATAATATTAATAATAATAATATTATAATAATAGTAATAATAGCAATTATATCTGCCTACACCTCACTTTCAATAATAATATTAATAATAATTATTATAATAATAGTAATAATAGCAATTATATCTGCCTACACCTCACTTTCAATAATAATATTAATAATAATTATTATAATAATAGTAATAATAGCAATTATATCTGCCAACACCTCACTTTCAATAATAATATTAATAATAATAATTATTATAATAATAGTAATAATAGCAATTATATCTGCCTACACCTCACTTTCAATAATAATATTAATAATAATTATTATAATAATAGTAATAATAGCAATTATATCTGCCTACACCTCACTTTCAATAATAATAATATTAATAATAATTATTATAATAATAGTAATAATAGCAATTATATCTGCCTATACCTCACTTTCAATAATAATATTAATAATAATTATTATAATAATAGTAATAATAGCAATTATATCTGCCAACACCTCACTTTCAATAATAATATTAATAATAATAATTATTATAATAATAGTAATAATAGCAATTATATCTGCCTACACCTCACTTTCAATAATAATATTAATAATAACAATTATTATAATAATAGTAATAATAGCAATTATATCTGCCTACACCTCACTTTCAATAATAATATTAATAATAATAATTATTATAATAATAGTAATAATAGCAATTATATCTGCCAATACCTCACTTTCAATAATAATATTAATAATAACAATTATTATAATAATAGTAATAATAGCAATTATATCTGCCTACACCTCACTTTCAATAATAATATTAATAATAACAATTATTATAATAATAGTAATAATAGCAATTATATCTGCCTACACCTCACTTTCAATAATAATATTAATAATAATAATTATTATAATAATAGTAATAATAGTTATATCTGCCTACACCTCACTTTCAATAATAATATTAATAATAACAATTATTATAATAATAGTAATAATAGCAATTATATCTGCCAACACCTCACTTTCAATAATAATATTAATAATAATAATTATTATAATAATAGTAATAATAGCAATTATATCTGCCTACACCTCACTTTCAATAATAATATTAATAATAATAATTATTATAATAATAGTAATAATAGCAATTATATCTGCCTACACCTCACTTTCAATAATAATATTAATAATAATAATTATTATAATAATAGTAATAATAGCAATTATATCTGCCTACACCTCACTTTCAATAATAATATTAATAATAACAATTATTATAATAATAGTAATAATAGCAATTATATCTGCCTATACCTCACTTTCAATAATAATATTAATAATAACAATTATTATAATAATAGTAATAATAGCAATTATATCTGCCTACACCACTTTCAATAATAATATTAATAATAATAATAATTATTATAATAATAGTAATAATAGCAATTATATCTGCCTACACCTCACTTTCAATAATAATATTAATAATAATAATTATTATAATAATAGTAATAATAGCAATTATATCTGCCTACACCTCACTTTCTAATAATAATATTAATAATAATAATTATTATAATAATAGTAATAATAATAATTATATTCATTTCACACCCTCACTTTCTAATAATAATATTAATAATAATAATTATTATAATAATAGTAATAATAGCAATTATATCTGCCAACACCTCTTTACTTTCAATAATAATAATAATAATAACAATTATTATAATAATAGTAATAGCAATTATATCTGCCTATACCTCACTTTCAATAATAATATTAATAATAATTATTATAATAATAGTAATAATAGCAATTATATCTGCCAACACCTCACTTTCAATAATAATATTAATAATAATAATTATTATAATAATAGTAATAATAGCAATTATATCTGCCTACACCTCACTTTCAATAATAATATTAATAATAATAATTATTATAATAATAGTAATAATAATAGCAATTATATCTGCCTACACCTCACTTTCAATAATAATATTAATAATAATAATTATTATAATAATAGTAATAATAGCAATTATATCTGCCAACACCTCACTTTCAATAATAATATTAATAATAACAATTATTATAATAATAGTAATAATAGCAATTATATCTGCCTACACCTCACTTTCAATAATAATAATATTAATAATAATTATTATAATAATAGTAATAATAGCAATTATATCTGCCAACACCTCACTTTCAATAATAATATTAATAATAATAATTATTATAATAATAGTAATAATAGCAATTATATCTGCCTACACCTCACTTTCAATAATAATATTAATAATAATAATTATTATAATAATAGTAATAATAGCAATTATATCTGCCTACACCTCACTTTCAATAATAATAATATTAATAATAATTATTATAATAATAGTAATAATAGCAATTATATCTGCCAACACCACTTTCAATAATAATATTAATAATAATAATTATTATAATAATAGTAATAATAGCAATTATATCTGCCTACACCTCACTTTCAATAATAATATTAATAATAATTATTATAATAATAGTAATAATAGCAATTATATCTGCCTACACCACTTTCAATAATAATATTAATAATAATTATTATAATAATAGTAATAATAATAGCAATTATATCTGCCTACACCTCACTTTCAATAATAATATTAATAATAATTATTATAATAATAGTAATAATAGCAATTATATCTGCCTATACCTCACTTTCAATAATAATATTAATAATAATATTATAATAATAGTAATAATAGCAATTATATCTGCCTACACCTCACTTTCAATAATAATATTAATAATAATAATTATTATAATAATAGTAATAATAGCAATTATATCTGCCTACACCTCACTTTCAATAATAATATTAATAATAATTATTATAATAATAGTAATAATAGCAATTATATCTGCCTACACCTCACTTTCAATAATAATATTAATAATAATTATTATAATAATAGTAATAATAGCAATTATATCTGCCTATACCTCACTTTCAATAATAATATTAATAATAATTATTATAATAATAGTAATATATAAATAGACCTGCCTACACCTCACTTTCAATAATAATATTAATAATAATAATTATTATAATAATAGTAATAATAGCAATTATATCTGCCTACAATCTCACTTTCAATAATAATATTAATAATAATAATTATTATAATAATAGTAATAATAGCAATTATATTCGCTAACACCTCTACTAATAATAATATTAATAATAATAATTATTATAATAATAGTAATAATAGCAATTATATCTGCCTACACCTCACTTTCAATAATAATATTAATAATAATAATTATTATAATAATAGTAATAATAGCAATTATATCTGCCTATACCTCACTTTCAATAATAATATTAATAATAATAATTATTATAATAATAGTAATAATAGCAATTATATCTGCCTACACCACTTTCAATAATAATATTAATAATAATAATTATTATAATAATAGTAATAATAGCAATTATATCTGCCTACACCTCACTTTCAATAATAATATTAATAATAATAATTATTATAATAATAGTAATAATAGCAATTATATCTGCCTACAATCTCTACTAATAATAATATTCATAATAATAATTATAATAATAATTATAATAATAATAGCAATTATATCTGCCTACACCTCACTTTCAATAATAATATTAATAATAACAATTATTATAATAATAGTAATAATAGCAATTATATCTGCCAACACCTCACTTTCAATAATAATATTAATAATAATAATTATTATAATAATAGTAATAATAGCAATTATATCTGCCAACACCTCACTTTCAAGAATAATATTAATAATAATTATTATAATAATAGTAATAATAGCAATTATATCTGCCTATACCTCACTTTCAATAATAATATTAATAATATTAATTATTATAATAATAGTAATAATAGCAATTATATCTGCCTATACCTCACTTTCAAGAATAATATTAATAATTATTATAATAATAGTAATAATAGCAATTATATCTGCCTATACCTCACTTTCAATAATAATATTAATAATATTAATTATTATAATAATAGTAATAATAGCAATTATATCTGCCTATACCTCACTTTCAATAATAATATTAATAATAATTATTATAAATAATAGTAATAATAGCAATTATATCTGCCTATACCTCACTTCTAATAATAATAATAATAATAATAATATTATAATAATAGTAATAATAGCAATTATATCTGCCTACACCTCACTTTCAATAATAATATTAATAATAATAATTATTATAATAATAGTAATAATAGCAATTATATCTGCCTACACCTCACTTTCAATAATAATATTAATAATAATAATTATTATAATAATAGTAATAATAGCAATTATATCTGCCTACACCTCACTTTCAATAATAATATTAATAATAACAATTATTATAATAATAGTAATAATAGCAATTATATCTGCCTACACCTCACTTTCAATAATAATATTAATAATATTAATTATTATAATAATAGTAATAATAGCAATTATATCTGCCTACACCTCACTTTCAATAATAATATTAATAATAACAATTATTATAATAATAGTAATAATAGCAATTATATCTGCCTACACCTCACTTTCAATAATAATATTAATAATAACAATTATTATAATAATAGTAATACTAGCAATTATATCTGCCTACACCTCACTTTCTTTCGATGATAATAATGCTAATAATAACTAGACAATTAACTTACAGGTAATTTTAACTATAAGAACGGAATTATTAGCAAACCACTCTGAAGAAGGTAATACTGAGTTTAGAAGTGTTGGAAAATTGTGATCTGAGTCGGCCACAAGACGGCAATAAAAAGAGTTCAAAATACATTGAACAAAATTATTTTACGGAAAGCAAGAATAGTGTACAAGAAGCCAAGGAAGAAATCAAGAACCATCATATAAAAAATATAGCTTATACAACCCATAAGAAACGGATTCATACATTTCCTAATGGTATCTGGAATGAATTCAAGTGGAATTCAAATCTCCGATTTCTCATTACGAACCGATATCCATTGCACCACAAAGCCATCAATTTAATATCGGGTTTAAAATAGGAGCCCTTCCCTTTTAGTAGAAGCCTTAAGTATCAGTAACTTTCATTCTCTTACTCTTAAGTGGGTGTAACCTCCTGGATGACAGCTTGCTATGGCTCAACATATTATAAGTAAAGTTAACCCTTTTGGACTTTCTGTCATAAAAAAATACTTAATTCTGATCTGCGCTGTAGATTGCCGGCCTGAAAAATTATGATTAAGTATTTAGAATTAACACGAAATGAATAAATTCAAAATTAATAATAATTTTACTTACTTGACTATCAATAATAAAGAAAATTAATATGGCAAATATACGCAGAAACAAAAACAAAATTAAATAAATTAAATGAAAACAAATTTAAAATAAATTAAATTAAAACAAAATTAAAATAAATTAAATAAAAACAAAATGCTGAAATAAAAGGATAAATTCGTTGGTTAATTAAAAACAATTAAATTTCGAATGACGTGGGTATAAAATATGTAATTCCTATGGTATTTATATGATTGCCAGATGTAGACACAAATGTGCAGGAAGGGTTATGCATTAAGAACTATTCAAACAGCTTTGTCTCGATTCTGCAAACAAGTTTTATAATTTCAGCTTGAAACTGGTTTGGATGTTAGAAATCTTAAATTCTTCCTGACTTTCCAATGGATCAACAGATTCAGATCAAAAACCCAATGGTGTCATCCAAAATAACAAAAGATCCATCAACAAATGACGTTATTGCAACACACAAGAATGGGAAATTATGAATAAAAATCTGTCCAAATAATTTAATCTTACTAAAGAACAAAGAGGAATTGTTGCATATGTCTAATAGGTCGCTGATTTTCTAGTATGCGTGTCTGTTGGGTTGATTAGTTCATCTCTATTATTGATATATTGATGAATTTTTTTTTTTTTTACAGCTTAGCAACCTTTTACGGGTTATTTAAAGCAAGAAAATATTTTTAGATTATAAAAGATTTTGCAGGGGAGCGGAGATAATACTTGCTAATTAACCCATAGCTGGGATGAAGAGGTGGATTCGTATATTTACCAAGGGTTTTTAAATAAATATAAGGAACCCAACCCAAAACTAAAACCCGTCTTTCCAATTAGCAGCTATGCCATTGCAAATTCTACATTCGTGGTCATACGGGAAACTGAATTTCAACATGATGTCAGCATAAACTAATTTCTGTTATAGGCGCCTTCACAAGCACCTTTGTTAAAGTTTCTGGGAAAGAGCATATAACCTATTGTAATTTGTGGTTAAACAAGAAGCCAATACGCTTAAACCGCCGTTCACGATGACATGTGACGTCCTACTAGCCCAAGCATCGACTGGCTTCTGTCATTTTCCAATAACTAATTTCAATTACAAGTAGCATATGACCGTGTGGTTAGAACATTAGCCGTTCTACCTCATCGGCAAAATATATGAATTTGAACAAATCTAAACAACACCAGTAGATTTTATTTATATATAAAAGAATATAATAAAAAATTGTCAACATTCAGAATTTTTTATTTAAAAAAAAATAACTATGAAAAAATAGTTCAAACAAATGTTAGAGGTAATATTAATTTATATCAGTTCACAGCAAAGACAGGCGACACGTGCCGAGTTTAAAAACAGATGAAATGTTTATTGTTGACACATAAAAAATACATGACTTACACAAATTAAATGTTTTGTGAGCCAATTAATGGCCAATGACATGTATGTAAATTATCAATTAAAATGAAATATGACTTTTTACAATACTAGTTTTAGTGCTGCATAAGAAGGTCTGAAGCCGTAGAGAGCTGGTTAATGTTTCTTTAATTCAGCCTTGTGTCATACTTAACCAAACTCCCTGCAGTTTACAAGTTTTATACTGAATAATTATCAACAGAAGGTTTTCATCGGCAGGTTGGAATGTGTAAATTAGTGTGGAATAGTGAAAGAATAAAATATACATTTTGTATTTTAAAATAGAAATTTATTAAAAGAAATAAATAATAAGAATTCGTAGAAATTAATATTCAGTTAGAAGGTTTAGGGTATCAAGAGTTGTAGAAAAATGTTCGTAGTAGTAATGTAGGTATTTGAAATGTCCGCAGAAGTTTGGAGTTCATGGCTGTGTAGTAGCAGAATGTAAAGTCTTTGTTCCTTCCTCTTTTTGGTAGGTTGCGAAAGGTTGAGAGAGAGAGGGCAAAGCAAATAAAGAAGTTGTACTTAACGCATCAATTTGTTCTCTCTGGCGGAGTGAAAAGAAAAAAAAGAAAATTGGAAGAAGAGTTCGAATGAAACTCTGACGTGCCTGCGTCCAGGTCGGCTTCTTGAATTTTCTTTCGTTAAATTGCCATGAGGTCCTACTAATCGTTCCCATGTCGACTGCCTTTTGATAGGTTAGCGTCGTGGTTTAGTGAAACTTCTCATGGTGCCGGCTCCAGTAGGCCTTTTCACATCTAGATGTGAAAATGCGTCATATATGAATTTTCTGTTTTTAATCCAATCAGAATTCAGAATTAGCTTTTCGCACTGACTTGTGAATTTTTCTAAGTTGGGTTTTTCGAAAATGATTTTAGTTCTTAATTTCTTATCCCTACACAACTTCCCTTCCACTTGACGGAATCTGCTTTGAATGAGTTTTATTGATATCTGTTGTCGCTTTTTTCAAATAATAGTTTTTAGTTCTTAACTTCTTATCCCTACAGGTCCTCTGGAAAAGTGAAATTTTTTCTCTGGATAGTTTTTAAAGAATAAGTTGGTACAAATTTAGAAGCAAAGTTCATAGTAGCAACGAAGGACAAATGAAGCACAAAACCGGATATTTTTCTTATCTACCTTTCAACTCTCACTTGGTTGTTGTTAAATCCCTTCGGCGTTTTTTTTCTTTTTGACCGGGGCAATTTGGGTACATAAAGCAGTTGTTCGTCGACTCAAAAAATCAAATACAAGCTACCCCCTTAAATAATCGAGAGGTAGGTTCAAAATATACAAATTATTTTGAAAGAAACCCTTTTATTAGTTTTGAATGAAAAGCAAACGCAGCTGTTTTCCCTCAAATAAAAATGAACGAAAAATATTTTCGAAATTCAAATTTAAATCTGAAAATCACACGATGCACGTTCAAATATCTTAAATTTCTAATAACCAGCTGTAAATGACAGCATCAACGTTTGTATAACAATCATGTGCGAAATGTGTTGGGAAAGGCCTGATTTTCATTTTGTTTCTATTCTGCCTAAATCGTGCGTTTGTTCTTCTGCAAAGTTCAGATTTTAGATTTGCGAAATCGCTTTTACAAGAATTCTAACAATAATTGTGTAAGAGGATCGAGACTTAATGAAATTGTTTTGAGTTTTCTTTCTGTTCTTTGAATGCGAAAAACGAAATGACAACTTCAGAAATAAATGACAATCAAAAATTACTTAATGGATTTCATCGCGAAGTAAACAAACAAAAAACGTATTTAATGTAATTTGCTTACAAGAAATTGTAGTGATATCCCGAGGAGTCAACCCATAAAAATATTTATCTAATTATTAAATGATAGGCATCAAAACAAATATATATATATATATATATATATATATATATATATATATATATATATATATATATATACATATCTTCATTCAACCATATTTCGCTGAATACTTTAGATATTCATATTTATTTTATTTTAATCCTCTTAAAATCACGGATTAATCTTCTCGTAATGTAATTAAAATCCTCAAGAAAGGCACCGCATTTTTGCATTTTAATTCTTTTTATGTTCTCATCTACTTTAAATATTATCCGAGATCATCTTCAGAGGTGAACTGCTGAAACAAAAATTAATGTAGTCGACCGTTACAATTTTTTAAAAATTCTCGTGGTACGCACTCTTGATTCAAACTTTACTATGTAAGAGATGTACCTTAAATTATATTTGTAATTCTTTTTTTAATTACAATTTACGTAAATTGTAAATTTACGTATTTTAAAACATTCTGTTGTAATTGTAACTTTTTTTTTAGAATAACAATTGACATATTTCAAAGCCTTACTGTTCAGTATATTTAGTATTTTTGTTCTTTTTTATATACAGGGCTTCGAGAATTTGAAGTTTTTGATTTATTCATTTTCGTGGAGAAGTACACTTGTATTGTCGACTAATATTTCTCTAAATCGTGAATGTGGCTAGAAATGCTTCCTTAAATGTCATGCAATCGAACTTGAATAGGACATTTGCAGTGAAAGCAAACTACATTTATGTCTTAGCAATTCACCCTTGAAGTTAATCTTGGATAAGATTGAAAGTAATTGGGAAAATAAAATGAATTAAAAAATTTACAGCACCTTCCTTGTTGATTTTAATTAAAACATTGATTTATACATATGAGAGGAGTAAATAAAATTAATATGCCTAGTATGTCTGAATTCTTGAATCAAATATATATATTTCTGTATATGTGTGTGTGTATGTGTGTGTGTATAAACTGATTGTGTTTGAAAAATGAAACATTCTTATAAATTCAGACGCATACCTAAAACATCATACATAGAGTTAAGAATAAAAATCTTTCTTAATAATGGCTAAAAAATTAGCCGAATGCGTTCAGATATGCGAAATGTTTGACAGTTTTTATACGCATTCTGTACAGAAAAAAAACTTTTGTATGAAAACAAGAAACATTAAATAAGAAGCTTAATCGCAAGATCTTATCAATCATCTATCATGAAACTTGTATATATGTGTATATATACATATACATATAAAAAAAAAGTCCATTTTGGATCATTTGCACGTTGTAATGAATGCTAGCAATTTGTCAACCGTTATATTTGAAGCAGGAAAAATGTACAGTCATTTTTAGTTACACAGTTTTCCGGTTACATTTGTTAGCATAACTCACACCCCTGAAGATGATCTCGGAAAGAGGTTGAAAGTAC
Source organism: Ascarosepion bandense (assembly GCA_037127315.1). NCBI lineage: Eukaryota > Metazoa > Mollusca > Cephalopoda > Sepiida > Sepiidae > Ascarosepion > Ascarosepion bandense. Next base: position 2,855,236 of record JBBBDQ010001529.1, on the reverse strand, counting down.
TTGGGTACCTTCAGAAATGAATGAAAATAACTTCTGTCAACGTTACAGCTCATTTCTGTTATGTTTTGATTGTAATACGCGAAAGATTATCAGTGAGTATGAACGGATTTTATTGAAAATAAGCAAACATAGAGTTTGCAATTTATTTAATCTGACACACACACACACACACACACACACACACACACACACACACACACACACACACACATAAATATATATATATATGTGTTTGCACTTTTCTTTCTGGTTTCATGCCCCGACCACACAAATCTAACACAGCAAGCAAAATTGGGCTAACTATAAATTTAATGTGTACGGGGTCCATATCTGCAAAACCTTATGCTTTGATCGGGTTGATACTAATATACAGGATGTGCAGGGTAGCTTAGAAAATATTCAATCAAAAAAGAACATAGCTGATCAAGGCCCTCCACAGATTCATTTTCTATATTACTTGCGAATTGTCATGACTTCATGTTGAATACAGTGTAGGATTGTCTTGTTACATTCCCCTTGATGTTATCCTTTTTCTTAATTGGCTACCATGATAAAATTCCAGTCTTCCCTACAATGTGATACCAATCTTTGGGGGTTGGGGAGCAGAGGAAATGAATCCCATTCACCATTTCCAAAGACATTCGTGAAACATAAACATAACAAATTAGGTCGTTACTTGACCTCGGGATACGTTTTGTTGAAAGGAAACGAGTATGTTAAACTTTCACGCATACCACGTAATATTACGTTCGGTTGCCTGATAGATAGATAGATAGATAGATAGATAGATAGATAGATAGATAGATAGATAGATACCGATAAAAACAGATAGATAGATAGATAGATAGATAGATAGATAGATAGATAGATAGATAATGAACAGGCTGAGATAGATAGATAGATAGATAGATAGATAGATAGATAGATAGATAGATAGATATGAACAGGCTGAGATAGATAGATAGATAGATAGATAGATAGATAGATAGACAGACTGGGATAGATAGATAGATAGATAGATAGATAGATAGATAGATAGATAGATAGAGACGAGACGAGATAGATAGATAGATAGATAGATAGATAGATAGATAGATAGATAGATAATGAACAGGCTGAGATAGATAGATAGATAGATAGATAGATAGATAGATAGATAGATAGATAGATAGATAGATATGAACAGGCTGAGATAGATGAGATAGATAGATAGATAGATAGATAGATAGATTTGAATAGACTAAGATAGATAGATAGATAGATAGATAGATAGATAGATAGATAGATAGATAGATAGATAGATAATGAACAGACTGGGATAGATAGATAGATAGATAGATAGATAGATAGATAGATAGATAGATAGATAGATATGAACAGACTGGGATAGATAGATAGATAGATAGATAGATAGATAGATAGATAGATAGATAGATAAAAACAGACCGAGATAGATAGATAGATAGATAGATAGATAGATAGATAGATAGAAAGAAACATGTTTATTTGAACATGACAAAAAAGGAATATTTTATTAATTTTTATTTAATTTTTGCCAGCTTCCTTACATTTTTCTGTTTGCTGGGTGTAAGAGCGTGCAAAAATTGTCCATATTGTCTTTTGTTCCAAGCACTTTCGGCCATTTGTTTAGCCGTTCTCAAAGGGGTGTATTTAGCTATTGTTAATTTCTCTTTATGTTTGACTGTATGAGATGCATTTTAGTGTTTTTTTGTTGTTTTTTTTTCTGATAGTAGGTGAGTTTATTACCGTCCCTCTCATATTGAGCCCGGCTGGAATTCAAAAAATGTATTTGTTTATCAATGATACAGTTTGAAAAATTATTGTTCACTATTTTTTTCTTTTTGTTTTCTGTGTTTGCGTGCACTCATAAATATTATCTGGGCAAAGGGAATTTAGATATTGTCTTTTTTTGGAAGTTTTTTACCACAACTATTTTATATCTTGCATTGGCTATCATTCTTACAAAAATACATGACACCAGTCATAAAAAATATCACACAAGAAAACATCAATATATTTTACTGCAACCTGATGCGTAATCATTATAAGCAGGACAAATTCACTGTATGAAGAATCATTAAATAGCATATTTCCGCCGTAAATCCCGAAAAAATATATAAAACTTGGCGAACAACTCACTACGCCTCCTTGGCTACATTATTTCAACCGATCTCAAGCGGAACGACTACATCGAATCTATAGCTGCATTTACTTGGGTCACTGTTTCGGGCCAGAAATTTTTTTATCTTCAGAATCCATCTTTCACATTTATAAATCTGCCATTCATTCATGCATTGAATACTCTTACCATATATGGTTGGATACTCTTGCAGTTCGTCTTGTGTGTGATTCTCGACAAAATCCAAGAATGTAACCGATCCTGACTTAGTATCTCGACTTCAGTCATTTTCTCACCGACATAACGTGGCAACCTTCTGTGTTTTTCTAAAAATATTATCATGGCAACTGCTCTGACGATCTTTATTCCCTGTTGCTCCGATCTCATGAATTTAAGCGTGCTACTAGGTCCCATCCTTTTAACGTTGAAATAGTCAAATATAACCCCCACTTCAACTCCAACATAATATATTACAGAAACTGGAAAACCTCAAACCTTATTTTGAGTAATCAAAATAACCCCATCAAATCTAAACTAGCGGTTGACTAATAGAGTGTATCAATTTCATTGCTAAGTATAAGACTATTTCTAGTCATTAATTCATCGTCTATATCGAATATACTAGCACCTTCTTGACTAAACGTCTTACATATCACTTATCTGACCAAAGTGCTATTAAAACAAACATCTAGCCACCCACATTTACAAGAACCCTTAATGAAAATTCTGGTCGAAAGCATTAAAGTTTTATATAAATCACATTACCGGAAATATTTCGCTGTAAGAGAGGCTCTGTATATAGAATATTTCGCTACTACTATAAATCTTACCTAATCAGCAGTGGGTATGGAGTTCTTGAAAGTTTTCTTTTTTTTTAATAGAAAGATGCTCACTTGAATTCCAGCTACGTTCAACACGTGAAACTTTGAATAAACACTCTTCTTAGTATACAAAACAACACAGAAACACATATGAAACAATCTAAAGAAATGGCCGAAACCGCTCAAGACAATGGATAATACGGGTCATTCCCTTATTCCAACCAAATGAATAAATATAATGCGGGAAAATCCAAATAAAAATAATTTAGATTTTCCTTGTCTGCCATATTTAACGAAACATAAAACGAAACATATATATATATATATATATATATATATATATATATATATATATATTGTTGTGGGGTCTCCCTTTTTTCCAGGATAATAGACTCATCTAGAGTATGCATATACTCCTGCACAAAAGCAAGACATCGAGAGACATCAAGAGATCCGCAAGACATCGTCATATCCGAGAGATATCGAAAGATATAGCGTCAGTAGTTCATAGCAGCTCTGAGCTCCACTCAGTAGATTATTATTATACAGCACTTCATCTGTTCAATAGACGTGGGTGGCGTGTGAACCGGGCGATAGTTTAGTCTATCTACTCCAATTGAAAAAAAAGTGAGGAGATTGGAAAAGAGAAAACCGGAAACCGTATCCTAAACAGGAACAAGGGATGAGCCTCTTCATCTGTTCAGTAGACGTGGGTGGAGTGTGAACCGGGCGATAGTTTAGTCTATCTACTCCAATTGAAAAAAAAAGTGAGAAGATTGGAAAAGAGAAAACCGGAAACCGCATCCTAAACAGGAAACAAGGGGTGAGCCTCTTCACCTGTTCAATAGACGTGGATGGAGTGTGAACCGGGCGATAGTTTAGTCTATCTAATCCAATTGAAAAAAAAAGTGAGAAGATTGGAAAAGAGAAAACCGGAAACCGCATCCTAAACAGGAAACAAGGGGTGAGCCTCTTCACCTGTTCAATAGACGTGGATGGAGTGTGAACCGGGCGATAGTTTAGTCTATCTACTCCAGTAAGACTCCAATAAGACTATCTACTCCAATGTATATATAGAGTATGCTAGGAGTCGTAGACGATTATGACTATCCGCTCAGTATTAGTTTCCTTTTTGTTTCCATCATTTCCAAGACCTCATATACGGAGGATAAAACCTTGCTTGCTGGTGTTTGCGTTTTTTGTCGCTTTGGACAGCTTCCACTTGTTGCTTGCCGATTTGAATTCCGAGTAAAGTGGTCGATCAACGTTTCATCTGTTGTCATATATTTGCGCAAAAACCTCTTCTTATTGCGTTGAAACAGTTGCAAACAACGCGCTGATTCGTCGACGCTTTGTTGCTTTTGATTGGCTGTAAGCAAACGCGGCACCCATTTGGACACAGCTTTCTCATTGACAAATGGTGAATGCAATGCCTTCTGATATGTTCAACTCCTCTGCTATCTCATGAATCTTCAATGTAAGATCGGCCAAAACCAGTTTGTGGATTATTTTGTGTTTTCTGGGATAACTACCAATTTTGGATGACCTGAATCTTCAGCACCATTGGTGTCATTATACCACCTCTTAAGCGTTGTTTCCAAGGGAGCAGAGTCCGAATAACACTTATCAAGCCATTGCTTTGCTTGGACAGTGTTTTTCCCCCATCAGAAAGCAATGCTTTATCAACGCACGAAATTCAGATTTTTACATTGTTTTGAAAATTTCAATACTAGCTTCACTTAAATAACTGTCATTTGTAAACTAATAATCCGATTAGGCCCAAATTTTGTCACGTGCTATTTGAAGGTTAGTATTTTATAAAGATTGTCTGCATTTTTTTACGACTGGTGTCATCTATATGTCAGGTCTAAGACTTTTTGTGTGATGTGATATTTTGTACTTTTTATCTGTATTGTATATATAAAGCCTAAATTACACAATTTCGCCTTTACAAACTTTCAGATTTTCTTTGTCAATTGCATAGTTAACAGTTATTGAAGGTTACAACATTTTTTCTTGTATTTAATTTTAATTGTTTACTGATTTGAATAATACAATGTTTATATAGGAAATATTTCAAAACCAAATATTTATCTGAAAGATGAAACTAAATTTTATTTTAAGTATAACTTTTTTAATGTATTATAATTTATTGGTTTGGTTTGGTTTAGTTTAAGTTTAACGATCCTTCAACCCGTTATGGTCATTTTAAGGGCCAGCTTTTGTATTTTGGGATCACATTTGTTTTGAAGTTGTTGCACGCATTAGAGTGATTGTACACATTAGATTGTATACATTTTTATTTTAATTAAGTTCTATTGTATAGTCCTATTTTCTTTAAATATGCTATTAAATGGTTTATCTTGGTGCGTTCAAATAGTTCTTTTATTGTTTTTGTGTTGTAATGCTTATTTTGTATAGAAAAGTCAGCGCAGTCCATCATGACAGTGTTTGGGGCATTAAGAAGTGATTATTTAGTACTTTTTATTTGTAAATTATTTATAAAGCAAAATTTTAGAAAGCTTCTTTGTATTTACCAACAGGCCTTCAGATTTCAGTATCACAGATACTGTCTTTTGTTAAAAACACTTCTCAAATGATTAAATTTCTTCATTTGTTTTACTTTGGTATCCGGTTTGCAATTTGCACTAAACGGTTTGCAATTTGGGCTAAACGGTTTAAAAACATGCTTCCTTTTTTCTTGCAGCTGATGTTTAATTCTTCTTCTTCTTCTTCTTCTTCTTCTTCTTCTTCTTCTTCTTCTTCTTCTTCTTCTTCCTCTTCTATGTGCCCTGTCCCTTCAGAACGTAGGCGATCATGGTTTTCCACGTCTCCCTATACCTGGTGCCTCTTAGCACGCCTTCTTCTGTTACACCACCCAAACCCGGCTCTACCATCCACTAGCTCAAGCCCATAAATCTAGAATATATAGATGTATAAAAACTAACATGGCCACAAAATGAGAGATCAGTTTATATATTGATTATAACAGACAACTTTATCCCCCATTTTATATCCACATTATAATTCTTTATAAACAGTTGGCATATATCTTCTTTTATGTGTCATGTCTCTTCAGGACTTAGGCGATCATGGCTTTCCACGTCTCCCTATCCCTGGCGGCTCTTAGCATGCCTTCTCCTGTTACACCAAGCAACCCTCGTTCCGTCATCCACCCGATTAGCTCCTTCAAATATGTTAGCCGTTGCTTTCCCCTGTCTCTTTTTCCCTCTATATGGCCTGTTAGTATCAGGTTCTCCAAGCCCTCTTTCCTCGTTGCATGTCCCAGAATCTTCAGCTGTCTCTTCCTATGCTCAGTATTAATTTCCTTTTCGTTTCCATCATTTCCAACAACTCATCATTGCTCACATGCTCGACTCATGATATTCGCAACATCCATCTGTAGAACCAAATTTCAGTTGCTTCAAAGTTTTTCCTTCATCTTTGATGATATTGTTCAGCACTAAGTGCCATATTGAAGAACTGACAACACATAGTAATCTAATAGTCGCTTCTTTGTTTCTAGCGAAATTGTTCCGTTTCTTAAGACTTTACTCAACTTCTGGAACGCGTCCTTCGCCACGTTAATTCGCCTTCGGATCTCTGTGTCGCACTTTTCGTCTTCTGCTATAACACTTCCCAAGTATTTAAATTTTTGTACTTGCTTGATTTTAGTATCCCCGACCTGTATTTGTCATACTGGGCTGCCCTTTTTACTGATGACCATGCATTCGGTTTTCTTGCAGTTTATTTCTAGTCCTTTCTTGTTACTCACTTCAGCTACCTTTTGTAGGAAATCTTGTAGTTTACCAGTAACAACGGTAATAAGTCCGTACTACATTCATTTCAGCTGGCAATTGAAAACTTTTGCATAAAACATCGTTTATGAATGCAACAATGCTTGCGGATTTCTGTTGTCCAAGGATTTGAAGAATTTGAAAAGTGTAATCGGTTCATGGATTCTGATTGCTTTCACCCGTAAGCTTTATTAATAAAATCCATTCGTGTGATTGCATTTACGATTCTAAGAGAATAACGTCGATGAAGGAGGTGGAAAATATGTTACACGTGATTTGCTTTCATATTTTGGTGGACATTTCACTAACATCTAATGCATAATATAACAAGAAATTAAAGCATATATATATATATATATATATATATATATATATATATATATATATATAATCTTTCCTGAGAAGAAATAGGAATTCATTTAAGTTGAGCTGACATTCAAACACAATTTTACCGAATGTAATATGGCAGGTGCAGAGAGTCAGAATGAAAGCAAATTAAAAATAACTAATGGATATCTTTTATTTTTTAATCCGACATATCTTTGCTACCTCGAATATTATTTTAGTAGATAACCGCGTTTAACTAGAGGCTTCGTTTATTTTAAACAGGAATTATTTGGCCTACTGGTTAGAACATCTTAATAAAGGAAAGGTTTCCTTTCATAGATAGATAGCTAGATAGATAGATATGAACAGACTGAGATAGATAGATAGATAGATAGATAGATAGATAGATAGATAGATAGATAGATAGATAGATATAATCAGACTGAGATAGATAGATAGATAGATAGATAGATAGATAGATAGATAGATAGATAGATAGATAATGATGAAGAACAATGTAGAAACTGAGATGGATATACAAATACATTAAAAGAACGATAAAATTATTTGAATTGAAAAAAAAAACAACTTAAGTAACACTTGTTTCCTCTTTTTCTGCATAAATAAAGCCTAAGAACATGATGAATACAAAGACTAGATAGAGTGAAGGAGACATCATTGTTTGAGAGAAAAGGACAAGTTTTATTTGAAGTTAAATGCGCATGCTCGCATTGACGTCACTTGTCGAATTAGACAACCGTCACGGACCCAACATGGCGGTGCCATTTTGAGTAGCGTATCTACGTTTGGTGTCACGCATTAATTTACTGACAATCGAAAGTCCACTCGATAAGACATTTCGATTCTTCTCGTATGCCATTAGAGTGACATTTACCATAGCGTGCTAATGTTTGAAACGAGGCTCCGAAATGGCTGCAGAAGTCGTTACATCCGGTGAGGGCAGGTAGTGTCGTCCACACAAACAATCTGGCTGGCACTGAAAGACGTGAAATCAGGCACAATATACTTTCATGCAACAATGCATTTTTCCACACATGGCGGCATTATTCGTCTAATTCAAATCAAATAACAATAAATAAACATATATAGATAAACTAGTATAAGCATAGATAGATAGATAGATAGATAGATAGATAGATAGATAGATATGACAGACTGAGATAGATAGATAGATAGATAGATAGATAGATAGATAGATAGATAGATAGATAGATATGAACAGGTTAAGAAAAGATAGATGATAGATAGATAGATAGATAGATAGATAGATAGATAGATAGATAGATAGATAGATATGAACAGGTTAAGAAAAGATAGATAGATAGATAGATAGATAGATAGATAGATAGATAGATAGATAGATAGAACAGACTGAGATAGATAGATAGATAGATAGATAGATAGATAGATAGATAGATAGATAGATAGATAGATAGATAGATAGATAGAACAGACTGAGATAGATAGATAGATAGATAGATAGATAGATAGATAGATAGATAGATAGATAGATAGATAGATAGATAGATAGAACAGGTTAAGAAAAGATAGATAGATAGATAGATAGATAGATAGATAGATATGAACAGACTGAGATAGATAGATAGATAGATAGATAGATAGATAGATAGATAGATATATCAGACTGAGATAGATAGATAGATAGATAGATAGATAGATAGATAGATAGATAGATAGATAGAACACACTGAGGTCAAGAAATGTGAATCGGCTTAGAGCAATGGAAATATATGAGCATGTATACGTGAATTCATAAAAAGTAATAACTGTTAAAATTTAATTTAAATAAAAATGTACACAAGTATTATTTCAAGTATATATATATATATACATATATATATATATATATATATATATATATATATACCGAGCGCCTATATATCAAAGGTAGAATCGCCAACTGATATCGGGATTCAATCTTGGCTAGAATCAATCGGCTGTCTAACCGTACTGATGAGCTATGATACAGCGAAACAGATCTGTTTGCGGATGACTATATATATATATATATATAAGAAACCAAAGATACATATAGAGCAATTTTTTTAAATTTTAATATATATATATATATATATATATATATATATATATATATGTATTGCTCCGAGCATTAAGAAAAGGTTTCAGTTCGAATTCCTTGATGTTGCAAAAAAAATTGGATATGCATATGAATATATACAAAACAATCTCTCTCTCTCTCTCTCTCTCTCTCTCTCTCTCTCTCTCTCTGTGTGTGTCCATTTGTTTGAAAGGAATATTCATTGGATTCTGATTGAAAGTGCAACATTTATTCAAAGTATTTCGTGCCAATGATGGACTTCCTTTCTTTTCTCTCGATTCAATCAGACATTTTTTCTGGGATGAAATCATTTTAACTTTCAATCTCCTTCAATCTTCGTTCGATTCAATTTGATATTTTAAAATACAATTTAATATTTTATGCAGTATATAAGATATTTTAATGCAATGCTCGCTGGAAGAGGAAATGCGAACAGTTAAATGCAGGCTGACCGCGTATAGCAGAATTTCTAAGACAATGTCTTTTACTAGTGAAGAAGAAGAAGAAAGCAAATAAAGTTTAATGCATATAAATTATAAATTTGTATTGTTTTTGTTTTGATTTCATATCATTTCCTGGCAACATAGCAACTGTTGGCACCAACAAGAAAAGGTTAAAATCTTTCCACCCCGATTACCCACCCACTACCACCTCATCTCCTTCTCAGTTTCTCGTCTCGTAATCAAAATATATTACTATAAATATAAAAACAAAAACACACTCATGACAGCACCCGCTTACGCATATACACACCCAAACAGATATATATATATATATATATATATATATATATATAATTCCAAGTGAAGAGGACTCGAGGTTTTTTTTTATATCTTGAGTTCGCTGGCATTTATTTTATTATAAACAGTGCTCAATATAATGAGTATTATAGAGCTTAATATAATAATTCATCGGTGTGCATGTTATTTAATTTAGGTTTTATCCATTAAATAACATGCTCACCGATGAATTAGGTAAAAATAGAAATGAAAATAAAAATAAAGCCAAAGACAGAATAAGTTAGTTGTCCTTTTTCTTTTTTTTTTAATAATTCCCCCCCCCTTTTGTATCAGGATAGTAAACTTTACAGCAAATTGATATATGTAGCGAAAAAATATCAGTTCGGGGTTTACTCGAAGGAAAGCAGACAAGAGAGGAACAGGGTCAAGGAAAAAGAAAAAAGGAGGAGGAAAAAGTTGCTTAGCACGTAAATTCCTCGAAGTCAAACCCCTAAGTGAATCTCCATTCTGATTAGCCGAACACACACACACACACACACACACACAAACAAAAAAACACCCACATAGATTCACAGTAAACAGAAAGTATTTGTCATTTAAATGTAAATCGTCTGCACAACCACACCAGCATTACCTGATGATGAGAATTAATATCGAAACATAGAAATTTCCATGTAGCAATGAAAAATTGACATAACCATATAATTATATTATATATATATATATATATATATATATATATATATATATATAAGCTACTGGACATAATTATTAGGCCACCCCAGTATTGAAAAATAATGATGTATTTTATACTATATTTTAGTATTTGATGCCACGTGAATAATTGTAAAAGAAAATAGAATGGTTCTTTTGTTAATATTGCACAATAACTTGTGCAACAAATAAATTTATGAAATATGCAATAATTATCTATATTGCAGTTTCATCAATGAAAGAATGAAGAAAATTTAGAGAGATTCGGAGGAGTTCATTTTTGCTTCTTTGCTTTGTAAAATTTTGCAAAGTAATAACAACAAAAGAACCATTCTATTTTCATTTGACAATAAATAATAAAAATAGTATGGAATACATCATTTCTTAGGAATTGCCTAATAATTATGGCCGGTAGTATATATATATATAAAAAAAAATTTTTTTTCTTTTTTTTCTTTAGTTTCTTTCTTTTTCCCTCCCTTCCTTCTTTTATCTCTCTTACCACCTTTCTTCCGTGTTGCTTAAACTTAGGTCGATTTAACACGGCTGTCTGTTAATTTTTAGTTACATTCTCCCTTTTTTTTTGCGAACCCAGACGATGTCAATTTTTTTCTTTTCTTATTTATTTGATTTTATTCTATCTTTTTCTTTTTCGTTTTCTTTTTCTTTTTCTTTTTCTTTCCCTTTATTTTTATTTTTATTTTATTTTATTTTATTATTTATTTATTTTTTAATTTCTTTGCAATCTATTTAAAAAGGAAAAGTAGACTAATTTTTCTCCAGTTTCTGAAAGGTTATTTCTGTTGCTGAGGTGATGGGTCGTCCCCCGTGGGGATCTTCATATCAAAATGGCCATTCAATATCTTTGAATTAATCCTTTTTTAATATATATATATATATATATATATATATATATATATATATATATATATATTCACAATTTATAACATGAATATGTTATAATATCACTACAAGAGTTGATATTTTCTTTCCACACTTCAATTATATTTAAGTCTGCTCACATATTCTCCAAATTAGAAGCTGCTTTATTTTGATTGGTCCACATTGTATATACAACAATGCCTTCCTGATTTTGCTTGTTTTAACCTTTTAAAACCCTTCAACTTTAAATAAACCTCGTCACTTGACAAGACACAAGAAGTGTCGAAACAAAATAGCTACTTTTGTAGTGACATTATAATATATTCATGTTATAATTTCCGAAGAAATATTATTAGCTCTACTTTGTATTGAGCACTTTTTAAAGAATAGTGTTTATTTGGATACGGAATATTATTCCATCCATACGTGCCCTATATATATATATATATATATATATATATATATATATATATATATATGTATGTATATATATATAGTATATCGAGGCAGCAAGTAATTTTCTAAACATTTGCTGTTAAATATAAGAGACAATGAATGTCTGTTATGTTTAATCATGAGCCGTTCTAAACGTCATATTTTTGCTTTAATTTCAGTTGAAAATAAAGACAAAAATTCTCCATAGGTCGTTTGAATTTAAACAATGCGCGTTTATAAATTCCCTGCCACGTGAACGTTCAAATAAAACACCGTTACAAGAGCGTTCTTAAAAAGAAAAAAGTGAAAGGTAAAATCAGTTATTAAAAATCGTCTGAAGAAACGACTCCTGGTGGAAACCAAGGTAGCGAAATAACTCGTTTATAAATTATATATATATATATATATATATATATATATATATATATATATATATATATACTCACTGATTATTTAATTAAATAAACGTGAACGAATTTTATTCTATTCCAATTACTTGTTAACCAATTCCGTGTCAACAAGTTATTATATATAGACATTAAATATGATAATGGTAATCTGCTAAATTTCATTTCTTGTATTAATACAGGAGATTAACGATTTAAGTAGCATTGTCTTCATTGTGAAGTATTACAAAAGATTATGAACTACTAGGATTATCATCACGTCTAGAAAACAGTCAACAGAAAAGAAAAGAATCCATGAAACAGAAATCCCATCGATCTCCTGTTGATGAAAGGGATTGAACGAGAATGGTTCAATTTTTGTTCAAGTTGATATATAAGCAACAGTAAATCAAAAGGAAACTTTTTAAGAACGCTGGGATAGAGAAGAACGTATCTAAATGAACAAGATGTCTAACGTAGAAAAAAGTTGGCTGCAAAAGAGCCTAACGGTCTTGGGGCTACTCCCTTTCAGAGCCAGAACGCGAAGAGTATAAAAACTGGACAATAAAAGACTTAGAAAACGTAGTTTGGTTAAACAGATGTTGGTTTCTGTTGCAATATTTGGATGTTTGTCCCTGGATTTGGCTCAAACAATTTGAAATTATAGATCCATCCTGCTTTGTATCAGCAGTGGCTGTGGTGTAATGGTATGGAGGATATTGACTCGCTACACATTGGGGCCATTTCCAGTCGGACTATGTACTGCAAGAACTGTATGCGTTTGATTCCTGGAAAACAACAGAGATTTTTCTGTATTAAACTGGCTTCCACAGTAACTGGATTTCAATCCCATTTAGCGCCTTTCAGATGTGCTGAAAAGAAAGATTTTATTCCTGACAACGAATCAAAACATTGTGAAATGCTATGATATCATCATAGATGGAAATGTTTAAAGAGTGCTTCTAGAACCTCGTCCAATTGAAACGGATGTAAAAGAAATTTTGGTCAAAGAAGGTACTAGAAAAGTATATCTCTTAAAGTGAACAATAAATTTACACATATATATATATATTCATATAGATAGGTGTGAGTTTGTGACCTTGGGTTTCACGCTCTTGCGATCGTCAGACAAACAGATTATTTCTTTTTAAATTGGCTATATGTAGGGCTGCGTATATTAGTCTCAAATATGTCAGCTCTATCACTGATATTGAGCGTTTTCAAATAAGTACCGCACATATATAATATATAAATAATATAATATATATAACAAATTGCATATATATATTTTTAATTATATGCATACACTTTTCACACACACACACATACACACACACACACACATATATATATATATATATTGATTTATTGATTGTTTAATTACTTAGTTTCTGGTCATAATAAGAATTAAATCAGTGCACATTTGTATTAAAAAGTGTTCAATACAATTATATTGTAGAACTCTGAAATATTTTCCATTTGTAAACGTGTTATTAGCTAGCCTAAGTTTCTACCATGTGTAGTGTCTTCAGGCAATTTGCAATAAGTTATTGCAAATTGCCTGAAGACACCACTCATGGTAGAAACCTAGGTCGCGTAATAACTCGTTTACAAATGGAATATATATATATATATATATATATATATATATATATATATATATATATATATATATATATATCTTTAAGCAAGATAGACGTCATAATTATCCCAACCCGAGGAACCTTTCGGCCAACACTTGTCAAGGGCTACGTTAGCTTTATTACAAAGGGTCAAAAACAGAGGACAAAAACAATGGCAAACTTACAATACTGGGGGAAGATGGAACTCGTTTAAAAATAAACTTTATTCAATAATTATTCGGTTCAGTTACGTGTTGTTTTTCAGACAAGACCTGTGTTTCCATCCTTTAGCAAAGATAGGTTGTCCTATTTTCGAAGAAGTTCTGTTGTTTATAGATTTAAATGCCGCTGCGATGCGGTATATATAGGACGACCCAATCTGAGGTTGGAGACACAGGTTGAACAACGTCCCCGCTAATATACGTTCGGGTATCCCTCTCAGACCAATAAGAACAACCCAAGCTGTTCTGGATTCAGCAATCGGCCGACACCTGCTGGACAGTCAGGCATGTGCCTCTTCGTATCAGGACAACTGGTTCACTGTTTTGCCCAGTGTTCGAACCGCATATCATCTTCGTGTTTTAGAGGCTATTTGCCTTAAACTCTAGCAGCCGAGTCTGTGCAGGCAGAAAGAGCGTTTCCTACGCTCTTTACAATTACTGGAGGGATTGTGAGTGTAACAATTTTTCTTTTTTATTTCTCTCTTCTGAAATTGTATGTTTACACACACCGTACATTTTAATATTTATTAAATAAAGTTTATTTTTAATCAGATTATACTCAACACCTGAAGATTGTGTTGTGCTTGAAACTCCAAGTCATGTTATCAGAGTAAGATACTATATATATATTTGTGTGTATGGCGAGTAGGTACCTATATTTCTCAATATCATCAAAGATACATAGCCCAATGGTTTCCGCGAGTGACTTGACCCAAAGATTATTTATCAGGTGTTAATAGAACAGTGCTCAATCTAATATAACAGAGCGATAAAGCATATATTAATTAATATATATTATCCTACGTGTAAAGCAAAACTCGAAGTTTCATGCATTACGAAATCATCAGGTGCCTCTTATGAACTTATAAAAACATTATTTATGTTTATATATTTATTTAAATTACTGGACTGTTGCGCACACACAAATATGCCTGAGCAAGCATCTGTGACGGTGATTGCCTAACCGATCTAAAGAAAACACGAACATTATTATGAATTGACGCAGGTTGACAGATGACTATATTGGGTCCTTTGCCTACTCACGTATCTTTATTCTGAAAGTTTTTGTATATTAAACATTCATACATATCTATATACATTTGAATATAAATAAGAACCTTCATATAAATAGTTACAAACGAGTCTTTCTATAAATAAGTCGCTTATACCTCAATCCAATTAGAATATGATTTATTTTTGTGCATGTCGGAAGTTTTTGCTTGATATCTTCTTCACGAAAATTGTGTGTATTTATCAATTTCAATTACATTTCCAATGACTTCCGAGTATTGGTTACCCGCGCGGAAACCGATGCACAGGGAGAAGACACAAACACACTCGACCACACACAATTATATATATATATATGTATGTATATATATATATATATATATACTCCCGATATATGTTTTCTTAACAAAAAGTAACATCCTCCACTGAATGAAAGTAAGTACAAGCACAAACACACATACACATTTACATATCCCCCTACACACACACACACACACACACTCACACACACACACACAGATATATATATATATATAATCCGAAAATATGACAAAATTCAAAAGAAAATATATAAGACTATGTTGTCTCTATCGTTTAATACAACTTGTTTATATATATATATATATATATATATATATATATATATATATGAGTTTATGAGTCTACAGCCAATCTGTAAGAATCCAATTAAATATAATTGGATTTACTTCCTCTCATTATTCATGTGAAATCTACTGAAGTCTACAGGTAGTTCTCATTACAAATAAGCAAATTTATGCATGAATCGATCGGGATAAAGATAGACGCGCATTTGGACGCGTACAAATATATCGAAGGCCCTCATATATTTACTCAATTCATCGACTCATAATCAAGCACCCACACACAGAGGAAACGAGAAAGTTTCTGCTCACATTCTAAGTATACATAATAATATTTTTGCTATTGGTATTTATAATATAAAAAACATTTTTTTCACCTCTACACAAGAGCTCTTGTGTTTTAGTACTGTCAATAGTACCTCATCAGACGATTTACAAAGATGAACCTGATTATTAACACATGGTGTTGGCCATATATATATATATATATATATATATATATATATATATATATATATATAGTGTATCGAGGCAGCAGATTATTTTATGAACATATACCGTTAAATATAAGAGACAATGAATATCTATTATGTTTAATCATGAGCCGTTCTAAACGTCGTATTTTGGCTTTAATTTCAGTTGAAAATAAAGACAAATATTCTCCAAAATTTGGATAATATTTTATTAAGTTAGTTCTAAGTTTTCGGCTCACATGATATATATATATATATATATATATATATATATATATATATATAATCCAAAAGCAAATCAGGTAGGTAAATTTCAAAAACCCTATCCTAATTAATATTAATTGCATTAATATCAAAATTGATCAAGGTGGAGGGCTCGATGCAAATATTCTATTCTATTCACAGAACCAAATATAAAAATAAAACAAAACTTCGATGTTTAAATCCGTTGAATAGCCATTTCTTCGAGAACTTCCTCGTTTCCTCAGCAACGGTCGAAACGAAAAAATTTTATTTAATCAAATTTCGAAAAAAAATTATTTAATCAAATTCAAAAAATTTTGAATTTGATTTCGACCGTTGCTGATGAAACGAGAAAGTCCTCGTAGAAATAGCTATTCAACGGATTTAAACATCGAAATTTTGTTTTGTATATATATATATATATATATATATATATATATACATATTATCTTACGCCTATATCACGACTCGGAGTTTCATGCATTATGCAATCATCAGGTGCATATTTCAAACTGACAGTTTCATGAATTTGAATTTAACTTCACTCAATATTCATAGGAATTAAATCTTATAAAGTGAAGTTATAGCTTTTTTTAATAACAAGATTAAAAATTTAAATATTCTATGGTTACGTGTGAATAAAAATGTAATATTTAAAATTAAACTTGATATAAAAATCATAAAATGCAGGCAGAAGAAATCAAAGGGGCGTGAATCATGAGTCTTAAAAATTCATATATTCAAATATTACATGTACATAAAAATGTAGGGAAAATTAAAATTTTAAAAATTAAAATTTTGAATAAAAATAGAAATAAGATAAAAGAAAAGAAAAGGAAAGAGAAAATGAAAAGAAAAATTAAGAGGTAAAATTTAGAATTAAGAATTAAAAATATACGAAGCAAAAACAGAGGAGGTTTAATTCATGATTGTTAAAAGTAATATTGCGTGTAGAAGGAAGGAAGGAAGGAAGGAAGGAAGGAAGGAAGGAAGGAAGGAAGGAAGGAAGGAAGGAAGGAAGGAAGGAAGGAAGGAAGGAAGGAAGAGGTAAACGTAAAGAAGGATATATATCAATCTGATTCCAAGAATTTAAGTATTTTTGATGTTGTTTGTGTTGAAGATTTTTTTTAGTGTGGATGAATGGTATGAATGTTTGTGAATTAAGTTAAGGAATAGTTTACCAATGTTAATTCGAACGTTACGAAAAAAAAAGGGGGTGGGCTAAATCAAATAATGTTACATTTACGTGATTTCTGCTTATTTCTGTTAACCTAGTTTTTAATAAATTATTCTAAACTCGTGCTGGGTTTACTTCTTTCTAAAGCATTAATATTATTTAATTTTTGCATTTTTAAAAATTTCCTTATTTCTAGAGTTGCTTCTTCTTCTATGTGCCCTGTCCCTTCATGGCTTTCCACGTTTCCCGATCCCTAATGGCTCTGAGCAAGCCTTCTCCTGTTACACCATGCAACCCTCGTTCCGTCATCCACCTGATTAGATCCTTCAAATATGTTATCCGTTGCTTTCCCCTGACTCTTTTCCCCTCTATCTGGCCTGTTAGTATCAGATTCTCCAAGCCCTCCTTCCTCATTGCGTGTCCCAGGAACTTCTGCTGTCGCTTCCTGATGCTCAGTATTAGTTTCCTTTTTGTTTCCATCATTTCCAAGACCTCACCATTGCTCACATGCTCGATCCACGATATTCGCAGCATCCTTCTGTAGAACCACATTTCAGTTGCCTCAAGTCTTTCCTTCATCTTTGATGGTATTGTCCAGCATTCACTGCCATATTGAAAGATGGACATCACATAGCAATCCAGTACTCTCTTCCTTGTTTCTGGAGAAATTGTGCTGTTTCTTAATACCTTACTCAACTTTTAGAATGCTTCCTTCGCCATGTCAATTCGCCTTCGGATCTCTGTGTCGCACTTTCCGTCTTCAGTTATAACGCTTCCCAGATATTTAAATGTTTGTCCCTGCTTGATTCTAGTATCCTCGACCTCTATTTGGCATTTTGGGCTGCCCTTTTTACTGATGACCATGCATTCGGTTTTCTTGCAGTTTATTTGTAGTCTTTTCTTGTCACTCTCTTCAGCTACCTTCTGTAGGAAGTCTCGTAGTTTCCTTTCTGTGTCTGCTATCAGCACTGTATCATCAGCGTACCTTAGGTTGTTTAAATTGTGGCCTCCGATGACCAATCCATGCATAACTTTTAGGGTCCTCGCTGTACAGGTTGAACTTAAACGAAATCGGATAGATTTGTGTAGGTTTTTGGTGATTCTCTGGGTGATTTGATTCCCTGTTGATGTATGTGTGGTTGTGTGAGTTGTTAGTGTATGGTTTGCACAGGCCATAGCTCACGTCGAAGGTAACATCTAAAAAGTTTATGACTTTAGCGTTAGTTAAAGTGGTAGGGTTAAGTTCATTGGCTTTGAAAATATTTATTAAATCTTTTCTGAGTTTATCCGGTATTTGTGAATTAATTTTGCGTTGTCTCACATATATATATGTAAAAATTAAAACAGATATGTTTTTCCATGATTAAGTGGAAATATGGAATAACGTGTCTGTTTTAATTTTTACATATATTTGTTCTATATGTATATATACACATATATATTTAGAGCTCTCTTAGAGAGTTATTCTACCACTTTATGATACTCCTTTGGATTCTCCTATATCTACATCACATGTTTATATATATATATATATATATATATATATATATATATATATCTGAGTATATATGTACGTATATATCATAAGAAAGTGGAAGAACACGTAGATTAAAACCCCACTGTTCAAGCATTTAATTTTATAAAGTGTGTTCGATACAGATTAGAGCTTAATAATGTAATTTTGTTATTACAATGATTTAGTATTGTGTTGGGTCTTTTATTTTATTAATTGTTTTTATTATTTATGTTATAGTATAAGTTATAAAAGAAACATACTTATTAATTAAATTTTAAAGAAAATTATTTTTTCTCAGTAAGGTATCTAGTTGAACCACATAATACTTATTAAAGTAAAAAATATTAACAGCAAGTTGAATTTTTTTTAAATTACTTCATAAGTAAAACGGCTAAAATGTTTATGTTATAAATATGATTAAATAATTATGGTATGTTAAAGTATATTATAGTTAAGAAAACTAATTTAGTATTGCATAGGTCTTTTATTTAGTAAAAAATATTAATGTTTAAGTTATAATAGAGCATAAGTCATAAATGAATCATTGTAGGTTTAAAAAACATTCTTCTTCTTCTTCTATGTGCCCTGTCCCTTCAGGACGTAGGCGATCATGGCTCTCCACGTCTCCCTATCCCTTGTGGCTCTTAGTATGTTTGCTCATGTTGCTCCTGGCAACCCCCGTTCCGTCATCCACCTGATCAGTCCCTGCAAATATGTTATCCGCTGCCTTCCTCTGTCTTTCCTTCCTTCTATCTGTCCAGTCAGTATCAGGTTCTCCAGGCTCTCCTTCCTCATTGCATGTCCCAGGAACTTCAGTTGTCTCTTCCTGATGCTCAGCATCAATTTCCTTTTTGTTGCCATTCTTTCTAACACTTCGTCGTTGCTTCTATGCTCAGTCCACGATATCCGTAGCATCCTTCTGTAGAACCACATTTCGGCCGCTTCCAGTTTTGTCCTCATTTTCGATGATATTGTCCAGCATTCACAGCCGTATTGAAGAACTGACATCACGTAGCAGTCTAGAACTCTTTTCTTCGTTTCTATTGAGATTTTCCTGTGTGTTAGTATTTTGCTCATCTTCTGGAACGCGTCCTTTGCCATGCCAATTCGCCTTCGGATCTCCGTGTCGCACTTTCCATCTCCTGTTAGAACACTTCCTAGGTACTTAAATTCTTGTACTTGTTTGATTCTGTTATTCTCCACCTGTATTTGGCATTTAAATTGTTTAATTGTAGGTGTTTTTAAATTTTTTAATTGTTGTTCTAAATAAAATATAACTAAGAGTACTTTATCATAATAATTATTTGACCTTAATTCTGACTTAAACTTTCTATCCCCTTTACTCATAGATAATAGTTAAATAAAATATATTGTTCAATAATAATAATAAAACAAAACTAAAATAAAACCTCCTCATAAAAATTATTGTCTACCCATTTAAAACATCTAAGGTCCGACTATGTATTTTACCAAGACAAAATTAAAAAGTGACGTCTAGACCTAACCTACCCTGCCAACTTTACGAACCCAAATGTTTATCTCCATGCTTATATGACTCAAAATGCTGATTGACACACCTAAATGCATTTCCTCCAACCACTACTCCTTAATTTTCTAAATAATCATGAATTCATTCTCAATTTCAATTTATTTTCAATAATGAATAGTTTTCACCATTTATTTTAACATCTCACCTGAAGAGGAACAGTTCTGTTCCGAAACATTTTATTGAATGTAAGTTCCCTAGGGTTTGAGTTGTGAATATATTTAGATTTTTGTTCCTGCAAAATTCAAACGGCTAATAAATAAATAGATAAATAAATAATATTTCGCGAACCATAGCAATAAATATTATTCCTAAAAGAACTAGATGAACCTTAGAATTGAATCAAAATCGCTGAAAAAAATTTGAAGTATAAAGGCGAAATTAAATTTCGCAAGTCAGTGTAAAATAATTTTCTGCATAATAAAAGGTGTATGAATTCCAAAACAGAAGATATTTAAAGAGCGTGTGTTTGGAAAAAAAACAAAAAAAAAACGCACGCATATAAATTGTCTGACCTGCTTACCGACCATTTATCTTTATATACACGGCATTTTAGACCGTCAGAAAAACAAACGGATCTCGATATGTAAAATCACAAGTTTATTTGCCTGAAGTTTATTTGCCTGAAGTTAATACAGTTTTCATTGAATAATATAGACAAGTTCTGTCTATTTATTTTGTGTAAGATCCGTTCGTATGATCTGATTAGCTTGATAGTGTTGTCATGGAAAGACGACAAGAAATTGCAATAATTGTTGATTTTTTTATCAGGTCTGAGCTTTCGGCTTACATAAGCCATTATCAAAGGATGAACATTTAATGTTCAGTGAACATAGAACATTTAAATTATTTTTAACAGAGTGGAGTTATACAGAGAAAATTAGGTCCATTTTGTGTGTGTGTGTGTGTGTGTGTGTGTGTGTGTGTGTGTGTGTGTGTGTGTGTGTGTGTGTGTGTGTCGCACATGACTGTAGGCCGAGAAGGAATGGTGGTAGTGGGTTTTTTGTTCAATTGAGTGTATAGTGGCATGAAGGATTGGTCTGGGAACTGCTGCTACTATGGTGTAGGGGGTAAGTATAATAACTATGACCTCTCCCTTCAATTATAGGCATTGAAGTATGTTAGTAGAGGTGTCGAAATTTATTTTATGTCTAATTTTCTCTGTAAGCTCAGACCTGATAAAAAAATCAACAATTATTGCGATTTCTTGTCGTCTTTCCATGACAACACTATCAAGCTAATCAGATCATACGAACGGATCTTACACAAAATAAATAGACAGAACTTGTCTATATTATTAAATGAAACCTGTATTAATGAAAAAATGCTGCTAAAATACACACAAAATATATATATATATATATTGATTGTTTAATTTTTTAGTTTTTGGTCGTAATAAGATTAGATCAGTGCACATTTGTATTAAAAAGTGTTTAATACAATTATATTGTAGAACTTTTGAATATTTTCCATTTGTAAACGAGTTATTACGCAACTTAAGTTTCTACCATGAGTGGTGTCTTCAGGCGATTTTCAATAAATGATTTTACCGTTTACCGTTTTTCCCTGCCAGGTGAGCGTTCAAAAAACACCGTTACGTGAGCGTTCTTAAAAAACGGTAAACGGTAAAATCAGTTATTGAAAATCGTCTGAAGACACCACTGGATAGTCCTCATCAGGAAGGATATCCTCATCAAGAATGCTATCTTCACTCACAAGATATGGATTTCTTACCCATTCATTGTTGGAATTATTAGGGTAGAGGGGAATTCTTCCTCGAAATGCTGTCTCGTTAATAATTTCGCTCAGTGTGAAATTATAAGCTGATTGCCTCTTCCCAAACCAATCATCCATTACCCCCCCCCAAATATGAGCTTATTACCCCACTTGGGTAATTTACTCCGGGGTTAGGAACCATGGTAACCGAAACAAATTAATTATCAGAAAATGGGAGAATCAATAAATTTAAGCTAGGGGTAGATTAGAGATTATCTAGTTATATTATATTAGGAAAATGTAATAATATTTTAATGTATATTTTAGACGATGATAACAGATGGAAGTTACTTTGCTACGTTTATTCAGCAAGTTTAGTTTTGGGAATTTAATAGCTTGCAACTTTTCCTATAAATACAGAAAACATGGCTCATGTAAAGATTTACAAGGTCTGTTGTATTTTTTATATTTTCCATTTTATGGTAGGGGTTTTATTGGTTTATTTGGCTTGCCAATATTAAGTAGAAAGCGATGTGCTATTGCGGTAATATTATTATTAAAAGATGAGATGTGCAGATAAAGGCGGGTTTTAAAAGGGTTCGTGGTACAACTAATATAATTTTTTTTGTTTTTTTTTACAGTAGGATTTTCTATGGTAGAAATAGAGCATACGTAGACTATAGTGTCAATAAACATTTCTTTTGTAATGGACACTGAAAAGGTTTTCGGCAATTGCAATTCTTGTTATTGTGATCATTAATTTCTAGGACGTTGTTGATTGCTTGGGTTGTTATATATGTTTAAAATTCTATAATTAGTTTTGATAATCTTCACAAGGTTATCCATACAGTTATAGCTTCATTTAAGAGTATTTCTGTTAAAAATCGTAGTTTAGTTTAAAAAGGTATAGTTGAACTATTTAGTATACACCCCCATTTAACCAGATGATAAGTATTAAATTAAATTTCCTCAAAATAGTTTAAAAATATTTTCTTAAAAATAACCCTTTTAGTAAAATTGCACTTTCTCTACCATCCCTTTACCCTTACAATCAAATTGCTCCTTTCTATCATGACCTGGCTTTTTATTGTTTCACAGAGAGAGAAACCCTCCGAACCCCTCTTTACTTGTCTGAATATGGTAAAAATTGTGTTGTTTTTAAGTTTCTATCTATAATGATGACTAACAAACAAAAATATTTCACTTGCTGACGAAGTGCTAATAGGATAGTACCGAAACTTAACGGCTCTTGTATTGCAATAAACTATGTTTTTAATGAAAAACTTACAATAAAAATATTACAATATATAATGCTCGACTAAGTATCGAGGATTTTTAAACAATTAAATCTCTACAAACAATCGAATGCTAACCCATTTGTTTGTTCTACTTCTAATATATATATATATATATATATATATATATATATATATATATATATATATAGTTATCCGCAGACAGATCTGTTTCGCTGTATCACAGCTCATAAGTACGGGTAAGCATCCGATTGCTTTTTACTCAGAATAGGCGTCAATTGGCGATTCTACCTCTGAGCTATGGGCGCTCAGTAGAAGGTGGCAGGCTTTTATCGTGTGATATATCATGTATACATACTCCACTATAAATACATTAGAACTGTTTTAAATTACTGTTTGGAATGTTGAAATTGTTTTCTTCGTTTCTTATTCATTTCGATATATATACATTTTGTTTTTCATTTGGATATATATATATATATATATTTCATTTGAATATATATATATATATATATATATATATATATATATATATATTTGCATTTGACTAGCGAATGTGGGATTACAAAATTTCCTAAAAGACACAAAAATTGGTAAAAACAAAGAATAGATTGTTCTATTGCCATTTAATATCCATCCCCTGACATGGCAGCGAATGTTCAACAGTCTTACCATGAATGAGGAGAAAACTGGAGGCAACAGGAATTTGTTTCTTCCGTAGGATACTGAGATTTTCATGGACAAAACAAGTAAGTAACGATGAAATCTTAAAGAAAATTGCAACAAAAGAACACTTTTATGTAGAATCAGTTGAAATTCCTTGTACAAAAAATTAGGAAGGTTGGTTAGGTAAACTTAATTCTCGCAAGGCATATTGAGCACACCATTGATAGGGAAAGACAGTAAGTATGAATGGATGGTGTAATGGGTGGGTATAGCCATAGCAAAAAGAGAAAACTGCTAAAGGCTACAAGAGAAAGGAAGTTGTGGAGATGCATGATCGCTCATATTTTGAAGAGACGCGGTACATCGAAGAAACACATTTTTTAAGTATATTTTGTAACCTTTACCTACATTGGTTGGTTGATACCAATCTAAACTTATTTATAAATAGAGCGTTGTATGTGTGTGTCCGTTACCTGTAGACTCCGAAACAGCTGAACCAATTTTCTTGAAAATTTACCCAGCTGTACTATAAGCGTCTGCGAGTGTTCTTAGCTAGGTTTTGTGTCGAGGTACCCCCGATAAATATCGAAAATCGATAATCGAAAAAATCGGGTTATAAAAAGAAGTGATCCGATTTTAATCAAATTTGATACACTCATAGACAAAAGCATAAGAAACGATATTCAGAAGTTTCAAGGTTGCAGTTCATACAATAGTGCAGAAAATCGATAATATATATATATAAAAGGCAAGATGTCTGTTTGTGTGTCTGTTTATCTGCCTGTATGTCTATTTTTTCAGCCCTTTTATTTTAGTTTTTGCTTCAGTTTTTGCTCTAAGTAGGTATAATTGTAGTTCTTAGTCTCAGCCATGATATCATTTACGCAGAGAACTTATTTAGCCATCAAAATTCAGTTTACGGCGAAAAAGCCTTATTTGATATCGATAGCAGGAAATCAAAATTTGACTTACATCCATTCATTTTTATTTCAGTCTACGGTTTCGTTTTAACTGGAAAACAACTATTGCTTTTTAGTCTTTCGTGCCAATGTCCAAAGAGTCTGAGCTCCAGGACCATGGATTAGTTTAAAGCTTTCATTACACCCGAGCATCGCGGGCTATACTGCTAGTTTTAGTATCAAAATACTGCCTGATAAAATCTGACAATGGCTCGTAAATAGCGTGCTGATAGTACAATAGCCAACATATAGTTTTCTTTGTCCGCTTTGATGATAACACCACACTTAAACATAGATTCTTTAAACTATTATCATTGCTATATTCAAATCCTTATGCGACTAGATGTTTTTTTATCTTTACATGGGACCATAATTATTACACAAATATAGATATCTGTGTGTGGGTGTGAGGCGTAGATCTGTCATAGAAATAATTCTTCTTATGTACAAATTGACAGATCCAATATTTGTCTAAGCTTAAGTAGATCTTCATAATTCCTGTTCTCTAAAGACCCTTCACCCCCCCCCCCCCCCGGCTCTTCTCGTTTATAGCGTTTATTGCAATGAACAACCGCTGTTAGGCATAACGAAAGATTTTGCTTTCACGCATGCACAAACACTCGTAGTCATCAATTTAAATTACATGCGCCAAAAAAAGAGATCGTTTGTTTCCATCAGCGCATAGCTTTTGATTCCCATTCTTTTGAATACGAAAACCCAAAGAGCAAGGAACATTTATGAACACAAACAGAAAATATCCAAATGCATCAATGAGCATACAACACTTGAAGAACGATTAATCACAAATAGAGAAAAAAAGTCAGGATCCTATTAATGTTTTCTGACTTCAAATGTAGTCGGAATGTTTCCGACCGATTGTGTTTCATTTGTATCAAGATTTTCCATGCGTATGTATCAATATCTTTCATGCGTGTATTTAAAAATTATTTATGTGTATATATCAAGATTTTTCATGCTTATGCATCAAGATTTTTCATGCTTATGTATCAAGACTTTTCATGCTTATGTATCAAGACTTTTCATGCTTATGTATCAAGATTTTCCATGCGTATGTATCAAGATCTTTCAAGTATATGTATCAAGATTTTCCATCTGTATGTATCAAGATATTTCATGTGTATATTTAAAACTTTTTCATGTGCATACATCAAGATTTTTCATGCTTATGCATCAAGATTTTTCATGCTTATGTATCAAGATTTTTCATGCTTATGTATCAGGATATTTTAATGGGTATGTATCAAGACTTTTAATGGGTATGTATCAAGATTTTATTGGGTATGTATCTGTTATGGTAAAACACACCTATTTTATAGTGAATAGACTCTCCCACCTAATTTAATTAGGAGTTGGAAGAGGAACGAGGGTCAGACGATTTTGAATGATAGTAGTCGACAGTTAGTCGAATACGAAAGTAGTCAGCGACCTGGCAAGATTACACTGCGTAATACATATTATATCAAGTTCCTAACGTTTTCTACGTCGAACCTATTTGGACCAAATTTAGCACAAAATAGTAGATTCCCTGCGAAAGTAACACCACAACAGTATAAGATTTTTTTATACGTATGTATCAAGATTTTTCATGCGCATGTATCAAGATTTTTATGTGTATGCATCAAGAATTTCGATATATTGTTAAAAGGAAATATTATAAATCGCTATAAATTATAATCAGTTATTATCATAAAATGAGCAATTAATTAATACTGACTTATTGTTCGTATCTTTGACTAACATAAGACCAAGAAGAATTAGTAAAAGAAAATCTGCCTGTTCCTTTACCAGATTAAAATACCTCATATTACTCGAGACTCGGTTAAGTACCACAGGTGATACACGCTTCAATGATCATGTCTTCTACGATTAATGAATGACTAAACAGAAAAACTTTTCCCCCATTCGGCTACCGTTTCTTTCTGCGAGAGGTTGGTTGCCAACGAAAGTTATAGGGTCCTGTTTGTCCTGCTATTTAACCCATAGCTGAAGGATAGAATATATCGAACTCAATTGGAAGTCGAAATTGAATATCAGACTTCTTTTACCACAATGAACATAATTTAACACAACGCACAATTTAAGCAACTATACATTTTTGGCGACACACTGACACGTGTTGAAACCCACATAGTATTTAGAAAGTTGTAGCATTTTTGTTGATATTTACGTTGATCTCTACGTCTCATTCAATAAAAAAAATATTTTGATTTTTTCAAAAACTTTAATATAAATTTATTGCATTAATCTACGCCCAGTAAAACCAACTGTAATTTCCACCTCTTTGTCTGTTAGCATTTCTCTCCAAAATTTGTTTTATATTAAGAATTGTATGGCTACTTTGAGTGTCCTTTTCCAATAAAAAAAGTGAATTGATGACCACATACTGTCATGAAAAATACTTACTCAAATACTTAGACCCAGATTAACACAGATTCCCTATGCGTTTCTTTCTTTCTTTCTTTCTTTCTTTTTCCCGCAAATATTTATTATTAATAATAATTCCGTATACAAAAAAAAACTTCTTAAAAAAAGTGCTCAATACAAAGTAGAGCGAATAATATTAAAGTGTCTTGACAAGATAAAAAGATATTAAAACATAAATACTTGTTAGGTAAATGAGATATTTTTACCTTCATAGGTCTAAACAAATTCATGCACTTATATGCATATGTAACCTATAATTATATAACTCATGCTTATGTAACTTTATCTACCTAAGAAGCCAGGTGTAAACGAGTGCGAACTCCACCGAACAATCAGTTTCATGAGTCACATAACAAAACTCATCGTCCAAATCCTGATGAACATAGCGAGAAATAGAATCGGGCCAAAGATAGGACAAGAACAGTGCGTGTCCGCCAAAGACATTGGAACAAGGAACGCCATATTTATGATTAGGATGCTATACGAAAAGGCAAAACAAGTGAAGAAAGACGTATACCTATGTTTTATCGATTATGCGAAGGCGTTTGACAAACTACGTAAGAAAGAATTGATAGAAATGTCCCAAATATATTTGGGACATCAAGAATCTCTCCTGGCAAGAAACGAATTCAGCAGATATACAAAGAGAGAAATGAGCGTAAGACAAGAATGTGTCTTTTCACCGGATTTATTCAACTTGTATAGCGAGACTATTCTGGGGACTCTAGAAATTATACCAGGATTCGTCATCTGAGGCCACAATCTGAATAACTTAAGGTACGCATATGATACAGTGTTGATAGCAGACACAGAAAGGAAACTACAAGACCTCCTACAGAAGGTAGCTGAAGAGAGTGACAAGAAAGGACTAGAAATAAACTGCAAGAAAACCGAATGCGTGGTCATCAACAAAAAGAGCAGCCAAAAATGCCAAATAGTAAAATCAAGCAGGTACAAAAAATTAAATCCCTGAGAAGTATTCTAACAGAAGACGAAAAGTGAAACACAGAGATCCGAAGGTGAATTGGCATAGCGAAGGACGCATTTCAGAAGCTGAGTAGGGTTTTTAGGGACAGGAAAATTACACTAGAAAAAGAAAATAGTACTGGATTGCTATGTGATGTCAGTTTTTCAATATGGCAGTGAATGCTGAACAATCTCATCGAAGATGAAGGAAAAACTAGAAGCAACTGAAATGTGGTTTTAAAGAAGGATGCTGCGGATATCATGGAGCAATTATGAGGTTTTGGAAAAGATGGAAACGAGCGGGTGGATGGTAGAGCGGAGGTTGCGTGGTGTAATAGGAGAAAGCGTGCTAAGAGCTACGAGTAATAAGGAGACGTAGAAGGCCATGGTTGCCTACGTTCTGAAAGGACAAGGCACATTAAAGAAGAAGATGGCTATTTTAGGCGGTGTGATAGACGGACTAACAAAAGTCATAGAATGTTATATATATATATATATATATATATATATATATATATATATATGAGTGAATAAGGAACGAAGAAAAAAATATTTTACAACGTCCAAAACATTAATTTAAAACAGTGCTCGATTATGCTAACGACAATTACCGAATACATATACCAGGCTCTCGACAAGAATGGCGAAGCACGAACCGTTGCCTTGGATATCTCTAAAGTGTTCGACAGAGTCTGGCATGCTGGCCTTTTATGCAAACTGCGGAGCTATGGTATAACTGGACATTTTTTTGATCTAATCCAGTCATTCTTCTTTAACCGCACATTGAAGGTAGTATTAAACGGACATGCCTCCCAAAACTACCATACGAACGCTGGCGTCCCTCAAGGCTCTATCCTAAGCCTCACGCTCTTTCTGATCTACATTAATGATCTCCCAGACGCCATTAGATCCCAAGTAGGCATGTACGCCGATGACACCACAATTTACTTTCGCCTCCATCAAAGACCCGGTGTGGGCGACAAAACGAACCTCGCTGCCGAGCTTGAAAAGGACCTCCAATCCGTAGTGGACTGGGGTAGGAAATGGCTCGTGAATTTCAATGCTTCCAAAACGAAGCTGCTATCAATTAACCATCATAGACAATCGCACCTACCTCCCATTAGCATTGAACAGGCTTGCCTCTCTGAGAGTAAAACACTACGCCTCCTTGGCCTTACACTCTCGGCGGACCTCAAATGGAATGACTATATCGAATTCATTGCTAAGTCCGCTGCTATGAAGGTCGGTTCTCTGTGCAGGGCCCTGAAATTTTTCCCGTCTGAATCTATCCGGCACATTTTTTTTTAATCATTTCACCCCGAGCAAGGCGGAGATGCCACTGATGTGCGGGGGGTTACATAACTGAAAGAAGATTAGTTAGAAGCGAGAGAAGATGAGTACAAGCCAATTAGAAAGAAGCAATAGAAAGATGAAAATGCAGGTATGTTGACAGTTTCAAGGGTGGGGAGAAAGGGAAGGATATACGGGATGGGGGAAGAGCTAGGGTCGAGTGATTAGTAGATGAGTATTGACATTGCATTTAAATTTCTGGAGGTTATAGCAAGAATAAGGGAGCAAGTTCCACAAGCGGGAAGTGCGAGAGAAGAAGCTGCAGGAGTAGAATTGTCGTCTGCATTTGGCATTTGAGTTTTGCTGTTCCTAGATCCACCATCACCTGAAGTGGTAGGATCTGTTAAAGTCACAGCTATGGGCAAGCAGTGACCTCTACAAAAAATATATAAATATATATTTATAAAAAAAAATAACCACAATAAAATATTTAGAGTAAAATTACCAATAATACCTATTTTGTGTGATTTCTTGTTTAGAATTTGCTTTCCACTTCTTTTTAAAGTTTTCTCATTCATTTTCACACTAAGTAAGCCCTTGCATTGTGCCCTTGCTTTGGGTAAATTAATATATATATATATATATATATATATATATATATATAATGCGTGCCAAAATTAAATGCAAATCGATTTTTTGTTCTAACTCCGATAGGTCTAGTGAAACTTGGCACGTTATATGGCAAACACTAACACATGCGCAGATGTAAAATTCTGAGCTAATCTGTGCAATAGTAAACAGACGGCAGCTATTTTGGTGACTTGCAGCCTGTTTCACGGTGCCAACTTTATATGCAAATCATTGCTAAAGTGTCAAATATGGTGAAGTGGTGACGGAAAATTAAAACATTGATTATTTTAGGAATATGTAATTTTAGAACAACAATAATACAGAGCAAATATCTTCAATATGGTTTCATAGTACAATCAATATTGTACATAATTGCCATTTTTATTAACAAGAGAAAAAAGCCTTTGGTCCATTGAAGATGCAAAACTTTCGATTTCATCTGATAAAATTTCTTTGGCAGCAGTCAGAATGGCACTCCAGTGGTCATCCTTGGAGGTGTACCGCCTTTCTCCGGAGTAAATCTTCCTTTTCAAGATGCTCAACAGATTTTCGATGGGATTTAAATCTGGAGAACAGGCTAACTATTGCATTATTTTCCCATCTGTGGCAAAAATACTCTCCAAATATTCAGTGGTTATCCTTGCAGCATGAGATGGTGCATTATCATGCATGAATACCATCTTTTTCCAGAATGACAAATTCTTCTTCCTGTGCCAGGATTCGAGGTGTTCCTTAATGAAGTCAATGTAGAGTTTGGTGGTCATTTTCACTCTATCGGCGACTCTGAATGGTCCTACCAGCTCCTTGCCAATGATTGCAGCCCAAAACATCACACCACCACCTCCGTGTTGACGCCTGATCCGGTGGGGAATTGGACCCTCATTACAGTACCATTCTCTCCTCCATCCATCAGGTCCATCTAGGGTCGCTCGACATTCACTGGTGAACAAAACAGTTTGAAATTTTACCTTCATGTGATTTCTTGCCTACTCCGTCCTCTTTTTCTTGTGGATATCCTTTAATGTAGGACGAATCTCTGGCTTTCCACATTTTGCAACCGTCCTCAGGATACGGCATCGAGTTGATTTGGGCACATCAGGAACACCAGCGTTTTCAAAAACTTTTTTACTAGTTTCAAGAGGTTTATGGTGGACTTCTCTCTTGATCCTACTCATGGCTCGGTGCTTTCTTATGAATTTTCCCTTTGTCAGAACGTCTGTTGCAAAGTTCAGAGTAAGTAACAAATTTTTTAATTGTACGATGATCACGGGCCAATTCTTTGGCTATTTCTAAGGTAGATATCTTATTACAAACCTTCTGGACAATTTTAGACTTCCCAGCTTGACTCAAAGCAACTTTACGTCCCATCTTGCATATAACGTTGGCACGCTGAAACAGGCTGCAAGTCACCAAAATAGTTGCCGTTTGTTTACTATTGCACAGATTAGCTTAGAATTTTAGATCTGCACATGTGTTACTGTTGCCATATAACGTGCCAAGTTTCACTAATTTTTATTAAAACCTATCGGAGTTAGAACAAAAAACATCGATTTGCATATAATTCTGGCACGCAGTGTATATATATATATATATATATATATATATATATATATATATAATTAATTTTAAAGATGTTGTTAATTCCATTTCGTTAATCTACGGAACTTTCCGTA
Source organism: Ascarosepion bandense (assembly GCA_037127315.1). NCBI lineage: Eukaryota > Metazoa > Mollusca > Cephalopoda > Sepiida > Sepiidae > Ascarosepion > Ascarosepion bandense. The sequence continues at coordinate 2,822,881 of JBBBDQ010001529.1, read as the reverse complement.
ATATAGATAGATAGATAGATAGATAGATAGATAGATAGATAGATAGATAGATAGATAGATAGATGACTAATATATTATGCTCTGATTACGACTGAGCTTTCTGGAGAAGAAAATTTTAAAAACAGTTTTCACTTCTGTTATATAAGCGTGACTCTTCAGAAATGAATTGAGTTTATTCGGTGACTGACGTGTCTATATACTGCTTGTATACAACACGCTAAAATTCCCCTTCTCTGATTTCATGCGCCTATAGCTTAGGGGGTAGCTACTCTGACTGACACCAAATCGGTCGAGTTTCGATTTCCGGCCAGAAACATGTGGATGTGTCTATCCACACTGATGAGTTGTGATACAGCAAAACAGGCTTGTATGTGAATGACTAATATATATATATATATATATATATAAGACAGATTTTATTCTGTTAGTTAAGGCATCGATTGTAAGCAGAAAATACCAACATTATTTTAATGATGGTTTATAATATAATGTATATTGCACTTTTGCGGGCCTCATAAAATTATCAAATGGACTGCATTCGCCAAATTGCCTGTAGTTTGCCAGCCCGTATTCTAAGCGTAGCCGTTCATAATATCACAAGAAAAAGTCATAATTTTGACTAGGAAAATGTCAAATGAAAAATTTACAAGCGGGTTTGCGAATGACACGTTTGGTAATATATAGAAACATTGTAGTTGATTTTAGAACCACGCTTATTACTGTCAATAATTTCCATGGCAGAAGGCGTAAAATATTTTTCATTAAAATAATATTTTTCACTCAATCCAAATAAACTAAAACTACGCTGAGTTCTGAGATTCCCACTATTCATGATGTCTTCAGAACTACAGCTAGAGTTGGCTATACTAGGGTGACGGTTTGAGTAGGGTTAACCCTCTAGGGCCATTCGTATAATATTTGATACAGTATTTCCCTGTAAGGAAACATTTGGTATTTAACTATAAGGAAACATTTGGTATTCATTGACTGAGCAGTCATAACTGCTTTCATTTGAAATTTATAAAATATTTCTCTTAAAAAATTTTTCAGGAAAATATTTCTTTCAAGGCTTGTTTTCATACTGTATCAAATATGATACGAATGGCCCTAGAGGGTTAAGGCTTCTACTTGTCATAAAGTGGGGGATCAGTTCTATATTGTTATGAAGTAATAAACAGATCCCCCACTAATTACTACTTAACCCTCTAGGGCCATTCGTATCATAATTGATACAGTATTTCCCTGTAAGGAAACATTTGGTATTTAACTATAAGGAAACATTTGGTATTCATTGACTGAGCAGTCAGTACTGCTTTCATTTGAAATTTATAAAATATTTCTCTTAAAAAATTTTTCAGGAAAATATTTCTTTCAAGGCTTGTTTTCATACTGTATCAAATATTATACGAATGGCCCTAGAGGGTTAATAATATAATATGATTAAGGCTTCTACTTGTCATAAAGTGGGGGATCAGTTCTATATTGTTATGAAGTAATAAACAGATCCCCCACTAATATGATACGAATGGGCCTTGAGGGTTAAAAAATGTATTAATGAAAAGATGCAGAAACATTGCTAACCTTATCTTATTTTTTTATTATTTAGTCACTTATTTCCTGTTAGATAAATTACATGGTTAATACAGATAAGTAATTTTCTCTACCGTTTTCAATGGAATAGGAATGCACACTAAGATTGCGTCGCTTTGATAGTCTTGATATTGTATGCAACAACGGAAGTCTCATCTCTCCCAGTTGCTTGTACCAGGCCACCGCTTACATGAAGGTGCTGGATATGGTCGTCATATCGTCAATCATAGGTGAGGTCCAGGCAAGGCCAGGTGTGTTACAGTTCAGAATCTTCCAAGTTCAGTATGATTAACATGATCCATCAGTAAATGGCCGAGATTTTTTTTTATCATATCGTTCTAAATATCCAAGAATATTGTCGAGATCGAAACCAACCTTGAAGGATGCTATCGGGGGACGTGATGGTCATCACAATCGAATCCCTTCACGCAATCTTATCAAGCATTCGCTTTTGCTGACGCATCGAGGTTATTGTTGCGCTTAAGGGGGGGTTTATTGAATAACGTTTACTGTTTCACTTCATTTAATATGTTTATAAAACATTTGCAATTATACCGATTTTTCTTTAAATTATCTATTTTTATAATTAATCTCTTCATACATACGCACACGTATCCATATATATGGATTTAGGCAGCAATCCCTTTTTATGAAAGTCTTGTTAGAAATAACAGACAAGGTGCTACAAGGTAGTTAAAAAAGCCCGAACCGAGAGTTAAAAATACTTCTGTCTGTCACTTAAATGCCATACCTGATACACACTTAGACGATCATGTCTCGAAAAAGATATGACTGACTTGGCAAAAGATTTTCCGCAGTAGGTTGCCATTAATTTCTACGGTAAACTAGTTGCCAACCAAGGCTATAGAACCCAAACTCTTCTGCTACTTAACCCATTGCTGGAGGGAGAAGAGATGGATTAAATCTTTTCCCAATGTTATTTGCGCGTAAGTGAGTGCAACTAATTCAACTGGAATTCAAACTCAGTGTTTTCAGCCAGAATTCCTGCAAAGTTTGGAATAAATCCTCATACTAGTATTCTAAACAACACAAAATATGCAGGCCAACAGCCGTTCCCACCTCGAAAGACAAATTAGGAATAGATAGGGCGAATCCCGCCTCCTAAATAAATTTCTTCCCCATACAAACGAATCTTCAGCAATTAAATCTGAGAGTTGTTCCACGAGGAATGGATAATCCTTAACAAATTCAAAGGATTATTGTATGCAATATTCAGCTTAAAAACCTGGGAAAATAAATCGGCCGAACCATGATGATATGAAGTGAATAGAGAACAGACAAACTAACCAGCAGCGTAATAACAATATTTCATTTAAGAACTTTGGACAATTGGGAAATAGCAGTTTCTATTTTATTTTTTTTTCTTTTCCAAATAAATTTTTTTTTTTTTGTTTCACACTTTCGGTACAACGTTTGTCTTCCAGCCGCGACCTCGGAACATTTCAATAATGAAACGAACAAAAACAAAATAGAATGCAAATAAAAACCTTCAATTGCCAGAAGTTTGTTCGGCCTTACGAACTCACGTTTGAAATCGGATGTGACGTCAAATCCCCAGCCGCCTTGGCAGCTGATACGCCTGTTAAGTCGCTGTCAATTGCAACCGATTAACCTCATTAGTTCCTTCATTGGGGCCAAAGTTTCGAAACTTTTTCTCTCTCTGAAAAGAGAAAACACAAGGCGAATAGACAAGGCGAATCACTTCGGGATTATTTATTCTTTATATTTTTTCCTTAACAACTTTTTTTTACTTTTCTCATAACGGGTAATGGTAAAGTTACAAATCATTTTTCGTCTCCGTGCGATGACGACAACAATGTTAATGCCATCATTCATATCTCAGACATTTTGTTCCCAAAAAAAGAATGTCTTGTTCGCTAATAATGAAATAAAAAGCCAACGTGAAGAGAGAATTTACACTTGGCAATTTGTTCTCGTGCACAGTAGATCAAGACCCCCTAATCTAATTTGTTCATTATAAATACAATGCTGATCCGAAAATTCTGATGACCGGACGTGGCGTTAGGGTCAATGCGCTGCTGAGCGCCTGACCACCTCATTACCACCAAACATAACTGAAAACATAAACAAGTTGTTTTTTGTTTTTGTTTTTTATTTCGTCTTATTGTTTGACTCATCTTTTACGGTTTATGAACCCTTTGCCAGTTAAAGCTAGAAAATATTTTTAGATTATCAGACATTTTTAGATTTTGGGTGCTCCTGATATCTACCTAGGGTTCCTTGACAAAATCCAACGGAGAATCTGTAATGTGGTCGATCCCGACCTCGCAGCCCGAATACAGTCACATTCTCACCGGCGCCATGTGGCTTCCCTGTGTCTCTTCTACAAATAATTTCACGGCTTCTGCTCCGACGTTCAACCCTTTTACTGTGAATACAATAAGATGTAAACTCAAATTCTACTCCCTCAGCTTCTTTTCTCGCACTTCTCGCCTTTGGAATTCCCTTCCGTTTACTTGCTTCCCCGACAGCTACAAGCTCCAAGAATTCAAATGTAAAGTCAATAGTCATCTCCTATAAACTTGTATCCTTTCTCTTGCTCTTTTCTCCATCCACTCCATTCTCATCAGTATTCATATCCGTCTCTTACCCACTTCCTGAACCTGTCACTCTTTCCTATAACTTTTCACCTATGTAACCCCCTGCACACCAGTGGCAGTAAACTGCCTTGCTTGGGGCGATATGATTAAAAGAAAAAATGAAAATAATGGTTTAGTGACATAAGTCTGACTAATTAACCCATACGTGGGGAGGAAAAGGAGGATTCATAATTTTCTTGGGAGCATTTGTGCGTAAATAAATATAACTGCCCCAATTGGTACTGGAACTCGAGTTTCTGATTTACTCTTCCGGGCTATTAACCATTACCCCATCTTCACATCTAAGTTTGCCGCGCCTATTATTTCCAAGTGCTCACACATCGAGATACTTGCCTGGTTCGGAGCTGCTTAACTTCAGTGATCATACGGGAACCTTTTTTCGACTGGGTGCAGCCGTAAACCTACACGTAAATTGCAAGATATGAATATTTGAAATGTTTTGTTTGAACATTATTTTTGATCGATACTCCATTTAAATAGATAGCCTGTTTATAATCAAATAGTATTATATATATTTATTTCTACCGGCCTGTTTATTTACGATAAATTTTTATTACGAAAATATATGTCATTCGGTCCCTATCCCCATAGGGGAAGCCACCATGTGATCTGGCGCGTCGTAAACCTCTCAAACACGAATGACGAACAGTCTAAACAAAGTCAAATTAAGTCTATAACACAATTTTCGAATTCATCGTAATAACCATCTCTGCTCTGAAATGTATCGTAATGTCAACAAATGTAAACATGTTACGGAAATTAACAAAGATTAACGAAACTGGTTATAAACAACCGACAATTTGAAATGATTTGTTTGAACATTATTTTTGATCGATACTCGTATTTAAGTAGATATTGTTTATAATCAAAGAGTATTATATGAGGGTCATTCAATGAATAATGTGAATTTTTCGGTATAAGGAATTCTAATACTGATAGAATCTTTTTTTTTTCCTTTACTTCTTTTTCAAAGGGATTTAATTTTTTGCAGATTAAAAACAAAATTTGGAGAGTATGGGAGATTAACAAAGCTGGCCAACCAAGAAGCATGCTCCAAGATTGAACAGAGATCAGTTATCAAGTTTTTTTTTGTTGCTGAAGGGTGCAAATCCGTTGAAATTCACAGGAGAATGTCAACTGTGTCTAGAGCCACATGCTTCAACCAAAAAATATCTACAAGTGGGTTAAACTGTTTAAGGAAGTTTGAAAGTGACGATGAAGTCAAAAGTGCTGTGAGCGATTGGCTGAGACATCAGTCCAAAGGTTTTTTACGCTTAGGGAATACGGAAGCTTGTGAACAGATGGGAAAAGTGTGTGACACTGCTGTGAGACTACGTTGAAAAATAAAATAAAAAATTTAAAAAAGTAAACTTCTATCTGTATTAGAAAAATTCACTTTAGAAAAATTCACCTTATTTATTGAATGACCCTCGTATATTTATTTCTACCGGCCTGATTATTTACAATCAATTATTTTTGTTACGAAAATGTGTGTCATTCGGCAGGATTGGAACCTGCTACCCCTATCCACATTATTTATTATGTCTTTTTCATCATTTGATATTCATTGTATGTTGTACTTTTTTTTTCTATATTTTTTTTTTTTTTTAGGTAAGTGTCTACCTGTGTCAACAAAGCCAGACAAAGCGATCGAGCAGAATGTAAGTAACTAAACTGTGGATCACTTACTGTAAAAGTGCATGCAGAGTATTTCAAGAAAACTTTGTTTAGTACTTATGATTAATCGATCGATCGATTGATTTGTGTTTATTCGGTTTATCATCTCCATGTGTTTTATTTAAAGCGGAAACATAATTCGGATTGTGGGCGGTTGCTTAAAGTAGCCGGTGGTCCCAAGCGATCCTCCATTTAAGTAGCGACCCGGCTCGACCTAGTCTTGATGAAAGTCAATACAAATGAAACATCGAGAAAAGATTAAGTCTCCTGTCAGATTATCTTACTGGTTACCACTCGAAAAAGTAAGCCACTATTTTACTGATAGTTACTGCCTTAGCCTGGCACAAGGCGCATTAGTAACGTACAAAATGAAGATTGGACATATTACACTCGTAAAAGGTAGTGAGGTTGCCAAAATTCTCAATACAATGGGTGTCCATTCAATTCAGAATATCTCTCTCCCTCTCTCTCTCTCTCTCTCTATATATATATATATATATAGTTACGTGAATTGATATATGATACATATGAGGGTTCACTCATGGATAGTATTATTATTCAGATGTTAATAAGAAAAGTGCTCAAGGTAGTATGAACAGAGCTATATATACGATAAAACCTGTTGTATACGACCACCCGTTGTTAACGACCGTTTTTCTATGCACGGACGATTTGCTAATGTTAATTGACCCTTAGTGAGCGACCACATCGAGAAGGCGATCAGCGACTAACATGAAGGAGTAAAAATCACTGATCAAGCGACTGCTTATAAAAAATCCATTTTGGTCGTATACTGCGAAGTTCTAAATTAGGAGAAACTAAATGAGCAATCTATTTCATTTTGATTTGATCTCAGCCATGAACACTTCCTCATTGTTTTGTAATTGTAGCGTTGTATCAAACTGTTATTTCTTGTTGAAATGTACAATGCCTGAGTTCACCTTACCGTCAAACATCGGCTGTTTTGTACAACATGTATTGCATTTGATATATTCAAGGAATTTATCGCAGTCTCTGTACTGAAATGGAGAAATTCAGGAATTGGGAAAATCACAACTATGTTCCTTTCTCAAATGTCTATCTCTTCCTTCCTATATTTTTTGTGTTTCTATCTACTCTATTTCTATCTGGGTAAAATCTATCTCTATCTCTCTGTTTCTCTACCACCCAACCACGTTCGCTGTCAGCTTTTTCTATGTTTGGTTTTGCTTTTTCCATGTATCATCGCAGATTCCCATTTGCTATCACTCACTTCTAAGAAAAAAATTGAAACCGTATACGTCGCGAATTTTTCCAACCTACATATTTTATAAGAAATGGCTAGTACTAGCACAGGCATGAAAAGGAAAGCAATAATTGACTTTTTTTAAGTCCACTTAATAAATATTTTTTGTGAATAAATATTTTGGTCTCTTGTTGACTATTCGACGGTCGAGAGCGAGGGAAAATTTACTCACCCCAAAATCATTTTACTCGACCGACTCCATTTTCTTAATAGTCGCCTTACGTAAAAACAGCGTGAATCGCTGACTGAAAAAAATTAAATTTTGATAAAAATTTCGAACGTGTTAGAAAGGAATTTTTTTCTACACAATAACAACAAAATTTGATCTTTCCTTTTAATAATAGCATAAACATTTTGATGGTAAAACTTAGTAGTTTCTTTCTTCTGTTTGACTACAACCTCCATCTCATAGATGATAAAAAAAATAACAAATATTATTTTCTTAACGATTTTCTTTAAAAAAATTACTTATTTGAATAATTTGTTATTCGGTGCGGGATTGAAAGAAATATGCTTTTATTTTTCTTTCTTTCAAATGTTCGCTTTTATTTTACGTCAGCGGGGAGGAAATATAGGATAATATTTTTGCAAATAAGTTTCTAAAACTCTGCAAGCGTCTTTAATTTAGGCGACAGAGACATTTGGCTCCACTTTGGAAACAATTATTAAACTAATATTTACACTAAATGGGACGATAAAAGCCAAGAGTTCAATAATGTCATTGCAGGTCATTCTAAGTAATTTGTAAATCTTCAATGGCAGACTTTTGGGTTGTAAAAGGAATCAGATTTTCTTTTATTTTTAATTGACGCGGGCGAGTAAAGAAAAAACTTTAATCGCCCAATTAAGTTTTTAATCGACTGAGTCGATCAGACGAGTGAAATCTCAAAGGCTGCTTATAAATACGTAAAATATATTTTGGGGAGAAAAACTGTCTCGCAGGACAGAACAAACTTACGTTCTTAACCTAGCAATGAATACAATATAATCTTTCCTCTTAATATCAGCTGAGAATGTTACCACGAGTCACATTATTGGAGGCTAGCATCAGCCATGCTTAATTCATGTTTATTTGATGTAATCGCCTTTGCAATGGCAGCTTAAATGCAGGACTGGAATCGTTGGTATGCACTCATCAAATGTGTTGATATTAGACATTACTCCGGTAATGGCGGCTTTCATGGAATCTCTTTCTGTTGTGGGAACGTTGATTAGTCTCCCGTTTAAGAAAAATAATAATCAATGGGTTTCAGGTCTGGCGAGTTAGGTCGTCACATGTTCGGTGTGATGTAATCGCCCAGGTTGGCCACCATCCAATTGTAGGATGCCATAGCTTCAGACTCCTGCTGAAATACAACGGGCTTCCGTCGCATACTAGGTCTATTCAGTGCTTCACTTGTTTCTAAGACCTCAAAGTGGTTAAGAGCATTTAAACAAAGGTCTATTGAAAGAAAGGGTTAGGGTATGACGCGTTCTTCACTACCCATCACGCCCCAAACCGACACAAGCGGGAAACTTGGTGTGCATAACATTTAGGATCATTTGAAAAAAAAAAAACACCTGTCAATTTCACTGGTTAACTTTTTGATCTTGGTGGCACTACAGGGCCTGCCAGTTTCTTCTTGATATTTCAATTTGTTCAGTAATCGTTTTGCACGGAGCAAGCCTTGTTCTTTTGTGTGTGAGAGAGAGTGAGAGGGATAGAGAAAGAGAGAGAGAGAGCGTGTGTGTGTGTGTGTGTGTGTGTGTGTGTGTGTGTGTGTGTGTGTGTGTGTGTGTGAGCATAGACATCTCTTTCCGCATCACTAACAAAATCTTTCGAATGTCCTCATGGACACCTGAAGATCTGTGACAAGTTTACCACTCCTGATTGTTCCGTGTTTCGCATCAATAATTTTCTGCAGCCGCTGTACGAATTATAGTGCCCTGATACTGTCCGGACGATGTGAATGCTTTTGGTGCTTTGATGCAGGTGATACATCCCGCTCATTTCATTTCCAGCTCATTCCGAAACTTGAGCACTTCCGAAAACCATGCAATCTGAACATCGCTGTTCTTTGTGTTTAAAGGAACAAGTAAATGAAGTTTCATTTCATACGTTAACCCATAATTCAACAAGGATGCCCTTAATCTGAAAAAGATCACAGGTAACGGGACTGGATATGTTGTCTGGAAACAACACTATCTCTATTATTTGTTTAAGAGACTCATCATTATAGTGTTCGTTATCATTATTCGCCACAGTCCACCAAGGTTTCTCATAAGGTATCAAAATAAATTTCATAGAATTAAACAAGGTAAAGTTGCAGCGGAAATTATATGTACGTCTTTTGAGAAACAAGGTCTCACCTACCAAAACAATGATTCGAATTCTGTCCATAGCTTCTAATAATTCTTCTTTTATTGTTTTTTTTTTTTTTTTTTTTTTTTTTTTTTTTTGCTGAAAGCCTATTTCAGGTTATTAATCAGTGTCCAGATTCTGAATACTTAAGGTCTACATGTCCAAAGTTTTGATCGGGGGCCAATTACGGCCCGCGGTTAAATTTCATGTGCCCCTACTCATCCTCCGGTTTAGGATGCATCATATACGACCCGACAGTATTGTCAATCAGTGTATCTCAAGTACACATCTAAGAAATTCACTCACATTGTTTTGCTAAAAGATGGCAGTAACATCATGCGGCCGCAGTTTGGCGTTGTGACCCTGAGTTTGTCGCTTTTCAGCCAATTCTTAAAATCCCTGCCTTTGATCCAAACCTGGCCAAATCTCAATATCCCCATTCACATGAGTGCAGATAATTTATTTGTTTTGGTCACTGTTGGACTTTTTGTGTCCATTGAATACTGTGTAGACCCTTATGAGTCAACTCATTTTATAGTTCACCAATAGAAGTCTTAACCAATCAGGAAGCTCAAAATATTCAATGCGATGTGTATAAAAGGTGGCCATGTTTTTCCGAGTATTGGAGTTGAGATCCGATTCTGGAGAGTGTCTGATTCGAGAGTGATGGTCTTTGACGTTGTTTCATTGAACAGATTACGTGCGGCGAGGATACTCTATATATATATATACTATGACGGACATAGTCAACAAATGCCAAGAGGATACTGTGTATCCAGGAACGTTGTCAACATTACCTTCAATCCCTTACTTTGTGACCGTCATGGACTGTTGCTGCTATATAATATGCATTCAGGAGATTGATTCTCTATTATAATGAATACATAAACTGATCCCTTACTTTGTGACCATCATGGACTGTTGCTGCTATATAATATACATTCAGGAGATTGATTCTCTATTATAATGAATACATAAACTGATCCCTGACTTTGGGACCATCATGGACTGTTGTTGCTATATAATATACATTCGGGAGACGGATTCTCTATTATAATCAATGCATAAACTGTATCCATAAATTATAACGAATTCTACCAAAAAGTCACTTGAGACAAATAACTTCTAGAATCGTAGTAAATTAAATTTGTTTTGTGTTGGTCAAATCAGTTCTAAATGTATTTAGAGACTTGGACTTGGGTCATTGTTTGTTTTCTAACCTAAACTTATTTATAAATAGAAATTTGTCTGTTTGTGTGTGTCCGTTACCTATAGACACCAAAACAGCTTAACCGATTTTCTTGAAAATTTACACAGTTGTACTATAAGGGTCTGCGAGTGTTCTTAGCTATTTTTTGTGTCGAAGTACCCCCGATAAATATCGAAAATCGATAATCGAAAAAATCGGGTTATAGAAGAAGTGGTCCGATTTTAATCAAATTTGATACACTCATAGACAAAGACATAAGAAACTATGTTCAGAAGTTTCAAGGTTGCAGTTCTTACAATAGTGCAGAAAATCGATAATATATATATATAATTTTCAATTGGAGTAAATAGACTAAACTATCGCCCGGTTCACACACCACCCACATTTATTGAACAGGTCAAGAGGCTCATCCCCTGTTCCCTGTTTAAGATGTGGCTTCAGATTCTCTCTTTTCCAATCTCTTCACTCTTATGTAGCCCCCTGCACATCAGTGGCGTTACCGCCTTGCTCAGGGTGATATGATTAAATATATATATATATATATATATATATATATATATATATATATATATATATAAATAATGCAAGATATTTGTGTGTGTGTCTGTTTATTTGCCTGTATGTCTGTATTTTTTTCAGCCCTTTTATTTTAGTTTTTGCTTCGGGTTTGGCTCTAAGTAGGTATAATTGTAGTTCTTAGTCTCAGCCATGATACCATTTACTCAGAGGACTTATTTAGCCTTCAAAATTCAGTTTACGGCGAAAAAACTTATTTGATATCGATAGCAGGAAATCAAAATTTGACTTAAATTCATTCATTTTTCTTTCAGTCTAAAGAAAACAACTATTGCTTTTTAGTCTTTCGTGCCAACGTCCAAAGAGTCTGAGCTCCCGGACCATGGATTAGTTTTAAAGCTTTCATTACACCCGAGCAACGCCAGGCTATACTGCTAGTTCTTAATAAGATCAATGCTGGTCTTATGTTCCTATTCATGTGTTTTGAAAATAAAAATTGACGGACAATAATAATCACCAACAATAATATGAAATATATTATAGCTTCCTGGAAGTTCCTTTTCTCAGAAATATTATACTTCATCTGATATGGGCTTCAGATATGACAGGCTGAGTGATTTTGGTAAAACCTGTTTATATCTATTTGTCATCTATGTGAATAAATGAAAATATACCAATTGCAATCAATGTTTTCATTAGATATTTCGATTGCATTTAATTTTAATGATTCAAAAATGCTAAGCAGAATGGCTGGCCTTCATGCATATTCATTTCATCAATTCTGGCCCTCTTTGGAAAAATTTTGGACACCCTTCACTTAAACAATAACTATTTTTACTGTGAAGATTCGGATGTGTGTTGTGGAGCAGAGGAAATCTGTTCGAAACGTGAAATCGGAAATCTGAATTCGAATTCTAGGTGAATTCGTTGCGTTTAAATACGCATAAATACACTTACGAAAGATATTAATCCATCTCTTCTCCTTCCAGCTATGGGTTAAAGAGATTAGGTTCTAAAGCCTTGGTTGGCAACCAGTCTACCACAGTAAGTAACAGCAACCACTGCAGAAAGTAATGGAAACTTACTGCGGAAAATATTCTGCCCAGTCAGTCATGTCCCTTTTGAGACATGATCGCCAAAGCGTGTATCACGTGTGGCACTTTACTGAATGGTTGTCGAAATCAAAACCGGCAGATTTTAAACAATCCGGGTCGGTAATGAGCAATCTCGTCTCGCTGTTTACGGGGGCAGTAAATTCCAGCAAATAAAAAGCTTTACGATCGACATTCACTTTGAGTGATAAGGGAATTTAGTTGAAAAGAATGTTGTCTCTTATAATTCAATTATTTGATATAAGTTCAGAAAATGTAATTCAATTATCAATTATTGTCATTATTCTGCTGTAGATTAATTCGATTTCGCCGGTCCTGCGGGAAAATCAATTTGTCAAAAAAATTAAACATCCAATATATTAGAGGAAAAACAAAATACATTTTCAAATGGTTTTCACGCATCAATCCTAATGTAATCCGTCACCACTGGTTGCGGGCGGTTCTTACGTTATGAGTTATTGAAGTCAAAGACAGTCGCAGACATTGTCTCAAGGCTCTTGTCTTTCGAAAAAGTAATATCATCCCACCGAAAACACCTCACCCCATCCCCACCAGACCGCCGTCTGTGTCCCGATTTTAGTCGAAAGAAGTGAATTTATGGAAGAATTAAAACAATTACACTAAAGATTTTGATGTCGCAAGGTATTTTCATGGTTGCTGCTCTGACTATATTTATTTATTGATGACCAGACCTGTTACGAGTTTGTTATCAAGACCCCACCCTTTTATCATCAAAATAGTTAAATGCAACCGTCTCTTCTACTTTATTAGATTCTTTTCTCGCACTTCCTGTTTGTGGAACTCCCTTCCGCTGGCTTGCTTTTCTTATAGCTACAATCTCAAAAAGTTTAAATGCGACTTCAATTGTCATCGTCTATCTGCTTGATTCTCATCCTTCTCTTATCCTTTCTTCGACATCCCACTGTACCTTAAGTTTTTTCTCATACTGTAACCCCCTGTGCACCAGTGGCAATCCTGTCTTGCTTGGGGCGAAATAATTGTAAAAAATAAAATAAAATAGATTTACACAATACGTTAAAAAATTGAATGATTTAAATTATTATTTTTTTTTGGGGGGGGGGGGGGTAAAAATCATCATCATGTAGTTGACCGTTGCTACATATCCATTACAATACCTTGACGTACATTACGGTCTTCCATTACGATTCGCTTTAGCTTCCTAAATATGTTTGTATCTTCAGTAACTGATCGATAAAGATAATTACCGGTAATAAGAATTGGCGAATGATTTCTTTCTTGCTTGTCCGGCGATGGTTAGTCATATGCTGATATCAGTAGGGATTATTCATTACTCTTAGCCTCTTCCTTCTCTCGCACTTCCCGCCTGTGGAACTCGCTCCCATATTCTTGCTTTCCTGACGGCTACAACCTCCAGGAATTTAAATGCAATGTCAATACTCATCTATTAACCACTTGACTCTAGCTCTTTCCCCACCCCGTAAATCCTTTCCTTCCTCTCCAACTTTAAAACTGTCATCACACCTGCATTCTCAGCTTTCTATTGCTCCTTTCTAACTGCTTCGTATTCCTCTTCACTCTCTTCTAATTAATCTTTTTACACTTATGTAGCCCCCTGCACATCAGTGGCATTTCCGCCTTGCTCGGGGGTGAAATGATTAAAACATAAATTCATTGTTCGGTGCCTTCTTGCATGCATTTAAATCGTACAGGACAGCTTCGACTATTATTCTGAAGAATCCAACTTTTGTTGGCATCATTTGTATCACTGTCCAAACTTTTATAATTCTGTCATCTCTGTCGTTGCTACTTAGAAGGAGATGTGATTCGTAACAAGGACTTTATGACAGTTTTTTTTTACTAAGGCGTAAACCAAGTCAATTTTAACATAACAAAAAGAAATTAATTTCCTTAAGTTACATTGACATAAGGCTACATGAATAAATAAGGTAGTTTTTATCAATTTGGCAAATGGCCAACACCTGTTTACCGTTAAAATCACTATTTGAAATATCGAGTGCAACCTGAAATCGAACACAGGCCCTACTGGCAACTGTACCAAAAATGCATCTATGTTAACTAGTAGGGAAATTCAGATATAGAAAGTAATCAGTTACTTTTCAATTTTTTTGATGTCAGTCAGTTAAGTGCCATACGTGATACAGACTTGGGCGATCATGTCTCGAAAGAGACATGACTGACTGGGCAGAAGATTATCCCGCAGTAGGTTGCCATTGCTTTCATTGGTTGCCGACCAAGACTATAGAACACAATCTGTCCTGTTATTTAACCCATAACTGGAAGGAATAGACGGATTAATACCTTTCTCAGGGGTATTTGCGCGTAAGGGAATGCAATGAATTCAACTGGAATTCGAACTCGGCTCTACCGATTTCTCGTACTGAGTCGATATCCACTGCGCCACAACGCCGTTGCCAATACTTTCTGTGGTAGACAAGTTGCCAGCCAAGGCTATAGAACCAAATTTGTCCTATTATTTGACTCATAGCTAGAGGGGGAAGAAATATATAATATCATTAAGTATTAATTAGCGGAGGATCAGTTTATTACTTCACAGCAATATAAAACGGGTCCCCCACTTTATGCCCAGTAGAAGCCTTAATCATGTTTTCAACTATTATATTCAGTAAGTCAGTTAAGTGGCATACGTGATGCATGTTTGGGCGATCATGTCTTGAAAGAGACATGACTGACTGGGCAGAATATTGACACGCAGTAGGTTGGCATTAGTTTCTGCGGTAGACTGGTTGCCAGCCAAGGCTATAGAACCCAATCTGCTACTTAACCCATAACTGGAGAGAAAAGACGGACTAATACCTTTCTCAAGGGTAATTGTGCGTAAGTGAATGCAAGAAATTCAACTGGAATTCGGACTCGGCTCCCCGATTTCTCATTCCAAGCCGACAACCACTGTACCACAACGCACATCCCTTTTGATCTCAATAAATTTAATTTGACAAATATTACTTTCAATGATCAAATCTAATTTTTTCTGCTGATAGATACATAAGACAAGAAAATTTGTTTTTCTGTTTTTAGTCAGCTATTATTTTGGGTTTTTTTGGGGTTTTTTTTTCGCTAAGATGTTACTCTCAAAGTACTTATATATTTAGCTTATTTAAAAAAGTTTTAATCTCAAATAAATATCATAGAATATGTTGGGCAATTTTAAAAAATAGTCACATTTCCCAAAAGAACCGATTTGCGTTCAAATCTCGTTAAATGTTTCATTTGTATTTAGAATTCATTTTGCTTACAAAAAATGGAAAACTAGTCGCGAGTTGCGAGAAAAACTGATACAGTTTAGATTAAAAAGAAAACTAGTCAAAAATTAAAAACTAAATCCAAAATTCATTCAGATATTTTAATAAATGAAAGAAAAGAAAGGAAAAAATCGATTTGTTTTGCTTTTGAAAAAATCCGAATTCCTATTTAAACATTACTAATATATTTAACTTATTTTATAAAGTTTTAATCTCATATAAATATCATACTATACACTGGAACACACACACACATACACATATTTATTTCACACACATTCCAACATACTATACACCGGAACACACACACACACACACACACACACACACACACACACACACACACACACACACACACACACACACACACACAAGTATCTATATACGCTCACACACACGGACACATGATGCCGAGAAATGATATGTAGGTATATATATATATAATGAACGCAGAAAGAAAAAAAATACAAAAAGTATATGCTCATAAACAAACACACATGACACATTCACACACGAGAACACACGAGAACGAATAGAGGATGGCAAAAAATGTAGCAATAAACTCGCCGCCAATTAAACCAGATATGTAAACACCAAGTAGTAAAACGTACGATTCTGGCCGAGATACGAAAATGCCAAATCGTACTATCGGTCAGGTCAACGCGGGCAACGCGTACTTATATCTATCTATATAAAAGGCAATCTGTGAGTCTGTGTGGGACTATTCCCTATGCACGCCTACATTTTTTAAGCTACGCAATTCAAACTTTATAGGGACACATATCTACAGGGAAGCCAGGTCGACAAATACTTTTTGAGTTAAAGTTCAGCAATTTTCCCTTTCGCACGTTTTGGGCAATGGAGCCGATTGTTTACACGTGTTCCGTAAAACATCTAAGATCGAAGATGGTTGCTAGCTTAAGTCACGTAAATCAAATCACACGTGTCAAACGCGATAAAAAAAATGAGTCTTTATATTTCATTTTTATTCCGACGTTTTAAAAATTCATTTGGTCAACAAAAAAATGTGAATATTTTCCCCGTAATTTTGAAACAAATGAAATATTTTTTAAAAAGTGTTTTTTTCAGACAAAAACAAAATATGTAAAAAAAAAGTGTAAATAGTCAATTTAATTATTTAAGTATTTTTTTTCAGATTTAATATTTCATATAACAGAAAATAAAATTTTTAAAAAATAAAGCTTTTTTTCTCTAAATATTCCATGCAGGAAATCAACTGTCTGTAATTCGTGTGGCATTAATGTAACTTTTTTCTCTAACAATAATTGTCTACATTTTTAAATATTCTCCCAAAATTTCTGAAATTCAATTAGTCCAAAAAAATGTAAATATTTTTCCCCGTAATTTTGAAACAAATACAAACGCAATGTTGTTTACAATGTCACACAAAACATCAACTTAGTTTACGCAAAACAAAAGAAATTAGATTTTTAATGGAATTTTTTAACAATTTTTAAACAACAATTTTTTATATAATTATTTTTTTATATAACTGAATTTTAAAGTGAAGCGGTGACTACAAACGCTCGGAAATCCCAACACGCTGCATTAATCATCTAATTAAAAACTGTTTTCTAAGTTGCATGGGCAACGCCGTACTATGCTGATAGTAAATCGTAAATTAAAGCAGACAGATATCATCAGATTGTAAAACGGCGCCAACTATCACTCACACATATACATATCATAAACACAAACACGCACACATACATACTCAAACACACTTACAGGCACACAAACACACACACACACACGACAATTAACGACAGCAGTAGCAGCAAAAGATGACCATTCGTTGAAAGGCACGGTTCAATCGTCGTACGGACGTGAAAACAAGCTCTCCTACCATTCTGAAGATGGGATTTTGATCTCGAAACATTAATGAATAATAAATAGGTAGTACCCAGCACCTTCTTTACCTTCCTTTATTTTACCAAACACGTTGTGATAACCTTCAAGACCTGCCCATACGCATCATATAATATGTTGGGAGATTTTGAAAAACCCTCACATTTCTCAAAAAGAATTAATTTGCGTTCGATGTTTAATTTTTATTTTGAATGCATTTTGCTTACTAAAATGGAAAACTAGTCGCGAGTTGCGATAAAAAGTGACACAGTTTAGATTGAAAGGAAAA
The DNA here is from genome assembly GCA_037127315.1 of Ascarosepion bandense. Taxonomy (NCBI): domain Eukaryota; kingdom Metazoa; phylum Mollusca; class Cephalopoda; order Sepiida; family Sepiidae; genus Ascarosepion; species Ascarosepion bandense. The sequence continues at coordinate 2,805,087 of JBBBDQ010001529.1, read as the reverse complement.
CTAGTCAAAAATTAAAAACTAAATCCAAAATTCATTCAGATATTTTAATAACTGAAAGTAAAAAAAGAAAAAATCGATTTGTTTTGCTTTTGTAAGTAGTTGTAAAACATCCGAATTTCTATTTAAACATAATTATCCACTGCATTTAAATATTTCTTAAATTTTCGTCATTAAAAATTCACGTTATTTTCTACATGTTCTCTTTTAGAATCTTTTAACTGATGTTGTTCCTGTTGTCGGAATCACGGATAAAAGTTTAATTTAATTTAATTTAAAGGCACATTTTTATTCTAGTTAAATCACTATGAGACCAAATGTTAGTAATGTGTCTTTTGATGGTGGAATCGATTTGTTTCAAAGTAGAAGGAAGAAAAATTTCAATTTGAATCCCTTTTTCTTTTTTTTGTTCTTTTGCAAGAATACAGACATTGTATCTCGTGCCAGACTATTAATGACCATACTTTTCTAAAGCAATTTTTGATTGTAATATTGTTTTCTGCTGTATAGAGTGACTTGCATATTTTATATTTTCTCAAAGGAGAAAGCTCTCTCGTAGGAATAATGAATTTATAGACACTGTGTCGATGCATAAAACATTAAAGGTCTGTTTTTAGAGGAGTCACGTGTTTGAAAGGGAATTCAGAAATGAATGTGTATAAGAAAGAAATAAGTTTGATCGGCAAGAAGGAAGAAAAGAAGGAACAATATAAAGCGCATGCGCTCACTGTCACGTTTGCAAAACGTTTTCTGTTTGCAGTTTGCGATTAAATTAATATCCTAAATGGTCTTAATGGCGACTGGATTTTCAATTGCAGTTTTATAAGCGTAGCTTGGGTGTGACACAAAGCCGAAAGTATGGGAAACTAATAAGGATAAAACTCACAATTCCTTTCTGCCTCACTTCTTCCAGCTTTCCTGCTTATTGGAAATCCACCTCTGTAGTTCCTGTTTTTAAGCACTAGTGGGGGAGGTCTGCCCCTCTGATTATCTCCCTCTTACCTCTTTTTAGCAAGGCATTCGAGGCTATTATTAATGCAGAAATAGACACTTCACATCTCACAACTTTTTCTCTGATAAATAATATGGCTTCTGTTTCGCCAGGTCTACTGCTGATAGGCTAATGACCATCACTGAATATATATACCAGGCTTTTGATAAGGACGTCAAAGCCCAAGCTGTTGCTCTTGATATCTCGAAAGCATTTGACAGGGTTTCGCATGCTGGCTTTCTGTGCAAGCTTCAGAGTTACGGTATTTCTAGACAGAGGTGCGAAAATGCCAAATCATGCTATCGACCAACGCATCTCGTCAACGTGCACATATATAAACCATAAATTAAAGCAGAAAGATATCATCAGATCGTAAAACGGCGCCCGCTATCACTTTAACAAAAAAGCGAAAAAGCCAAATCCTACTATCGGTCAATGGACACACATATAAACCATAAACACACACACACACACACACATACATGCCCAAACACACAGGTACATACACGCACACACACACACTCACTACAATTAACGACAGCAGTAGCATCGAATGATGACCATTCGTTGAAAGGCACGATCCAAGAGCGGACGGGCATGAAAATAGGCTCTCCTATCATTTTGAAGATGTGATTCTGACCTCGAAATATTCATGAATAATAAATAGGTAATGCCCAACACCTTCTTTACCTTCCTTTATTATACTAAACGCATTGTGATAGCCTTCAAGACCTACCCATACTTCTAGATGATTGTTTGATTTAATTCAATTTTTCTTATCAAATCGTGAGATGAATGTTGTTTTGAGTAGGCAGTCTTTCATATCCTCTCATACAAATATGAACGCCACTAAAGGGTCTATTCTAGATCCTACTCTTTTTCTGATTTTCATCAATGATCTTCCTGCTGTATACAGTTCCCAGGTAGGCATGTATGCAGATAACATCACCATTTATGACTGTCTCAATCGGAAATCTGCCAAGGCTGACAAAGTAAACTTGGCTGCTTTCTTTAAAAAGATCTCCAGTCTCTGATTGAATGAGGGTAGGAAATGGCTCTTAATTTTTAATGCCTCTAAAACAAAGTTGCTCTCCTTTGACCACCATAGAAAAATATTCCTTTCTGTCATCAGAATGGATAACGCTAGTCTCCTAGAGAGCAACGCACTGCACCTCCTTCGCCTCACTCTCGGAAATAACGTCAAAAGGAATGACTACATTGACTTCATAGCTGCATCTACTACTAGGAAGGTCGGTTCACTGTGTCAGATCAGGAAGTTTATCCAGTCAGAAGCTATTTTGCACATTTATGAATCTACCATTAGTCCGTGCATTGAATCAGCCAGTTAAGTGCCATACATGATACACACTGTGTGTGATCATGTCTCGAAATAGACATGACTGACTGGGCAGAAGATTATCCCGCAGTAGGTTGCCATTACTTTCTGCAGTAAACTAGTTGCCAGCCAAGGCTATAGAACCCAATCTGTCATTATTTAACCCAAAACTGGAGGAAAGAGACGGATTAATACTTTCCCAAGGGTATTTGTGCGTAAGTAAATGCAAGGAATTTAACTGGAATTCGAACTCTGCACCCCGATTTGTCGTTCCGATCCGATATCTACTGCACCACGACGCACATTGAACACTTTTGCCATATCTGGTCGAATGCTCCTGCTATTCATCTTGATGTTCTCGACAAAATCGAAAGAGGTATCTGCAATATAATCGATCCTGACCAGGCATCTCGACTTCACTCACTTTCTCACTGATGTAATGTGCTTTTTTACACGTATTTTCATGACAACGGCTCTTGTGAGCTTTTTTCTCCGACACTTCTACTACGTGTATTTACTCCTGGAATTAGATTAGCATCAATGAACCACCATTTTATCATCAAAGTGGTGTAATGGAAGCTTTAAAACTAATCCATGGTCCTGGAGCTCAGATTCTTTGGACGTTGGCACGAAAGACTAAAAAGCAATAGTTGTTTCCAGTTAAAGCGAAACCGTAGACTGAAAGAAAAATGAATGGAGGTAAGTGTCAAATTTTGATTTCCTGGTATCGATATCAAATTTTCTGCACTATTGTAAGAACTGCAACCTTGAAACTTCTGAATATCCTTTCTTATGTCTTTGTCTATGAGTGTATCAAATTTGATTAAAATCGGATCACTCCTTCTATAACCCGATTTTTCGATTATCGATTTTCGATATTTATCGGGAGTACCTCGACACAAAACCGAGCTAAGAACACTCGCTGACGCTTATAGTCAGTCAGTTAAGTGCCATACGTGATACACGCTTTGGCGATCATGTCTCGAAAGAGACATGACTGACTGGGCAGAAGATTATCCAGCAGTAGGTTGCCATTGCTTTCTGCGGTAGACTGGTTGCCGACCAAGACTATAGAACCCAATCTGTCCTATTATTTAACACAAAACTGGAGGGAAGAGACGGATTAATACCTTTCCCAAGGGTATTTGCGCGTAAGTGAATGCAAGGAATTCAACTGGAATTCGAACTCAGTTCCCCGATTTCTCGTTCCGAGCCGATATCCACTACAACTGTGTAAACTTTCAAGAAAATCGGTTCAGACGTTTCGGAGTTTATTGGTAACGGATACACACACACAGACACACACACACACGCACACACACAGACAAAGTTCCATTTATAAATAAGTTTAGATAGTCTTCCTCTAGCGGATTTTTTTTTTTACTATTTTTTTTTTTTACTATTTTCAGAAATAATTTTTAGAAATAAAGAATAGAAAAATAAAAACATTGGAAAATTTAAATCTCGAATTGACGGCTGTTTCTTGCAAAGTGAAATCCCGAGAAAAAAATAACAGTATCTGACTGTCTTCTCACGTATCTGATAAAACTCGTTTTAAATATTTAATTATATTTACCTAATCGTATTTCACATTTCTTTTAAAAATTCCATATTTTAAGGCATTTAGGGTTATTTTCATTTGTCTGAAATTTATATTTTTTTCTAAATTTCTATCTTTATAATTTAATAAAGCATTGACATCAGTGGAGAACGTTGTCCAAAAAGCTCGTCTATATGGAACAAGCAGTTGTAAGTGACAGTGTGCTTTTTGTTTCTTTTTTTTTTTTTTTACTTTTTATATAACACTAGCATCATAGCCCAGCGTTGCCCGTGCAACTCAGAACATTTTTAGAAGTAAAAGAAGCATTTAAAAAATCTATTATCTTTTGTTTTGCGTAAACACGATTTAAACACGGTTTTGTTTGACATTGTAAACAACATTGCTTTTGTTTTTGTTTCAAAATTACGGGGGAAAATATTTTCATTTTTTGTTGACTAAATTAATTTAACATATAAATAAAAATTATTTATTTTGTTTTACTGAAATTAGAAATATAAAAACTATTACGCTCTTTATTCAAAAATTTTCGAAGAATTGTTTTTATTTGAAAAAACACTTTTTTAAAAATATTTCTTTTGTTTCAAAATTACGGGGAAAACATTCTCATTTTTTTGTTGACCAAATGAATTTTTAAAACGTCGGAATAAAAATTAAATATAAAGACACATTTTTTTTTTTTTGGTCGCGTTTGATACGTTTGATTTGATTTCATACATGCAACAAACACATTCTATGTCTTTCTCACACTTACACGGATATACAGTGCGTTCCAGATTATTAATAGGGTGACATTTTTTTCATTTTGTTTCAAAAATACTGCTAGTCCGAATTTAACTAAACTTTCACAGTATAATAGGAAAAGATATATGCGCAGGCTGTATAAAAATGTATCGTTCTGCACAACGAGATATAAACGGTGGCAATTTGCAATATTAACACGATATAAAAGTCTTCCAGACTATAAATAAGAGTCATTATAATCGTGAAATTATGGCTCGCAAAGGTGACTTAACCCCTTCTGAGAAACTTATTAAAACATCTGAACTTTCCAAAGGCAAATCTACATTAATAATAGCTAAACTTATTTATAAATGGAACTTTGTGTGTGTGTGCTTCTGTGTGTGTGTATCCATTACCTATATACTCCGAAACGGCTGAACCGATTTTCTTGAAAATTTACACAGTTGTACTATAAACGTCTGCGAGTCTTCTTAGCTAGCTTCTGTGTCAAGGTACCTCCTATATATATCGAAAATCGATAATCGAAAAAAGTCGGGTTATAGAAGGAGTGATCCGATTTTAATCAAATATGATACACTCATAGACAAAGACATAAGAAACGATATTCAGAAGTTGCAGTTCTTACAATAGTGCAGAAAATTTGATATCGATACCAGGAAATTAAAATTTGACTTACATCCATTCAGTTTTCTTTCAATCTACGGTTCGCTTTAACTGGAAACAACTATTGCTTTTTAGTCTTTCGTGCCAACGTCCAAAGAGTCTGAGCTCCAGGACCATGGATTAGTTTTAAAGCTTTCATTACAACCGAGCAACGCCGGCTATACTGCTAGTCCAAAATAATTGGAAAATATCACCAAGCTGTGAAAAGATTTGTTGCAGCTCCTGCGAGGGTAGCTAAGAGGGTCGATAAGGGTCACTCGGTTGTTGATTTGCTGCATTTTTGTCACGAATGAAATGTAAAACTGTAAGTAACTAATCAGTGGAGCACTTTTCAGGAATACTGGAAAAGCAAAAGTGTTCAAAAGAACTTTGAAGCGTTTTCTGAAAAAGGGTGGAACACCAGTGATATTAGTGACAAAGCCTCGATTGACAAAAGTACACATAGAAATGCATTTGAAATTGGCAAAAGAAAACATGAAGGTTGATTTCTTGAAAGTTCTATTCACAGATGAAGGTCGTGAAGCACTTAATGGCCCTGATGGTTGAAACAAAGGTTAAGCTGTAAATGGACGAGATTGCCATCAAAACTTGACACACCAACAAGGACGAGGAGGTAATATTTGGTCTGGTATTATTGAAGGTATCATGGTTGATCAGTGAAGAGTGCCTGATCGTACAAAAATAACAACAGATACATACCCTTTCTCAAAGAACACCTGGAATCTTGGCTAAAAAAGCAATGGATCACCTTCAGAAAAACCACCGTATTTATGCAAGAGAATGAAGCTTCGAATTCAGCGCAAAAAACTACGGAGTACCTGCAGAAATTAGGCTTCTGTAGACCACGGAAGATGAATTGGTGGATTAATTCTCTAGACTTGAACTCAATTGAAAAATTGTACAGTATTCTTAAATAATGTGCTTATGAGAAAATACGCCAATTTAGAAGCAAGAAAGATTTATAGCAGGAATTAGTCAACAAGATCCAGAAATTGACAAGTTCGATGAACCAACGCCTTTTCTAAGTCATTTTAAACAAAATCACGTATCTCATATTTACCAAATCCGCTGTTCTTTTGAACTCTACTTATTTTTTTTATTTCGATCTCATTTCCTTAGTTACTGTATGTATCCATAAAAATCTATAAATAAAGCAATTAAAGTGTTTGATTACAGGTGTTCTATTACACCTGGCTAATAATTTGACACACTACTTATTTAAGTAAATTAGGTAAAACATTGTAACTTCTGTTTCTTTTTATAGAACCTTACATTTTTTATGGAGGAGGTGTATGTACATGTTGTCATTATTTTCTGATAATTTCGTTAAATTTCAATAAGATAAAAAAAGTGTCACTTCGTTAATAATGTGAAAAACAGTATAAAGACGAAATTTTACGAATTCCGTTACAAAATGGATAAACGCTGACATATTTGTAAATTTTTTTTCTGTGTGTTTTTTTTTTATAATTAAACAGTATATTTAATTATGTTTACCGTCAAGGATAATCGAGAAATTTTGTTAGAAAAAGGTTTCTTCCGGCGAGATGCAAACCTGCGCCCCTTCGGGAAAAACCGCCATTTATTCTGACGCGTGTTATGCCAATCGATCATAAAGGACTTACAGTCTAAGTCCGAAAATACTGCTTTTAAAAATACACTTTCCTGATTTTTAGAAGAATTCATATTTGCTCTGTTAACGCATCCTATGTGTCCGTGGTGCAGTGGATATCGGCTCGGAATGAGAACTCGGGGAGCTGAGTTCGAATTCCAGTTGAATTCATGACATTCACTTACGCGCAAATAACCTTGGTAAAGTATCAATCCATCTCTTCTCTCCAGTTATGGGTTAAATAATAGAACAGATTAGGTTCTATGGCTGGCAAACAATCTACCGCAGAAGGCAATGGCAACCAACCTCGGGATAATATTCTGCCCAGTCAGTAATGTCTCTTTCGAGACATGATCGCCCAAAGCGTGTATCACGTATGACACTTAACTGACTGACTGAATATAATAGTTGGAATCGTGATCAAGTATTCTACTGGGCATAAACTAGGGCATCAGTTTTATATTGTTAAGAAGTAATTACTACTTACTAATATCATACTTCTCTTCCCCCTCTAGGTATGAGTCAAATAACAGGACAGATTGGGTTCTATAGCCTTGGCTTGCAGCCAGTCTACCAGAGAAAGCAATGACAACCTACTGCTGGATAATCTTCTGCCCAGACAGGCATGTTTCTTTCGAGACATGATCACCCAAAGTGTGTATTAGGTATAGCACTTAACTGACTAACTTGAATATAATAGTTGAAAACATGCGAAATAGATTAACTCCGACATATTTCTAATTTATTTATTACAACATTATTTTTAATGTATACACGTATTTGAGTATAAACAGTATATTTATTTCTATCAATCGGCTTGAACGTCAGATCAATTGACGTCTTTCCCTATATTTCAGTAATATTAATTTTACCTGTGACCAACCATTGCAATGGTTGGTTACTGGTGTTAGGAATGATTTTTATGAGAATTTAAATTGTTATTTTCCATAATAATCATTCCCAGCACCAGTGACCAACCATTTTCTGACGAAGTACAATTAATAGTACTGAAACACGATAGCTTTTTTCTAACGATGTAAATTATTTCTTTAATAACTATTTACAATAAAAAAAATTATTACAATAATAATATTTTTCTACTTTCTACTGAACATTTTAAAAAAATAAATGTTACGAACTGTGGATCTTTACTTGTTTTGTTCTTATATATATATATATATATATATATATATATATATATATATATATATATATATAACCATGTAGGTAATATCAGACAGATTTTAGTCAACAATACAATAATCCTCACTCATACAGTAAAAAGGACCTTCAGATATTGAACCTTCAGATTGAAACCCGACCGAATTTGACATCAGTCAGCGATTCTACCTCTGAACTCGGTAGAGGAAGGCGGACTTTAGCATGTTATATACAATGTATATAGCCGAGAGTGTTCAAATTCATTACTGAATGAATGATGTGTAGATGCGTGAGTAGCTACTGCTTTTTCAAAGTCTACCATTCCTCCATAGTGCTCAATCGGGAAGAAATTTTTCAATACTAGGCAGAGCGTAATATTCTTTTGTGAATATATATAGAGGATTAAAATTAGCTGATTTTTGTTACATTTAAACTCTTAACCTCTAATGTCTTTCGTAGACAAACATTCCCGCAATTGTTCCGCCAATTTGTCAGGAGATATGATCAATATATATATATAGTCACCTGTATACAAGCCTGTTTCGCTGTATCACAGCTCATCAGTGTGTCTAGACACATCCACTTGCTTCTGGCCGGGATCGAAACTCAACCGATTTGGTGTCAGTCGGAGTCGCTACTCCCTAAGCCATAGGCGCATGAAATCAGGGAAGGGAAATTTTAACGTGTTGTATATAAGCAGTGTATACACAAGCCATCACCGAAAGGACTCAATTCATTTCTGAAGAATCACGCATATAGCAGAAGTGGAAACTATTTTTAAAAGTTTCTTCTCTAGAGAGCCCAATCGTGACGAGAGCATAATATATTAGTCATCCATATCCATCAGTGTGGCTAGACACATCCACTTGCTTCTGGCCGAGATCGAAACTGGTGTCAGTTGAAGTCTCTACCCTCTTAAGCCATGGGCACATAGAATCAGAGAATGGAAATTTTGACGTGTTGTATATAAGCAGTGTATACACACACCAGTCACCGAAATAACTCAATTCACTTCTGAAGAGTCACGCTTTATATATATATATTACTGAAATTAACGAATTTTAACGAAACTTGGTTATAAGCAATGTTCAAAATAATTAATTACAAATATATATATATATATATATATAAGACATGTACTTTACGTCGAAAGAACACTATCGAACGACTGACTAGATAAAATCACAAGTTTTTACCTTATCGACTGTTTCAGTAAAAGCAATTCCCTTATTATGTATGCAAGCAACTTTGTAAGAAGAATGGCAGTATCTCCTTTGAGAATTTTGATTAAAAAAATAAAATATGAAATATTAGCAAAAATATGCGTGGGGTAAAATGAGGATAATAGTCCTTGAATAAAACAACAGCCCAACTCATTTTTTTTTTTTTTTACATGAAACAAATTAAAAAAGAACTTTATGTATTTGCTGCTCGGCAACAATAAAAAACTTAATTTAAGTTTGAATAAATCATTTAAAAAGAAAGGATGTAAATATTATAGCTTTATTCATTCATTTTAACTCGCTACTTAATTCTAATTATTTCTTTTCTTCCGGTTATTTTCTTTCTTTCATTAGAATTTTCGATCTTGTCATGCGCAATACGTCAAATCCAATTGTCATTTCCGGACAAATGCGGCATTCAGGTTAATTGCGAGTCTTTCTTTTGTTACTTAATTTCTCAAGAAATTTGACGATGAATTAGAACTTTGACATGTTTCAAAGACAAATAATTTTAGCGCTATCCAGAACAAATTGAATTTTGCACCTTCTGGACGTAGGCGATCATGGCCTTCCACTTCTCCTTGTTCATTGGATCTCTTAACACACTTTCTCCTGTTATCCCACTCATCCCCCCTCTATCTGCTCAAGTCCATCAATTATGTCACGCATTGCTTTCTCTTGCCACTTCTTCCATCTATCCGTCCCGTGAGCATCAGATTCTCCAAGCCTTCTTTTCTCATTACATGTCCTATAAACTCCAGATGTCTTTTCCTGATGTTAAATATCAGTTTTCTTTTCATGTCTATCTTCTGAAAAATGTTCGCGTTACTCACATGTTATATCTATAGCATCTTCAGCATCCTTCTGTAGAACCACATTTCAGTTGCTTCAAGTCTTTTCTTCATCTGTGATGAGATTATCCAACATTTGCTGCCATAATAAGAGGAGACATCACGTAATAATCCAGTACACTCTTCTTTGTTTCCACCAAAATTTTCCTGTATCTTAGAACTCTATTCAGCTTCTAGAATGCATCCTTGGCCGTGTCAGTACGCCTTCGGATTTCAGTGTCGTACTTTCCGTCCTTTGTTAGAACATTTCCCAGGTATTTAAATTTCTGTACTTGATTGAGTTTAGCATCCCCGGCTTTAGTTGATGTTTTGGGCTTCTTATTTTACTGATTACCGTGCATTCAGTTTTCTTATAGTTTGTATGTAGTTCTTTCTTGCTACTTTCTTTAAATACTTACTGTAATAGGTTTTTTTAGTTTCTTTCCCGTATCTGCCTTCAGCGCTGTATCAGTTGCGGATCTTGTTCGGATTGTGGCCGCTTGGACGTCCAGAATTCTCAGAACTTCGTCGTTGTACAGTTAAAATATATCTGGTGAGAAGGCTCACCCATGTCTTACACTCCTTTCTATCTTTATATATATATATAGATGAACACCTAATGAGTCAGTCGGACCTACCGGTTTCACCTAAACGGATCGTCAGGGAAAGCTGGCCAGCTTTCTCTGACGATCCGTTTAGGTTGAACCTAGGTAGGTCCGTCTGGCTCATTAGGTGTTTATTTATTTATTTATTTCGCTCTACCTCCGTATTGAGCGCTTTCTGTTAGTTGATTACTCGTATCGGTTTCTTTTCTTTGGGCTTCCTGCTGATCTCGGTCCAAACTCTTTTGACTAATGTTCATGTACTAAGCTCTTTTTTAAAACCATTTTTTCCATCTTACGATAGTTTTCGTGGAAGGTTTTTCGACACGAGTATAATTTTTGCAATCTCACATATATATATATATATATATATATATATATATATATATTTGTGTGTGTGTGTGTGTGTGTGTGTGTGTGTGTGTGTGTGTGTGTGTGTGTGTGTGTGGAAGAAGGCGGTAAAACTTTTATGCCAACATGTTCTGTCTCTTGAGGATCTTTATGAAGGAACAACACACCTTGGCAGAAATGCTTTTCCTTTACTTTTATTTACATTGTCTTTACGGATATATTTACATGTAGATTGATTTTGTGTGTTTCTCTGTGTGAGAGGGGAGTGAAAGATCGTGAAAGATTATATTCCAGTTATTTGGAATCACATTTTTAGCATACCCCAACTGAAGAAATTCATAAAGTAATAAGTCGGCTTCCAATCCGGCACAAGGAACGGAAAGACACACTGTGCTCATGGCACTAGTCGGCTTGCACTGAACCTCCGAGGGCTCTAGCCTTTTAAAATTTATCGAATTCGGGTTGACTTGCATTACTTGAGCTTATTGTCAAACTAAAATTTCAAAAGTAATTCAGATTTCTGTTTGGGGAATTCTGAAATGCATAGCTATTCTTCAATGCAAAACCCACAGGTTTTAGATATTGTCTTTTATACAAACGCATTCCTTAAAAATTTCTATTTCATATTCAACTTTTCATTACGTTTTTTTGTAAATTCCAAAACATCTGAAAAAAAAGCTTTGTTTTTGGCATATCACATTCTCGTAAAAGAAACTTTGTGGATATCGTATCTGTGTTTCAATGACTTTCATAAACACAAAGGAATAAAATGGCAAAATATATATTAATTTAAAGAGGAGATTATAAATTGGCGGTTATTATATTAAAGTTAAAACAATTTCTAAAAAAATAATTTCTTGCTATAGAATGCAAAGACCGGGACCATAATTTCTAGCGATTGGCTAGAGTACGTCGTGGGCGTAGATTTCTTTTGTTTGAACTTTGGATATAAGTCTAAAACGGAGGTTTCTGAAGCGTCGATACGCTTTTCACATCCTGGTTAGCGACCGGTTACGACCACTCGCGGAGGGACGCTTAACGCACGTTCGACATGCGTTCTTTTTTCCTACTGCTATTTAGAATCAAAGCTGTCACCATTCTCTTCTGATAAAACAAATGAGTAAAAGAAATAATCCTTTTCGTTCATAACATTTCAATTAGTGACGTGGCGATCCAGAGACGACAAAAACACTTCCAATATATTAACATTTATCTCACTAAAAGAGTATATCACTCGTACAATAAGAAAGTAGACTCCCACTATATCCTCAACTAATGTACCAACCAACGACCCCAACATCGATATCTTAAAGGATTATTTTTATTTGAAAAACAAAACTAATATTTCAAGCAAATGTTTGATTAACGTTTAATTTATTTGGTCACACCACAAATATAGACGATACCAGCCGAATTTAAAAAGAAACGATAATATTTTGTTAACACACAACATAATGAATTTTACAAATTAAGTGCACTATGTGCCAAATGATACCAGCCAATAACATGTATGTAAAAATAGTCCAAGCAAATGAAAAATTATAATACTGCGTAAGGTCCTCAGAAAGTAAAACTACATATAAAATGTAGAAAAGTAAAAAATAATTGTCTGGATAGCTTTCAAAGAATTGGTACAATTTTCGAAACAAAGTTCTATAAAACTACCACACGAGCCGAAAACCATTCCGCGACGTGAGAGCAACGTTGATGTTTCCTTCAATTCTCATTTGGTGGTTGTCAAATTTATTCTGTATTGTTTTTGGACCGGAGCCACCTCGAGTTCAGCAGCAGATTTTCGTCGACTTCTTTGAATTTAAAACCAAGAACCCTTTTATTACCTACATGTAGGCTCCAAATTCACTTGTCGGAATTTGGAGTCAAATCTTTTGATTGATCCTGAATGGAAGAAAAAACAAAAAAAAAACGCAGCTGTTTTGCCACAAATCGAAATATACCAAAACTATTTTTGAAATTCAAAAATTAAGCAAAAGCTCCACGCAGTGTCTGCTTTCTATTAAAACAGCAAATGAGACACGCCCAATCAATATAAATTTCTTATAATTTAGTAGGCAGAACTAAAATTCTAGTAATAGAGGTATTTTTAACCTTAGCATGTAATTGCATAAAGCGGTATTAAACAATAACCAATACGTAGCGAATTCGTTTGTCTTTTTAAAGAATTAAACAAGTAGGAAAACAGTCTGAAGGAAAAGAAAGCAAATTTAGTTGAATCTCTCGCTGAACCCCAATAACAAAGCTTTAAGAAGAGGTGTTGTGGGTGACACTTCTCGATTAACAGTAAAACTCATAAGATATTTAATATAAACTTCAATGAACACAAAATCAGTCTGCTACTTGTAACTGCATAATGAGTTTAGATGCGTGTTCATATAATCTACTGGTATTGCGCTCAATATATTCTACACGGGTGCAACTGAAGAGTTTTGAAAACAAAGTTACTATACCCAGAATGGTGACAATGCAAGAAAAAGGCAAAATTTTTTAATGGATTTTGTAAGAATAGAAAGATTAAGGCCGTATAACACTAAAAATGAAATGGTGAAACTTAGGAAAACATTGATGTGTAATCATGTCTAAAAGAGAAGCTATGCATTTTAGAATTTCCCCAGCAGAAAAGACTACGGAACAATCATTTTGGATATTATTTTTCAAATGCAGGCACGAGAATAGGCACTGATTCTCTCTGTCCACGGATTAAATTTTTATGGACCATCTTTGTTTTCATATTATAAACCTAAGCCAAAATATACGGAACGCGTCGGAAGACTGTCAAGCATATAACCGATTCTTGTGTTTTTTCTTCTTTTCCATTTTAACCCCCCCCCCCACATACACACACACACATATATATATATATATATATATATATATATATATATATATATATATATTAATCATATCACCCCGAGCAGGGCAGTAACGCCACTGATGTGCAGGGGGCTACGTAAGAGTGAAAAGATTGGAAAAGAGAAAGCCGGAAACCACATCCTAAACAGGAAACAAGGGATGAGCCTCTCTCTCTATCTCTATCTATCTATCTATCTATCTATCTATATATATATATATATATATATATATATATATATACGCCGTTCCGACTGTTCTGCTCATCTTTGTTGTGATATTGTGTAGTATATGATATTAATGGAAAGGGCAACAGTCCAAACGTTGCGAATAGTTGCAATAAATACCCATCTAAGAAATATACGTTCTGGGTATGACGATAAACTGCGTCCAGCAGCAAGGCCTCTGATTGGGAGGTTGTGAGGAGCATGGAACCGCCTCTTAATTGCTGTAGTTCTCAGGTCCACCCTGACCAGGAGTGGTAACACTTGTTAGGGTCCCAGCTATGGGTAAATAGTTAAGCTTCCGCAAACTGGGGTGGAAACATTATGAAAGTATAAAAATCGACTTTTATAGAAAAGTATACATTTTTTAAGGAAAAATAAATTATTACTACCAATACATTTTTTAATACAAAACTAGAAGACATTTTCAGTTTTCTAAAATAAAAAAAATAATTAGTTTTTCATTAAAATCTGACTAAATCAACTTTCTCAATATAACCGAACATACATGAATACATTAAAACCCTACCTTTTTGGTATTAAATAACCCACATACGCTGTTAAACAAAACTCCAACTAAAAGAAATATAGACATGTTCATATATATATATATATATATATATATATACGTGTACGTGGGTGTGTGTATGAGAGAGAGAGATAGAGAGTGAGAGAGTGTGTGTGTGTGTGTGTGTAAGGTATATTTAAGTTGAAAATATCGATGCATTCAAACAATTTGAAAAATAAAATAAAAAATTAAATAGAACTTTTCGGTTCATTTTAATGAATATTGTTTATTTATATATATATATATATGTGACGCAGTCGTACCGGAGATTTTGTGGCCTGTTGTCCCTTTTGTCAGGATCGATCCTGGTCTGAGAACAAGCCGACAGCTCACACTCGTCGGTCATTGATGGTGTTGACACAGCAGCTGGTCTTTGGGTTGACCTCTTCAACTTTAATATCTCTTACACACGTTGTGATTTTGATCTTAAGAGAGTTAAGCTGAATTATCAGTAAGGTATCTCAGCCAAGCTAAACCAAGTTAGATACGCGCACAATTGTGGAAATAAAATGGATGACGCCCGAATAAACTTTAGATATTATTTATATGCAAAAAATAAGAGAAAAATAGAAGAGTTTTACCCTCCGCTTTGGGCGAAGTTAGGACATGACGTCAGCCTCTTTCAAAGAAATATTAAAGAATCATTTTCCCAGTAATTAATAATTTTCTTTTTGTTTCTCTCTCAACAGATCAACTTAACCGTTGCTCTTTTGCTGAATGCCCAACTGGAGAAATATGAATAAAAATCAGTTTCCTTAATCACCTGCTTTTTTTCTTTTCAATAGGGCGAGCCTGACATTTTGACCTCCTAAACATGCAGGTATACATCAGCTGTATTCCGCCGCAAAAGATAATAGAATTTTCTTCTCAAATATTTTCCCCGTCTACAGATTGCTGTTCTGTTACACTTTTTTTCAACACGGTTGTTTTGACATTTGACTTCTAATTATATCGGCTGTCCTTTGCCGAATTCAAATAGGGAAAATATGAATCTAAAAAAAAATTCTCTTCTTTTAATCGTTTTTCGTCTATGCATTGTTAGTAATGTCTCATTTCTTTTAACAAAAGTGGGTTTGACACTTGACCTCCCATAGGCTAGAGGTATCTAGCTGGATAATAACAATCACATGGTATGATTCTATTATTTCATTCCTATTTTTAGCCAATTAGCAATCTTGAGAAAGCAAATCTCTTAAAAAAAAAGAAGGATCGCTTTCTTTTAACTTGTTTTAACTAAATGATTTTAGGTAACTCCTTTTTCATTTATAATATTTAAAAAAATAAAATCATCAGTTAGCTCTTTCGTCCGTGCGCCATGTTAATAATATATATATATATGTATATATATATATATATATATATATATATATATATATATATATTGTAACTAAGTTGTTGAACTAAGTTGTTTATTATTTACCTTTTTATTCATGCATTTACTTTTATAGAGAGTGCTCGATACAAATAGTATATATATATATATATATATATATATATATATATATATATATGTGTGTGTGTGTGTGTGTGTGTGTGTGTGTGTGTGTGTGTGCAGTGTGGGTATAGAAGAATCCAAAGGAATATCCTGTACATAACTGTATCCTGTAGGATAACTCTCTAGAAGAGCTCCAAATATATATGTATATAAATACATATAGAACAAATATTTTATATATATATATATATATATATATATATATATATATATATATATACACAGTTTTAATATTATTTAACAATATATATTCGCACAAATGCTCTTGGGGAAAGCTCGTTCAACTGAAGTTCTACAAAGATGGTTATAGATAGTGAAGATACGCTGTTTGCAAAAAAATACGTTAGATTTTAACAGTAGTGTATAATTCAGTGATTATCCAGAATGCTGTTGGCACCGATACGTATTAAACCCAGCATGTTGCATTTTGCGTATATGACACAATCTTATTCATAAATTCTGTCTCAAATATGCACTGCCTCATAAATTACTATTATGCGAATAGATAGATAGATAGATAGATAGATAGATAGATAGATAGATAGATAGATAGATAGATAGTCCTTTATGGAGCGGTATGAAAAGACCATGTTAAAACAATGGAAGGTCAAATGAAAGACGTGAAACACCCGGTAGGGAATGGTAACAAGCCAAGTAAAATGTATGAAAATCAAATGCGGCAGACGTAAAATCTCGCTTGATGAATCGATAGAAAAACAGTCAGCCAAATCCACAGATAGAAGACGGGAGAAGAAATTACTGACATTGCAAATTAGGCACGGGCAATAAACGCGGCATTTTTAAATGAAAGTAGGAAGATAGTTTCCTTCGGACGCCATTATAATGTGTTGCCAGTCGCTCGACATTGATTAGTATCGACTCGTCAACTCGTCAGCGTTTTTTAGTGGCCAACTATTATCGTGTTTATTTGGTTTGTCTTTGCACGAAAGAAAGCATCAACTTGATTAAATATGACAACAACCTCAGTTTTTCTGATGGAAAGATTTTCTTTCCAGCTTCTAAGTTTTTTTCTTGTTTCGTAACCACCATTGTTATCATAATAAATAATAATGTCTATCGCTAATATCGTGGCTAGTGTCTATCGGATTATGTGTATAAACTGAGACTAACAGTTCAATACTCTGTGAGTGCTCAACAGCTATTGTCTTGCACCACATTAGCTTAGTAAATACCTGTTGTTCTATAAATATAAAACCTTTTTTATTTTAATCATTTCACCTCAAGCGAGGCATTCCTCTGCCACTATTGCGCAAGGGGTTACATAGGGGAAGGTGATGAGAAAGAGAGGTTAAATACAGAAAATGTCAGAAGGAGGGTGATAGACGGGTAAGGATACCGAGGCTGAGGGTTGGGCAGATGGGAAGAGTGTTTGTGAGAATGGATGCAAGTTAGTGTTAGGAGGTGTCTGTTGACCTTACATTTAAACTCCTGGAGATTGTAGCTGTCGGGGAAGCAGTCATGTGGTTTATCTTACCTTTTCTCTATTTATCTCGTCTGTTTTTTATCTAACGTTTACTTTAGATTTTCTTTGTTCTCTCTCTCTCTCACCTTCTCTCTCACACGCCTTCTCTCTCACACACCTTCCCTCTCAAACACCTTCTCTCTAACACACCTTCTCTTTCTCACCTTCCCTCTCTCTCACACCTTTTCTCTCACACCTCTCTCTCTCTCTCTCCTTTTTTATCTTATTTTTCTAGAAATTTTGAGAATATTGTCTTCATCTTTATTGCCATGTTTACGACGTTTCGGGCGTTGTAAGCTCTGGCCTTCTTCAGCTGCTTGGAACTTTAAACCAAACTTTTTATTTCCATCACTGGGGTAGACTATTCTTGTTCCGTGTGCGATGCCACTTCCGGATACCATGCAGTTATCGCCCTTTAACTCAACTCTCTAAAATATTTGTTCACCACTGCTATAGCCAGGTAATGAATACACACCTTTTTAGGTTAAGTCACTGAGACTAAGCAACACCTATATCCAGTGAGCCATGTGTCAGTTCAGAAGCCGTGAAAATATTTGTTGAAAAAACAGTGGGAAGCTATATCTTGTCGGTGAGAAAGGGACGGAAGTCGAGATGCCAGGTCAGGATCGATTACCTTGCAGATCCTTCTTTGATATATCTATATATATATATATATATATATAGACTACCGGCCATAATTATTAGGCCACCCCATTTTTTTTAAAAGAAATTATGTATTTCATACTATTTTTAGTATTTATTACCAAGGGGATAATTCTAAATGAAATAGAATGGTTCTTTTGTTATTATTACTTTTCAAAATTTTACAAGGCAAGGAAACAAAGATGAACTCGTCCGAATCACCCTAAATTTTATTCATTTTTTCATTGATGAAACTACAATATAGGTAATTTTTAAATATTTATAGATTCATTTGATGCACATGTTATTGTGCAGTATTAACAAAAGAACCATTCTATTTTCATTTACAATTATTCATTGGCAATAAATACTAAAAATAGTATGAAATACATCATTTTTTAAAACACTGGGGTGGCCTAATTATTATGGCCGGTAGTGTACATCAGTATATCTCTGCACATATCAGAAATCATTGTACAGTTTTAAAATAAATAATAATATTAGAAGAATTCCAACTGAAGCTATAATTTTTGTCTTCCTATTAGAAGCTTCAATACGTTCTCGCTAGTTTTTCATGAAATGTAATGATTTATTGCCATAAATGATTAAGAAACATGTCACTAAATGAAATGTCCGTCGCTAGCCTAGCAGCATTTGAATTCAACGTCGGAAAAACATGTCTTTTGAGGCTAAACTCGATTTTTTTTTCATTTTCATATGAATGAAGGTGCTGCTCAGTCAGGCCGTGTGCCATCAATCGGAACAAGTCATAATTAGACAGGACAATGTCTAGTGAATACGCTCGGTTGTGTAGGACTTCAGATTTTAAGCGTTTCCAAGTAGGTTTTCCGTCTTGCGTATGACAGCAAATTATATATGGCATCAAGGCCTCTAATTAAGAAGTTGTGAGGTGCATGGAACCACCGCTTTATTGCTCTTGTTCCCAGGTCCACCCTGACCTGGAGTGGTAGCAAGGCCTCTGATTGGAAGGTTGTGAGGAGCATGGAACCACCTCATTATTGCTGTTGTTCCCAGGTTCACCCTGACCTGGAGTGATAGCAAGGCCTCTGATTGGAAGGTTGTGAGGAGCATGGAACCACCTCTTTATTGCTGTTGTTCCCAGGTCCACCCTGACCTGGAGTGGTAGCAAGGCCTCTGATTGGAAGGTTGTGAGGAGCATGGAACTACCTCTTTATTGCTCTTGTTCCCAGGTCCACCCTGACCTGGAGTGGTAGCAAGGCCTCTGATTGGAAGGTTGTGAGGAACATGGAACCACCTCTTAATTGCTGTTGTTCCCAGGTCCACCCTGACCTAGAGTAGTAGCAAGGCCTCTGATTGGAAGGTTGTGAGGAGCATGGAACCACCTCTTTATTGCTGTTGTTCCAAGGTTCACCCTGACCTGGAGTGGTAGCAAGGCCTCTGATTGGAAGGTTTTGAGGAGCATGGAGCCACCTCTTTATTGCTGTTGCTCCCAGGTCCACCCTGACCTGGAGTGCTAGCAAGGCATCTGATTGGAAGGTTGTGAGGAACATGGAACCACCTCTTAATTGCTGTTGTTCCCAGGTCCACCCTGACCTAGAGTGGTAGCAAGGCCTCTGATTGGAAGGTTGTGAGGAGCAGGGAACCACCTCTTTATTGCTGTTATTCCCAGGTCCACCCTGACCTGGAGTGGTAGCAAGGCCTCTGATTGGAAGGTTGTGAGGAGCATGGAACCACCTTTTTATTGCTGTTGTTCCCAGGTCCACCCTGACCTGGAGTGGTAGCAGGGCCTCTGATTGGAAGGTTGTGAGAAGCATGGAACCACCTCTTTATTGCTGTTGCTCCCAGGTCCACCCTGACCTGGAGTGGTAGCAAGGCCTCTGATTGGAAGGTTGTGAGGATCACGGAACCACCTCTTAATTGCTGTTGTTCCCAGGTCCACCCTGACCTAGAGAAGTAGCCAGGCCTCTGATTGGAAGGTTGTGAGGAGCATGGAACCACCTCTTTATTGCTCTTGTTCCCAGGTCCACCCTGACCTAGAGTAGTAGCCAGGCCTCTGATTGGAAGGTTGTGAGGAGCATGGAACCACCTCTTTATTGCTCTTGTTCCCAGGTTCACCCTGACCTGGAGTGGTAGCAAGGCCTCTGATTGGAAGGTTGTGAGGAACATGGAACCACCTCTTTATTGCTGTTGTTCCCAGGTCCACCCTGACCTGGAGTGGTAGCAAGGCCTCTGATTGGAAGGTTGTGAGGAGCATGGAACCATCTCTTTATTGCTGTTGTTCCCAGGTCCACCCTGACCTGGAGTGGTAGCAAGGCCTCTGATTGGAAGGTTGTGAGGAGCATGGAACCACCTCTTTATTGCTGTTGTTCCCAGGTCCACCCTGACCTGGAGTGGTAGCAAGGCCTCTGATTGGAAGGTTGTGCGGAGCATGGAACCACCTCTTTATTGCTGTTGTTCCCAGGTCCACCCTGACCTGGAGTGGTAGCAAGGCCTCTGATTGGAAGGTTGTGAGGAACATGGAACCACCTCTTAATTGCTGTTATTCCCAGGTCCACCCTGACCTAGAGTAGTAGCAAGGCCTCTGATTGGAAGGTTGTGAGGAGCATGGAACCACCTCTTTATTGCTGTTGTTCCAAGGTTCACCCTGACCTGGAGTGGTAGCAAGGCCTCTGATTGGAAGGTTGTGAGGAACATGGAACCACCTCTTTATTGCAGTTGTTCCCAGGTTCACCCTGACCTGGAGTGGTAGCAAGGCCTCTGATTGGATGGTTGTGAGGAGCAGGGAACCACCTCTTTATTGCTGTTGTTCCCAGGTCCACCCTGACCTGGAGTGGTAGCAAGGCATCTGATTGGAAGGTTGTGAGGAGCATGGGACCACCTCTTTATTGCTGTTGTTCCCGTAAATTTAATCTCTTGACTTTCAATTAAAGCTAAATTGAAATCTTCTAGAAAAATTTTCTATTTTTTAAATTGAGGTCTCGATAATGACTGGAGGTAATTACATTTATCTTTATTTCCATTGTAATGTTTGGATTTAGCTACGATATTCCCGGTAATAATTGGGTTCTTACTATCGTTTTTTAATTTCCAATAATGTATGGATAAAGCAGTACTTTTGTTGTATTTACTGTTGTTTAAAGACAATATGTGGTTGTTAAATCTTATCTTCTACCGGTTAGAAGTACTTCCAAATTATAATTTAACATCTTTATCATCCGATTGAATTCGAGCTCTATAAACAATACTTTCGAACATACACTGACCATTCAATGGGCAGGTTTTACTTTTTCGGCAGTTGCATTTATTTTTAAAAGGATCATTTTTGCTATTAGTTGGGTGACTAATGTTGTTTTTGTGGGCCAACTATTTATTTGAAATCATAGCCTTATGTTGTGAAATATATTTATCTATGTTTTTGACGCAACTATAAGTAACTTTGATGTTCTTTTTGTTGAAGATTTTTTTAGTGTGGCTGAATGGTATAAATGTATATAAATTAAGGAATAGTTTACCAATGTTAGTTTGGACGTTACGGACTAGAAAAACAACTCTGATTTCTGCAACTCTATGGGGGCATATGATTCTGCAGGAGCCTGCAACTTAGTAGGGCTCTTTTTGCTCTGGAATCTTAGAATCATTTTCGAGTTATTTAACGCCGAACTTTACTGAGACGATGGATTGATAATCCCCGGCAAACTTAATCCACAAAAATATATATATTTCAAAGACCATCATCTTAATATTCCCACCTTAACTAACGCCAAGGTCGTAAATTTCTTAGATGTTACCTTTGACTGAGCAATGGCCTGTACAAACCATACATTAAGGACCCACACAACCACACATATATTCAGACGGAATCAAATTACCCCAGAGAATCACCAACAATCTACACAAATCTATCCAATTTCGTTTAATTAGCAATTCTAGCAATAAAGATATTTTTGAAAATTCTAAAATTAAATACATTAATGCTTTAGAAAAATAGACTCAACACTAGTTGAGAATACTTCGTTAAAAACAATGTAGGCAAAAATAAGCAGAAATTAAATAAACGTAACATTACCTGGTTTAACACACCCTTCAGTCGTAACGTCTAAACTAATATATATATATATATATATATATATATATATATATATATATATATTCAAATTAATAAGGAACAAAAAAAATATTAACAACGTTCAAAACTTTAATTTGAAACAGTGCTCAATATAGAAATAGAGTTATGAATATTTATTAAAAGTACATGTTCTAAACTATTTAGAACATGTACAAATTATAATTTACTACTAAGTGTACATTTTGTTTCGACATTGAAAGGACATTGTCTCATCAGGTAGTAAACGATACTTTTGAAAAAGATGAAAAATTCACGTCGTTATATTGGTAAAAGTTTTGTATGTGGGGTAAAAGGGGTAGGGAAAATGAGAAACCACAATGGGGAAACAAAATTTTACGTGTGAGGTAAAGAGAGTATAGAAGTTGCAGGTTCGAATCCTGTCGGGTGATGGAGTACTGCTATCATATCTTGCCCCCCCCCAGTTTTCACTTCTGAATCATGATAGTCCGAAATCGGTTATGCAGATTCTTGGGTAATGAATGGTCCACACTTCAACCTCTTTCCCAGCGATGAAACTTTGCACGACCAACGCTACTCTATAGCTATCTTATAGAAAATGTTTTGACAAAATACATTGGTTAGTTTCACTAGATTTAACCTTCACGGCTGGGAGCAGTCACGCCACATACGATATAGCGAACCACCCTAATTCCTTTTTATTCCATGAGTAATACTTACATTCCACCCGAACAGCTTCTTCCACGAACTGTTACTTTATAGAACAGACTCCCAAGAAGATGCTTTCTCGATCGCTAACATCTTTACGCGTTCATTTCCAGAATTTAACGCTATCTTTCCGCACAGTCTTATAAAATGCGTCTCTTAATCTTTCCGCTCATGCAAAGTACTCCTTCAGTTACTCCCTACCTTGCGTAAGTCATTAGACTTTGTATAGGGGGAACATAAGTAAAAAAAATAATTGTGTGTCACATTCGTTAGAAATCAAAATATTACTCATGATCTTCCCTAAAAACCCTCCTTCCTCATGACATGTCACAGAAATTTCAACTGTTTCTTCTTGATGCTAAGTATAAGTTTTCTCTGAAAATTAAAGAAATAATTTTAAAAATAGCCATTAATTTTCATGCTAATTACTAAATGAGTATCACAGATTTTACAAACAAATATATCAAAAGTAATTGTAAAGGAATTTTCGGATTCAATCTACTTTAAGAAATCGCATATTTTATCGCGTAGATTTCATAGAAAGTTGAAAAGAGTGCGTTTTCATGAAATCATTTGACGTGTTTGTTTGAAGAATCGCTGCTCGGCAGAAAAAAAATTGCTATTAACGCATCAAGTGTTGTGTAGTTTCCATAGAAACGAATGATGATCGTAATCTGATTTTAATGAGGTTCTGTGAATCCGCATAGCGACCAAATAAAGAGGAAGCTATGAAACAGTCTCTTGGGAAAGTGAAACGCCTCGAGGTAGAAACACAAACACACACAAAAGGTCGCGCGCCAGAAAAGCACGCACCCCCTCTACGCGAACGTGTACATGCACATACATATAGATAATGCTTGTGCAAGAATTAAAAAGAATATTTTTAATAAAGAAATGGTTCCATATATAAACATTTGTGCGTAGTCGTGTAATGGATATTGGCTCGGAAAGAGAAATCGGCGAGACGTGTTCGAATTCTAGTCAAATTCGTTTCGTTCACTTACGCAGAAATACCCTTGGGAAAGGTATGAATCCATTTCTTCTTCTTTCAGATATGTGCTGAATGAAAAGTGTGTTGTAGTGCAGTGGATATCGGCTTGGAACGATAAATCGGAGTTCGAATTCCAGTTGAATTCCTTGCATTCACTTACGCGCAAATACTCTTGGGGAAGGTATTAATCCGTCTCTTCCCAAATAAATGGCAACCTACTGTAGAATAATCTTCATACATGCTTCTTTCGAGACATGATCACCCAAAGCCTGTATCACGTATGGCACTTAACTGACTGACTGAATATAATAATTGGAAACATGATTAAGGCTTCTACTGGTAATAAAGTGAGGGATCGGTTTTCTATTTTTATGAAATAAATACCCCACTAATTACTACTTCCTAATATAATATATCTCTTCCCTCTCTAGCTACGAGTCAAATAACAGGACAGATTGGGTTCTATAGCCTTGTTTGGTAACCAGTCTACCGCAGAAAGTAATGGCAACCTACTGTGGAATAATCTTTTCCCCAGTCAGTCATGTCTCTTTCGAGACATGATCGCCCAAAGCATGTATCACGTATGACACTTAACTGACTGACTGAATAGTAGAACAGACTGGGTTCTATCGCCTTGGTTGGCAACTAGTCTAGAAAGAAATGTTAATCTACTACGTCAGTCATGGATAGAAAAAGACATGATCGCCCAAGCGTTCACTACCTACGGCAATTAACTGACTGATATAGCCTTTTATGAATCGGGTGCCATGCTAAACAGTGAAGCAATGGGAAGTAGAAAGATGAGTTGCGGCTGTCTATTAAAAAGAAAGTCTTGGCTGTTTTTCGAAAAATAACATTCCTAATTCAGGATTTACCTCGTTCTGAAAACATAAAGACAGTTGGAAATATAAAACTCTCTTCAGCCGAAAGCAGACACGAGATCAATCAATATTTAGGAGGCTTAATTTGACATTTTAAGTACACAGTTTCCATTGTTTAACAACTGTCTCGCATCGTTCTACAAGTTTGTCGATGCCATGTTCGTTGGAAAAAAGGTTGTGTGGTAGTTTTCGGTTAACTGTACATAGTCAATGTTTTTTGTCATATAAATTGTACTATAAACCGGAACAAATAGAAATTCGAAGCAGCCAAGTCGTGGAAAAATCGTGTGTGCAAGAGAAAGAGGAAATACTCCAGCGATAAGCAGGATATATATGAGATCCCTTCCACGACAAGAGAAATCAACGGACCGACAATACACAGAGATACAGGAAATATTAAAACCCGAAGTAGAAGCTGCAATGGCCAAACTGAATAGAAACAAAGAAAAGAAAACAAGACTTTCTACAGACAGTAGCCGAAGAAAGCGAAAAGATAGAACAACATATCAACTACAAGAAAACTAAAAGCATGATATTCGGTTAAAAGAGGAGTCTAAAATACCAACTACGGTCGAATATTAAAATCAAGTAGGTACAGAAATTTAAATACCTGGAAAGTGTTCTAATAGAAGACCTTAAATGCGATACTGAGATTCGAGGACGAATTGGCAATGGCCAAGGATGCATTCCAGAAGCTGAAAACAAAATACTCTGTTTTATTTCAAACTGAAATTGTATTGATTGGAATTTGCAATCTTTTTGATTTATAAAAAACTTAATTTGTCGGTCATTGTGCCTCTTCTATAAATACCTTCACGGCTTCTGCTCCAATGAACTTAAATCACTGGTGCCTCCTAGGTATAAATTTACACAAGATACTAGATTAGCAACTAGATCCCACCCTTTTACAGTGAAACCGACAAAATGTAACCGCAATTTCTACTCTAACAGATTCTTTTCTCTCACCTCCCGCCTGTGGAATTCCCTTTCATATACTTGCTTCCTCGACAGCTACAATCTCCAGGAATTTAAATGTAAGGTCAATAGACATCTCCTATCACATTAACTCGCATCCATTCTCTCAAGCTTTTTTTTTCATCTACTCCACCCCCATCCTCGATATATATATATTCTCATCCGTCTATTACCCTTCTCCTAACATTTCCTATAACTAACCCCTCTTTCTCATCACTTTCCTCTATGTAACCCCCTGCGAAACAGTGGCAGTAGAATGCCTTGCTTGGGGTGAGATGATTTTAAACATTTTTTTTTTCATTTTTTTTCATTTTTAGTAAACAGAAGCCAATTCTCGGTTTTAAAAAATCTTGGAAAAATAAATTATACTTTGCTGAAACATTATTTTTATTTTTTAATAAATATACACGTCACACATTAATTTAACAAACCAGCGTTTACGATGAACTAGGAAATTTGAAGAATTTTGAAACGTTATAAATTGTTAAAATAAAAAATAAAAAATAAAAAATAATAAAAATGAAAACAATTCTTGTAGAAATTCATTATTCATTGAATTTTTTCTTTTCAAGCTAGGATAGCCTTAATATATATTGTTCAGAAAACCAGTTAAAAGTTTATCTAAATAAAAAAAATGGCATAGTTTCATTGCATTTTTTTTTTTTTTTTTTTTTACAATTCGGAGCAGATTTTCTAAAAATGGACTAATTTAGAAGAAAAAAATGACAGTTGACTCGCATTTCCCTGTGACTCTCGAATTTCTATATATTTTCGGAAATTAATTAGTGGGGGGGGGGGTAGCATATGTAAAAAAATATTTTTACCAAGATTTTATAAAAATTATTATTTAAAAATGATTTCAGTCACTTATGAATAAATCCTGAAATTTTCATCAAAATCTGACAATTATTTGATTTTTGCAAGAATTTCCAAATTATTTTTTTTCACAAGCAAAAACGTGCCTTGCGTAATATTACCCTTGCTGTTATAATCACTTGTAAAAATTATCTCACTCACGGATGAATAAAAAACAAGATTTTCAGCCAAAATTTTGAACGTGTTACAAAGAATCAAACATTTTTAAAAATAATTAAAAAATACTTTGATCTGTCCTCTTAATAATAACATATACATTTTTCCGATAAAACATATTTCTTATTTAGTTTGGGGCATTTTTCCTTCATACTATGCTGTTTTTGCAGCGATTTGTTGGAGGTACCTAGATGTAATCTATGCCTCTTAGAAAAACTTGTCATCTTAAACCATATGAACCCGAATTTAGTAAGAAAGGTGATTTAATGACCACATTCATTCATAGAAAAAAATTACTTAAATTCTTAGATCCAGATTGATATAGATCCCTCTTTTTATGTTTGCTGATTTCTTTCTCTCTTTCTTTCTTTCTTTCTCTCTTTCTTTCTTTCTTTCTTTCTCTCTTTCTTTCTTTCTCTCTTTCTTTCTCTCTTTCTCTCTTTCTTTCTTTCTTTCTTTCTTTCTCTTTCTTTCTTTCTTTCTGTCTTTCTTTCTTTCTTTCTTTCTTTCTTTTTTCTTTCTTTCTTTCTGTCTCTATTTCTTTCTTTCTTTCTGTCTTTCTTTCTTTCTTTCTCTTTCTTTCTTTCTTTCTTTCTCTCTTTCTTTCTTTTTGTCTTTCTTTCTTTATTTCTCTCTTTCTTTCTTTCTTTCTTTCTCTCTTTCTTTCTTTCTCTCTTTCTTTCTTTCTATTTCTTTCTTTCTTTCTTTGTCTTTCTTTCTTTCTTTCTGTCTTTCTTTCTTTCTCTCTTTCTCTCTTTCTTTCTTTCTCTCTTTCTTTCTTTCTTTCTCTCTTTCTTTCTTTCTTTCTTTCTTTCTCTTTCTCTCTTTCTTTCTTTCTTTCTTTCTTTCTCTTTCTTTCTTTCTCTTTCTTTCTTTCTTTCTTTCTTTCTTTTCCCCCGCAATATTACTTTTAACAATTATGAATTAAACCCCCTTTTATTTTTGCTCCATACATTTTTAATCCTTAATTCTAAATTTTCCTCTTAATTTTCTTTTCATTTTTCATATTTTACATTTTTTTTAACTTTTTATAATCTTAAAATTTTAATTTTTCCAAACAAATTTATGCACACGAAATATTTGAATATTTAAATTTTTAAGACTCATGATTTATGCCCTTAGATTTTTTCTTCCTGCATTTTATTATTTTTTACTTATTTTAATTTTAATTTTAAATTTAGTTTTTAAATTTCAATTTTAAATATTTATCTTCATGTAACCGTAGAATATTTAATTTTTTAATTATGTTATTAAAAAAGCGGTAACTTAACTTTATAAGATTTTTCCCATGAACATTGAGTCAAATTAAATTCAAATCTATTAAACTGTCAGTTTAAAATATGTACCTGATGAATGCATACAAATCCGAGTCGTGTCATAGACGTAGGATAATATATATATATATATATATATATATATATATATATATATAATACAGCTCTGTTCATGCATTGAGGACTGTTTTATCAACACCTGAATAATACTATACATATGTACATCATCCTCACATGTATATCTATTTTTACGTCACCATATATATATATATATATATATATATATATATTATAAGTTATAGTTTAGAACACGTACAAATTATAATTTGTACGTGTTCTAAACTATAACTTATGAAAAATATTGTGTACTGTTTTAAATTAATGTTTTGAACGTTGTTAATACTTTCTTCGCTCTTTATTCACTTGTATATATATATATATATATATATATATATATATATATTATTTATTTAAAATTTATAAAATAAGCATGCTATAATATCACTAAAAGTTAGCTATTTTGTTTCGATACTTCTTGTGAATGAATTGATATACGTTTCCTGTTTTTTCGTTATTTTATCATATATATATATTTATATATATATATATTGCGGAGTTATACGGAAATTTACGAAACTGGCATATGCCGACATATTTGAATTTTTAATGGACACTCAAATTTGAGTGAAAAGTCTGTTTATTATATACATCCTTGTGCAAATTAATTGAAGCCACAGCTTCAGTCTCCTTTTTTTCCATACGGACGGTTTTGGACAGAGTTGTATCAGAGGTGTAAAAATTTTCTATTTGTCCTCATTAGTTTTTTTTTTTTCACATTTAATTGCATTATCACACGTAACACGTATCTGACCAATGAGACTATTTTTTAAATCCTTCGTCTCTAATAAACCTCTGAAGAAGCTTGTTAAAGTGAAACATGTTAAATTAAACACACTTTTTTCAAATTATTCATAAATTATTCTATTCATCTTGTCAGATTCCGATCAATATATTCAACTCATATATATATATATATATATATATATATATAATCGTTTCACCCCAAGCAAGGCAATAACGCCACTGATGCACAGGTGGATATATAAGAGTAAAAGATTAGATAGGAGAAGAATAAAGAGAAAAATGAACCAGTTACAGGGGGTGTCAGAAAAAGGGTAAGAGAAGAATGAGAATACAGGTGTGATTAATGTTGCAAAGATAGAGAGAAAGGAAAAGATATACAGGATGATGTGGAAAGAAGTGGCTAAAACGTAGTGTCAAGTGTATAAGAGATGGGTATTGACATTGCATTTAAATTATTGGAGGTTGTAGCCGTCAGGAAAGCAATAAGATGAAAGAGAGTTCCACAGACAGTAAGTGCGAGAAAAGAAGCTGATAGAGTAGAATTCTCATCTGCATTTGGTTGATCTAACTGTGAATGAGTGAGACCCAGTTTCCAGTCTGGTTGCACGAGTAAACTCCTGTGGCAGGAGCAACAGTGACTTAAGTTCGTCGGAGCAGAAGCCATGAAAATATTTATAGAACAGACAGAGGGAAGCCACATCCCGTCGGTGAGAAAGTGACTGAGTCGAACAGCCAAGTCGGCACCTATCACATTACTGATTCTCCTTTGGAGTCTGTCGAGAACACTGAGATGCACATCGGGGGCTTCTGACCATATATGACAGCAGTATTCCATGCACAGACGGATGGTTGATTTGCATATGTACAAGATGGATTTAGGCGGAAAAAACATCCTTGCCCGACACAGTGACCCAACCTTCCTAGCAGTGGATTTAGCTATTGACTTAATGTAATGGTTCCACTTGAGATCGGAAGAGAGGTTAAGGCCGAGGAGGCGCAGTGTATTGCTCTCAGGAAGACTTGATTGGTCCTTGCTTATGGGAGAGGTTGCCTCTGATGATTTACAAGCCACTTTTTTCCCTATTCCAGCACTGAATGTAAATCCCTCTTAAGCTCAGCAGCAAGGTTATGTTTGTCCACCTTTTACTGATGCGGGAGTAAATTGTGGTGTAATCTGCGTAGATGCTTACTTAGGCTTTGATCACGTCTGAGAGATGATTTATGAAAATATGGAAGAGCGTAGGGCCTAGGATAGAGTCCTGAGGGACACAAGCTTTTGTACAGTAGGATGTGGATGCCTGCCGTTTCAAGACTACCTTCATTATGCGGTTAGATAGGAAAGATTGAATCAGATCAAGCAAGCGCCCGATGATAACGTAACCCGGTAGCTTGCGTAGAAGGCCGGTGTGCCAAACCCTATCAAAAGAATTGGAGATGTCCAGAGCAACAGCACGAGCCTCGCCGGACTTATCATGAACCTGGTATATATATTCCGTGATAGTCGTTACTATATTGGCCATGGACCTATATATATATATATTATATATATATATATATATATATATATATATATATATATATATATATGATTGACTGATTGATTGTTTAATTACTTAGATTTTGATCATAATAAAATTAGAACAAAGCACATTTGTATTAAAAAGTGTTCAATATAATAGAACTTTTGAATATTTTCCATTTGTAAACGAGTTATTAAGCGACTTTTGCCTTGCAAATGACTACTTTTGTATTGCAAAGTCCTTGAAGTTGACATATATTTTTGCCCATATATATACATATATATACTATAGTCATCCGCAGACTGATCTGTTTCGCCTTATTACAGCTCACCAGTACGGCTTAGACTCAGGTCGCTTCCTAACCGAGGATTGAAACCCGACCGAATTGGCGTCAGTCGGCGATTCTACCCCTAGGCCATGAGCGTCCAGTATAAGAAAGCAGGCTTTTTAGCGCGTATAAACAGGCCCAATAGCTTGAGTGCTCCAATTCATTATCGAATGAGCGGTACGTAAATGCCGGAGTAGCTACTGTTTACAAAATCTCCCACTCTTCCAGATTGCTCAATCAGGGTGTGAGAGCGTAAATACTATAGTCATACGCAGACAGATCTGTTTCGCTGTATTACAGCTCATCAGTACGGATTAGACTTCGGTCGCTTCCTAACCCAGGATTGAACCCCAACCGAATTGGCGTCAGTCGGCGATTCTACCCAAAGCAGGCATTTTAGCGCGTATAAACACGCACAATATATATATATATATATATATATATATATATATATATATATATATATATATATACTAGCAGTATAGCCCGGCGTTGCTCGGGTGTAATTAAAGCTTTAAAACTAATCCATGGTCCTGAAACTCAGACTCTTTGGACGTTGGCACGAAAGACTAAAAAGCAATAGTTGTTTCCAGTTAAAGGGAAACCGTAGACTGAAAGAAAACTGAATGCATGTAAATTTTTTGTATAGAGGACATACAGACAGATAAAGAGACACTCACACAAACATCTTGCCTTTTATATATATATATATATATATATATATATATATATATATATATATTATCGATTTTCTGCACTATTGAAAGAACTGAAACCTTGAAACTTCTGAATATCGTTTCTTATGTCTTTGTCTATGAGTGTATCAAATTTGATTAAAATCGGATCACTCCTTTTATAACCCCATTTTTCGATTATTGATTTTCGATATTTATCAAGGGTACCTCGACACAAAACCTAGCTAAGAACACTCGCAGACGCTTATAGTACAACTGTGTAAATTTTCAAGAAAATCGGTTCAGCCGTTTCGGAGTCTATAGGTAACGGACACACACACACACACAGACACAAATTTCCATTTATAAATAAGTTTAGATATATAAATAAGGTAAAGGACAAGAGAACAAAATTCGCTCGTACTTTAACACACATACACACACACACATAGATATATATATGTGTGTGTTTATACATACGTGTGCGACTTCATTTATCTTCGGACTTGCTAACCTTGTTAATACAGCAAGATGAGATTATTTACAACTTCTTTGACGTTAAAGTAATTTTCTTGCTAAGAATATTCGGCGCCACAAGACTGAATTTAATCCCTCAAATTGATAACAAATAAAATCTTTTTTTCTTTTTTTCAATAACTGCACACTGATGGATGTACGAAATGTAATTTCATTTGAACTGAAAAGAAAAGTTATGACTGTAAGTCAATAACTCTGTTTAATAGCCAACAGAATTGTTTTTCATAAATTGAAAGAATTATTTTGAGAATAACATCGGAATTCTTTATAAGTAATATAAGAATTGACACAATAATGTTGGACGGTGCGTCATGGAAAGAAACTATAACTTCTGGTTTCAATAATAACGCCGCAATAATACCTTTGTAAAAAGGCATGAATCAATTTATTTTTTAGTTATCTCTCCTTGTCAATCTGTCTTTCTCTGTCTGTCTGTCTGTCTTTTTCGCTCTCTCTTTACATATATATATATATATATATATATTCATATTATTCTTCGTTAAGCTTAGAAACGAAGCTTTTAAAGCGGCGATCATATATATATTATATATTTACTGTATCGAGGCAGCAAAGACAGCTATTTGGTTATTATTTGAAATAATGTTTACGTCTAATTAAATTTTAATGTCTTGAATGTTAGCCTACTTGGTGGTTGAGAGAGTTCCGTTTTACTATTAGTCGACTTTAGAGACCAGTTATTTTGAATGTACTTTTTAGATAAATTTTCTTCACTTGAATGTTTCAAAGTTAGAAAATTTCCCAATTCTTATATCATTCGTGCATCAGACTATGATGAGTTCATTGAATTTCTTTTGTATCTCTGAAACCTGACTTCAATCTGTATATAATGATAATGATATCACAACAAATAAGTTTTATCTTGGAATGGTCTCTGAGAATGTCTACAGTCTTTAGGGTATATATTTGTTGTGGCAAAAATATCTATGGAAATTATTCGTAATTAAACTCTTTTTAGCAGATATAAATGCAAATTTATGCAATGCCACAGAAAGTCACAAGTAATTAAAGAAGCACCTCCGATTAAACGAAAGATATTAATATATATAGTTTTTCAGAAGTGATGTTGTCCTCTGTCGGTGAAAGTATCTTTAGACAACAAAATGGATGTTTTCCAAACTTTAGACGTAAATATCGATAAACTTAGTAAGATTTGAACATGAATGAACTACTCTATGATACAACCGCTCAACAGTAAAGTTTTATATTATATTGTTTGCCGGATCCCCAGTGAGAACTGACGAAACACTTTAACTTGTACAGTATCACTCTCTGTAGCCATGTATACCCACAGCAGGTTAGGCCTAAATAACAAAAAAGCATGATAATTTTTGCACGACTTTAAAAACATAAAAAAAGCATAAGTATATGATCACCCTTAAAAAAAAGTAAAGCTACGTTGCGAGAAATAAAAGACATATTTTTGGAGATACAGAAGGTAGCTTAAGAGAATGATAAGAAAGGACTAAAATAAACTGCAAAAAAACCGAATACAGGGTCATCATTAAAATGGACAGCCCAGTATGCCAAATACAGAGCGGGGATACTAGAATCAAGCAGGTACAAAAATTTAAAGACCTGGGAAATGTTATAACAGAAGACGGAAAGTGCGACACAGAGATCTGAAGACGAATTTTTTTTTTTTTTTTTAATCATCTCACCCCAAGCAAGGCATTCCACTGCCACTATTGCGCATGGGGCTACATAGGGGAAGGTAAAGAGAAGGAGTGGATAGACATAGGGAATGTCAGGAGAAAGGTGATAGATGAGTAAGGATAGCAAGGATAAGTGTCGGGCAGATGGGAAGAGTGTTTGATAGAATGGGAGCAGGTTAGTGTGTTAGGAGGTGTCTATTGACCTTACATTTAAACTCCTGGAGATTGTAGCCGTCGGGGAAGCAATCGTTTGGAAGAGAATTCCACAGTTGGGAAGTGCGAGGAAAGAAACTGTTGGAGTAGAAGTTACGGCTGCATTTTATCGATTTCACTGTAAAAGGGTGGGATCTAGTTGCTAATCTAGTATCTCGTGCAAATTCGTATTTAGGGGGCACCAGTGATCTAAGTTCATCGGAGCAGAAGCCGTGAAAGTATTTATAGAAGAGACACAGCGAAGCCACGTCTCGCCGGTGGGAGAGAGACTGCAGGCGGTCTGCCAAGTCGGTATCTATCACATTACAGACCCTCCTCTGAACCTTATCGAGAAGCCCGAGGAGAACAGCAGGGGCACCCGACCAGATATGGCAGCAGTATTCAATGCACGGGCGGATGGTAGATTTGTAAATGTGCAGGATAGATTTAGACGGAAAAAACTTCCGGGCCCTACACAGAGAACCGACTTTCATAGCAGCGGATTTAGCAATGGATTCGATATAGTCATTCCATTTGAGGTCCGCTGAAAGTGTGAGACCAAGGAGGCGTAGTGTTTTAAAACATGACATGTTTGGCATGGCGAAGGAAGCATTACATGAATTGAGTAAAGTATTAAGAAACAGGACAATTTCGCTAGAAACAAATGACTAATAGATTGCTAGGAGATGTCAGTTCTTCAATATGGCAGTGAATGTAGGACAATATCATCAAAGATGAAGGAAAAACTGGAAACAGCTGAAATGTGGTTCTACAGAAGGATGATGCGAATATCATGGATCGAGCATATGAGCAATGATGAGGCCTTAGAAATAATGGAACGAAAAGGAAATTAATACTGAGCATCAGGAAGAGACAGCTGAAGTTCCTGGGACATGCATTGAGGAAAGAGGGCTTGGAGAACCTAATACTAACAGACCAGATAGAGGGAAAAATAGACAGGGGTAATCAGCGAATAACATGTTTGAAGGACCTAATCAGTTGGATGATGGAACGAGCGTTGCATGGTGTAACAGAAGAAGGCCTGCTAAGTGCCACCAGGGATAGGGAGACGTGGAAAGCCATGATCGCCTCCGTCCTGAAGGGACATTGCACAAGAAGAAAAAGAAGAAGAAGAAGAAGAAGAAGCAACCAAGCTACGGGTAGTTGTATATTTATTATATTTAGATGCAAGCAGCATCTCCACTATTCCCCTAAAATAGTACAGGTCAGGGTCGGGGTCAATCATTGTGGTAAGAGGAGAAGTCTTCTTCTTCATATGCTGTGTCCCTTCTGGCGATCATGGCGATCATGGATCTCTTGTCGCTCTCAATAATTTTTACCTTGTATCACTTCTAAGGCCCGCTCCGTCAACCATTTGCTCAGACCTAACAAGTACGTCTCGCGCTGCTTTCCCCTGTCTCTCCTTCCGACCTGTGAGCATCAGATTTCCGAAGCCCTCCTTCCTCACTACGTATCCAAGGAACCTCATTTGTCTCTTCCTGATACTTAATATCAGTTTTCTTCTTTGCACACGTGCACATCTCATCGTTGCACACGTGCTCCGTCCATGGTATACTCAGCATCCTTCTGTAAAACCACATTTCTGCTGCCTCAAGCGTCTCCTTCATCTTTGATGAGATCGTTCAGAATTCATTTCCATACAGAAGGACAGATATCACATTGCAATCCAGCACTCTTTTATTTGTTTCGAATGACATTTTCCTGTCCTTCAGTACTCTGCTTAGCTTCTGAAAAGCGTCTTTGGCCATCCTAATGCGTCTTTGGATCTCTATGCCGCATTTTTCATCCTCTTTAAAAATACTTCCCAGGTATTTTAAATTTTACTTCTTTTATTTTAGATTCTCTAACTTGCAGTTGGCATATAAGGCCTCACTTTTTGCTGATGACCATTCATCCAGATTTATTGAGGTTTATGCTTAGTCCTTTCTTTTCACTTACTTTTGCTAACTTCTGTAGAAGGTCCTGCATTTTCCTCTCAGAGTTTGCTATCAGCACGATGTCATCCGCGTATCGGATATTGTTAAGACTGTGGTCGCCAATGCAAGGCTTTTATTTCTCTCAGACTGAACGCACTTTACACTTGTCTTAAAAGTAAATCTGATCAGTTCGATATGGTCAAATTGGTAGCTGACCTAAAAGATTATCTACAATCTGTTGTTATCTGGGGCAAGAAATGGCTTGTTAATTTTCACGCCTCTAAAATGAAACTATTCTCTTTTAATCGTCCGAGAGAAACCTTTTTGTCATCGATCGCCACATCGGATGCTCAGGAGAGCGACTCATTACGCCTTCTCGAATAAACGTTTTCAGTTGACATGAAATGGATTAATTATATTAAATCAGTAGCAAGGTCTGCTTTAGAAAGGGAGAATCTGCAATATTATTAGTTCTGATCTGGCAACTCCCCTTCAATCAATTTCCTATTACCGGAAGTTAAATTCCCTGTGGCTTTTCTATAAATGCTTTCATTGTAATCGTTCTGATGAACTTTCCTCTATGAGACCTAGATTTTAAGAATTTAAGTTCTGTACTAAATTGGCGGCAAGGTCTCGTTATTTTACAGCTCAAATAGCTAGATATGTCCGTAAATTATACAATAATCCTTTGTGTTGTAGTGGCTTTATTGCCTTGATAGAGGTGATTTTTTAAAATCTATCTGCGTCAATTTGTTCATATGTATCTCTTTATTTGTAGAAGAATATGCTCCGTTATCAGTGCAGTGATATTAAGAGACACATAGATCATGAAAGTTCTGGCACTGTGCGTGATATATATGTATATGTGTACATATATATATGTGTGTGTATACATATACATATATACCACGCAGAGTGCCAAAGCTTTCATGATCTATGGATATATATGTGCACATATACATATATATCACGCACAGTGCCCAAACTCTCATGATCTATGTGTCTCTCAATATCACTGCATTGATAACGTAGCATATATAGATATATATATATATATCTGTGTGTGTGTGTGTGTGTGTGTGTGTGTGTGTGTGTGCGAGCACGTTTAATGCCACTTCAAAAATCAAAGAGTAAAGTGTTACAGGGAACACGTATAGGAACAAGTGCGTTGTTAGATAGATAGATAGATAGATAGATAGATAGATAGATAGATAGATAGATAGATAGATAATTAACAGACTGAGATAGATAGATAGATAGATAGATAGAAAGATAGATAGATAATTAACAGACTGAGATAGATAGATAGATAGATAGATAGATAGATAGATAGATAGATAGATAGATAGTGACTGAGAAAGAAAGAAACAAAGAAAGAATCAAACAAACACATGACCCTAAACTACCATCAAAGAAAAGAAACTATAGGTTACCTACTCCAGCCCCGCCAAATAAATCATTTCTTTATTCCCCGTTTGCAGTCGTGTCTTCAATAATTACGTTTCTGTGCGGAATGTGTTAAATGGAGTTTGTGGGTTCCGGGGATCCTTTCCATAAACAGTCTATTCCCACAGGACTTTAAAGAATCTAAATAATGTTCACTTTGGTCGAATTTTCTGGAATCTTGGAAGAAAATACACACTTTTAAAAATATGTGTACGATCTCTTTTTTTTTTTTTTTTTAGTAACATAACAAAAACAGCTTTGTTGACTTTCTGCTTACAGGTGTATATTGCCTCTCACCTAATCAATCTCACACATACAATTGTTTGTATTCGTCTTCATAGAGTTTTGTATTCTTTCTGGGTTATTCATCTGTCTTTCTTTTGTTCTACTTCCTTTTCTTCGCCTCTTTCTTGCCACCAACGCTGCAACTACCGCTACCACAAGATTTTTTTTTTGGCATCTTTACCGACAGTTCAAAGCGTTATCGTATCTCTCTGACAAGTGAGAGGCAGACAGTTGAAAGAATAATTTCCCCCTTCCATCTCTCACTTTCTGACACGGTTGCATTCAACAACTACATGACCTCAGTCTATTCTTCGCTCTGCGCATGCGTGCGCACACAAACACGCGTATGCGTGAGTACGCTGACACGTGCATGCGCACAAAACGTAGCTCTTCAATTTTTCTTCCTTCTTAAACAATTTCGCAGACGGGTATGATCGATGATCGATCCTATACTTTTACCAATGGCCTCGATCCGCTTAGCCTTTCGCTATCTTCAATATGGCAACAGATTTTTGTCTTTTTCTATTTTTTATCTCAAAACAGATTTCGGAAACGAACTTTTGACCTAGTCATCGAATAATCAAAAACTAATTGAATTTCAAGCAACAATCAAAAGTTACGTTGCAAAAAAAAAAATTAATGCCCACACCAGAAAAAAAAAAAAAATTAATGCCCACCGCTGCAAAAAAAAAAAAAATAATGCCCACCCCTGCAAAAAATAAAAAAAATTAATGCCCACCCCTGGAAAAAATAAAAAAAATTAATGCCCACCCCTGGAAAAAAAAAAAAATAATGCCCACCCCTGCAAAAAAAAAATTAATGCCCACCCTAGCAAAAAAAAAAAAAAAATTAATGCCCACCCCAGCAAAAAAAAAAATTAATGCCCACCCCTGCAAAAAAAAAAAAATAATAATGCCCACCCCAGCAAAAAAAAAAAAAAATTAATGCCCACCCCTGCAAAAAAAAAAATTAATGCCCACCACTGCAAAAAAAAAAAATTAATGCCCAGCCCTGCAAAAAAAAAAAAAAATTAATGCCCACCCCTGCAAAAAAAAAAAAAATGAATGCCCACCCTAGCAAAAAAAAAAAAAAATTAATGCCCACCCCAGCAAAAAAAAAAAAAATTAATGCCCACCCCTGCAAAAAAAAAAAAAAAAAATTAATGCCCACCCCTGCAAAAAAAAAAAAATTAATGCCCACCCTCGCAAAAAAAAAAAAAAAAAAAAAATGATAAAATCTGAAAAACAATCTTGTAATATAAACGACTGCTGTGAAATCTAAAACGATACCAAAAAAAAAATCTTCTTTTCCAATAAACTTATTTTTGGTTTCTTGTGAAAATTATCCGAATTCTTTGTAATCACCAATTGAATCTTCTCAGTGGCCGAGATGGTTGATTTTCTAAGCCCGCTTAGATGTTGCACAAGGCCGAAAGTACCCACTGAGGATTGAACTCACTACTCAGTTGTAATAGGTCTTAGCAAGGCAAGATTGCTAACCATTATATCACGACAAAGTGTCCTCGGTGGCTAAGATAGTTGATGTCAATAATCTGTTTGAATGTAAGTGAAAGCGATCTTTCTGAATGATCACTTTCAATGCAATGGCTGCTTCCCTGAAGAATTCAATTCTGGTCTCTGCAAGGCTATAATCAATTATCTATCCTCCTTATCGTTACAGTATATAATAATATTGCAGATTCTTGTTTAGATTTTGCCAATAATCTTTAAATGTATAATGAAGGCACTAGCCAAGATATGTGACATTTACATTCTAAGTATGGATGAATGGTAGCTTTGAAAATATGCGAGATAGATTCTGGAGAGAAATTGTCTAGAACGATATAGTGAACCGATTTCCATAGCAGCAACCTTAACAATAAACTTAATAGAATAATTTTACATCTCTTAGCGTAAATACTTAGCCCGAGAAAGCGCAATTAATGAGCCTCCTGGAGGTTAGCATCAACCGCGAGCAGTTTCCTTTTTGAAGCGTTGAAATTAACAAACTTTCTTTACCGCAGTTAACAGCAGATTGGCGCTCATTTTTTTAGATTAGTTTTCAATTTGATGTCATCAGAATGATCAGACTTACTATTAAAACAGTCTTTCAGTTAAATGCTTGGGCGATCATGTC
Organism: Ascarosepion bandense; assembly: GCA_037127315.1. Taxonomy (NCBI): domain Eukaryota; kingdom Metazoa; phylum Mollusca; class Cephalopoda; order Sepiida; family Sepiidae; genus Ascarosepion; species Ascarosepion bandense. Next base: position 2,765,223 of record JBBBDQ010001529.1, on the reverse strand, counting down.
TCGAAAGAGACATGACTGACTGGACAGAAGATTTTCCCGCAGTAGGTTGACATTACTTTTTGCGGTAGACTGGTTGCCAAGGATACAGAAACTAATTTGTCCTGGTATTTAATCCATAGCTATAGGGAGAAACAAACTTTTAAAAGGGTATTTGCGCGGACGTGTATACAGCAAATTCAACTGGAATTCGAACTTCGCTCTCCTGCTCCGAGCCGATATCGACTGTCTTACAACAAATGAATTTATTTGGCTGGTTTTCTCGTTTAACTTTCATTAAGACAATTGCGGGCATCATTTGAATAACCTGTCATGTCAATGGAGGCCGATGTTGCAAACAAAAGTGTGACATCAAATGTAAAGAGGCAATTTTCATAGAATGCCATAAAGCGAGACATGCCTATCTATTACTAGCAGCAGAGCCCGGCGTTGCTCGGGTGTAATAAAAGCTTTAAAACTAATCCATGGTCCTGGAGCTCAGACTCTTTGGACGTTGGCACGAAAGACTAAAACGCAATAGTTGTTTCCAGTTAAAGCGAAACCGTAGACTGAAAGAAAAATGAATAGATATAAGTCAAATTTTGAATTCCTGGTATCGATATCAAATAAGTTTTTTTCGTCGCAAACTGAATTTTGAAGACTAAATACATCCTCTGAGTAAATGGTATCATGGCTGAGACTAAGAACTACAATTATACCTACTTAGAGCCAAACTCGAAGCAAAAACTAAAATAAAAAGCCTGAAAAAAATACAGACATACAGACAGATAAACAGACACACACACAAATATCTTGCCTTTTATATATATTTTTTTTTTAATCATTTCACCCCGAGCAAGGCGGAAACGCCACTGATGTGCAGGGGGTTACATAAATGTAAAAAGATTAATTAGAAAAGAGTGAGGAGTACAAGCTAGTTAGAAAGGAACAATAGAAAGCTGAGAAAGAAGGTGCGATGACAGATACATAGGAGGAGAGAAAGGGAAGGTTATACAGGGGAGGGGAGAGAACTAGAGGCCAGTGGTTAGTAGATGAGTATTAACTTTGCATTTAAATTTCTGGAGGTTGTAGTCGTCAGGAAAGCAAGAATACGGGAGTGAGTTCCACAGGCGGGAAGTGCGAGAGAGGAAGCTGCAGGAGTAGAATTGTCGTCTGCATTTGGCTAACCTGACTGTGAATGGGTGGGACCCAGTTGCCAGTCTGGTTGCACGGGTAAACACCTGTTGAGGAGGCATCAGTGACTTAAGCTCATATTATCGATTTTCTGCACTATTGTAAGAACTGCAACCTTGAAACTTCTGAATATCGTTTCTTATGTCTTTGTCTATGAGTGTATCAAATTTGATTAAAATCGAACCACTCCTTCTATAACCCTATTTTTTCGATTATCGATTTTCGATGTTTATCGGGGGTATCTCGACATAAAACCTGGCTAAGAACATACTCAGACGCTTATAGTACAGCTGTGTAAATTTTCAAAAAATTCGGTTCAGCCGTTTCGGAGTCTATAGGTAATGGATACACACACACAGACACACACACACACAGACAAAGTTCCATTTATGAATAAGTTTAGATATACTGAGTAGACTAGCTCATTGAATGGTTTTACTGGTAGTGGACTGGGGATCGGGGTTTATGTCAGAAGATGATGGTTGACAAGACAGAGTCGGCACTTTTCATTTCTTACTTTTATTTATTTGATTTAGCTTCCGTTTTTTAAGACTTCTTTGTTAGACATCGCTATTGCCGTCAATGATATTTTGGGAATAAATTACAACAGACAACAGACACAAGTTTCACTTCGCAGCGACCGAAATGATGATTGTAATCTTTCTAAGTTACTTCCTCTAACCTTTCATGAGTCGTATCATATTGATCTGTCAAATATACTGGTTAGTATGACTTCTTCATATCTATTGATTTCTTATACAACTCATTTCTTTATATATATATATATATATATATATATATATATATATATATATATACACTACCGGTCATAATTATTATGCCACCACAGTGTTTGAAAGAAATGATGTATTTCATACTATTTTTTTGTATTTATTGCCAAGTGAATAATTGTAAATGAAAATAGAATGATTCTTTTGTGAATACTGCACAATAACATGTGCATCAAATGAATTTATAAATATTTAATAATGACCTATATTGAAGGTGCATCAATGAAAGAATGAAAAAAAATTTAGTGTGATTCGGACGAGTTCAATTTTGCTTATTGCCTTGTAAAATTTTGAACAGTAATAATAACAAAAGAACAATTTTATTTGGTAATAAATATTAACAATAGGATGAAATACATCATTTCTTTAAAAAAAAGTTAGGGTCGTCTAATAATTATGGGCGGCAGTATATATATATATATATATATATATATATATATATATATATATATATATATATATAACATAGTGATGATCCACGTATACTGTCTTAATATGTATAGGAAAAACTACTAAAAAGTTGTAAGTTTAAAAATGTATTTTTTTGACAGTATTTATTTATTTCCATTATTATATTTGATATTTCAGATCGTCTTCGGCATTTCATCAGAAACAAATGATTTTAAAATTTAAATTAGAAACGTTTTAGCGATGAACGTTCGTCCGAGAGATTGTTTACATCATGTGACGCAGAGCGCGACAGATTTTTTAAATATTTGTAAACGTAAACCTATCTTTAATAATACTTATAAATGTTGTTTTAAAATACACTTTTAAACTTACAACTTTTTAGTAGTTTTTCCTATATATATATATATATATAATGAGAGACATTCGATGCACAAAAATACCAACTATGTATAGTGTGAGTATTCGTGTACATATGTGTTTATGAGTAATTGGTTTATGGTCTCTCTTTCTGTCCAATGAACTCTTTCTTCCTAACCTTTGTGACACTTACATGATAAGATTTCTATACGTGGTCATATTACTTTGATTGCAACTTTCTTTGAAAATTCTTATTTGTATGCTTTGGTTATACTAAAGGATGCCATAGTCTATAGCAGATGAGCATATTAGCTCGTCGAAATGAATTATAATTAATAACCACTTCAGCTGATGGGTTGAGTTTTCCTTGATGTATATCATATTGCTCTGGATTTTATCCATTGAGATCTCTACACAGATCTATCTCTTAATATTTATAATAAAATAGATTTTTTGGGATTATCCTCTCTGGTTACGGTCTTGGCATCATTATCTCTCTGTCTGTCTGTCTGTCTGTCTGTCTGTCTGTCTGCCTCTCTCTCTCTCTCTCTCTCTCTCTCTCTATATATATATATATATATATATATATATATATATATATTTGATACTATTTGATATTTTATGGGGTATATTGACAGAAAATAAACAATTTAACAAAAGTAATTTTATTTGATTTACTAAACAAATGCTTTAACAAGAAAAAAATACCTGTTACAAAATAAATTTAATATTTAGTATAATAGACTTTTGCTTTGATCACAGCCTTCATTCTGTCAGGCATTGACATCACAAGCTTTTTTATTGTATCTAATGGTATCTCCTGTTAAGCAGCTTGTATTTGTTCCCAAAGTGTGACTTGCAAAGTAACATTAGATTTATCAATTCGAGATGGTGGGGAATAAGAAAAAAGTCAGTCATATCCAAGGATAATAGAATAATGAGTCGTTTCAAAATAACTTTTTTTCATAGAAAATAGGAAAAATTAAATGTAATTTCTTTTTAATACATTTCTTTTACACCTAGTTTTAAATAATCAATATTTATTAGCAATTTACTTAGATTTTCACCTTTTATTTGAATTTCAGTGGGTTTTTTAGGGAAATCACCCCTGTCCTAATAATTTTTCACACTACCGGTAGTGTGCAAAAGTGTTAGGACAGGGGTGATTTTAAACTTTATTTTGATGCCTCATAAAAGATAAAATAGTTCTTGTTCTAATACTTTTGCACAGTACTGTACATATATATATATATATATATATATATATATATATATATATATATATATATATATCATCCGCATACAGGCCTGTTTAGCTGTATCACAGCTCATCAGTGCGGCTAGATCAAATACCCGCCTGAAGCCGATACCGAAACCCGACTGATTCATCAACAGCTGGAGATTCACACAGGAAGTCATTAGTGAACTTTCAAGAAAGGAAGATCTCAAAGCGTGTAATATATTTACACTAATGTAGATACGCCAGTAGTTAAAGTGCTGTATATATATATATATATATATGTGTGTGTGTGTGTGTGTGTGTGTGTGTGTGTGTGTGTGTGTGTGTGTGTGTGTGTGTGTGACTTTAACAGAGCAGGTCCATCCGACTTGGAAGTTTCGTGAGGAAACCTTTTTGGTGTTTTCACTCATCGGGTCTTTTTTTTTGTTTTGATTTATGGTTTTTTTTTTTTTGTTTTTTTACTGTTAAGTCCTGATCCTTTTTCTATTTATAAGAAGCCTGATGTAATTTGTTATTTTTAGGGAGCAGTTCCACTTGCGATTGGTTGTTTTCTTTTCGAGATATGATCGCCTAATTGTGTATCACGTATGGCACTTAACTGATGTACATATCGACATTTTAAGCTATTTGATAGTTAGAAAATCATGGGCTTGTGCTAAACTAGACAAAAACTATCAAACTATATGTAGGAATGGAATAAGATTTTGTTTAGTGAATCATTTTAATAAGGAGGGCCTACTTGTTTGATTGACATGCTATTAAGAAAATTAGTAAATATGAAATTTATTATTTTAATCTAAAAGATTTTCGAAACCTCCGCTTTCGTTCTTTTTTATTTTTATTTTTATTTTTATTTTTATTTTTTTTTTGCCCTGTGAAGACAACCGTGAGTTTTTGATTGGGAAGAGCTCTCAATCACACTTTCTTGTCAGATTTTCGTCAAATTTCTGAAAAGAATGCAAATATTTGAAATATAATATTTCTTTATAATATACGTAACTAGATGTAAACTTCCAATCAAATTATAACCGATTTCGTCCAACTTCCTGTCTGCTCATATTTATCTACTATCGGACAATTCTTTCGCAAGTACATCTCTCAAGATGCTGTTAATAAGTTTGATCCTCTCAGAGAGCTTCATCATGGATGTGTTAGCCTGGATAGCAATGAAACAATTCTCAAAACTGGTGGAATGCATTAAATCGGGGTTTTTAATCCCAAGATGGTGCGTGATTGTACGAAAAAATAAAGCCACGGCATTGTTGAATGGAATTGTTTATTTGAAGAATTTACGATGATAACGTATAAAAATTGTCTCTAAAATAGATACGATGAGATTGAATTGGATGCTTTCAACCCCCGTCTGCTTCTATAGCCACGTTCATGTCTGTAATGCATGAGAAAAGACAAAAGTGTCTATTTTTACAAAAATGTTTAGCAAATATACTGGGAAGTTGGATTCATTCTTAGAAAAGATAGAAACGCAAACAATATCATTTTCGACAGCAGTGTAATAGAGTAATCATTATATAATTATAAATAGAGTAATCATTATATAATCATAAATAGAGTAATCATTATATAATTATAAATAGTGTAATCATTATATAATTATAAATAGTGTAATCATTATATAATCATAAATAGAGTAATCATTATATAATTATAAATAGAGTAATCATTATATAATTATAAATACAGTAATCATTATATAATTATAAATAGAGTAATCATTATATAATTATAAATAGAGTAATCATTATATAATTATAAATAGTGTAATCATTATATAATTATAAATAGTGTAATCATTATATAATCATAAATAGAGTAATCATTATATAATTATAAATAGAGTAATCATTATATAATTATAAATAGAGTAATCATTATATAATTATAAATAGAGTAATCATTATATAATCATAAATAGAGTAATCATTATATAATTATAAATAGAGTAATCATTATATAATTATAAATAGTGTAATCATTATATAATCATAAATAGAGTAATCATTATATAATTATAAATAGAGTAATCATTATATAATTATAAATAGAGTAATCATTATATAATTATAAATAGAGTAATCATTATATAATTATAAATAGAGTAATCATTATATAATTATAAATAGTGTAATCATTATATAATCATAAATAGAGTAATCATTATATAATTATAAATAGAGTAATCATTATATAATTATAAATAGAGTAATCATTATATAATTATAAATAGAGTAATCATTATATAATTATAAATAGAGTAATCACTATATAAGTACAAAAATGCAGAGTGTTGATCTACAATTTGCACCCATCGGGAAAGAAACAACGTATACATGTACCAAACTGATTATATCTGTCTATCTATCGATTCATCAACATCAATCTATTCATAACTATTAACATTTCAATCTGTTCAAACTTATCTCTTAATATCGTTTTTATCTATCTCACTCTTTCTTTGTACACACACAGACGTACACATATATTTTTTCAAGGGTATTTTTTTCCTCTGCTGTTTTTGTTTTCTTTATGTTTTGACTGTTATATTATAAATTATTTTTGTGTTTTTTTGTTTTTTTGTTTATTTTTTTTTGTTTTTTTTGGATGGGTGCATTTTTTTTTTTTATAATCATATCGCCCCAAGCGAGGCATTTTACTGCCACTGTTGAGCAGGGTGTTACATAAATGGAAAGTTATGAAAAGAGTGACAGGTTACAGGGGGTGTCAAAAAGTGGGTAAGAGAAGGATGAGAATACTGATGAAAGGGGAGTGAACGGAGAAAGGAGCATGAGAGCGAGGATGCAAGTTAGTGAGATAGGAGATGACTATTGACTTTACATTTGAATTCTTGATTGTAGCTGTTGGGAAAGCAAGTAAATGGAAGGGATTTCCACAGGCGGGAAGTGCGAGAAAAGAAGCTGCATGAGTAGAATTTGCATTTACATTTTATTGGTTTCACAGTAAAAGGGTGGGACCTAATTGCTAATCTTGTGGCTCGAGCAAATTCATGTATGGGGGGGGGTACCAGTGAGCTAAGTTTATTTGTAGAAGAAACAAGGAAGCTTACATTGCGCCGGTGAGAAATTGACTGTATCTGAGCTGCCACATCGGGATCGATCACATGACAGATTCTCCGTTGGATTTTGTCAAGGACCCTTAGATGGATAGCAGGAGCACCCGACCAGATATGCACGGTAGATTTGTATATGTGCAGGATTGTTTAAGACGGGAAAAACTTGCTGGCCTGCACAGAGAACCGACCTTCTTAGCAGCGGATTTAGGCATAGATTTTATATAGTCATTCCACTTGAGGTCTGTTGTGAGAGTTAACCCGAGGAGGCACAGTGTTTTACTTTCAGGGAGACTCATATCGTAAATTCGTCCTGCTTATAATTATTGTGCATTTGGTTGCAGTAGAATATGTGAATGTTTTATTGTCGTGTATTTATTGTATAAATAATTTTATTTGTTTATCAGTGATGTAGTTTGGAAAATTACTGCTGACTAATGTTTATGTGTTTTAATTCGCTCAGAAATATTCTTTGGGAAAAGGAATTTTCGTGCGCTACATTTTGTAGTGCAGTGTATATCGGCTCGGAACGACAAATCGGGGAGCCGAGTTCGAATTCCAGTTGAATTACTTGCATTCACTTACTGCAATTACCCTTGGTAACGGTAAGAATGCGTCTCTTCCCTCCAGTTATGGGTTAAATAATAGGACAGATTGGGTTCTAGAGCCTTGGCTGGCAACTAGTCTACCGCAGAAAGCAGTGGCAACCTACTGCGTGATAATGTTCTGCCCAGTCAGAGACATGATCGCCTAAGCATGTATCACGTATGGCACTTAACTGAGCAAATAAAATAGTTGGAATCATGATTAAGGCTTCTATATGTGCATAAAGTGGGGGTCACTTTTTATTGTTATGAAGTAATAAACTGATCGCCCACTAATTACTACTTAATAATCTAATACATCTCTTCCCTCTATAGCTATGAGCCAAATAACAAGACAGATTGGATTCTATAGCCTTGGCTGGCAACCAGTCTACAGCAAAAAGCAATGGCAACCAACTGCAGGATAATCTTCTGCCCAGTCAGTCATGTCCCTTTCGAGATATCATCGGCCAAGCGTGTATCACGTATGGCACTTAAATGACTGTCTGAATATTTTAGTTGGAGACATTATTAATACTTCTAATAAGCATAAAGTAGGGGATCAGTTCTTTATTTATATAAAGTACTAAACTGATCCCCCATTAATTACTACTTAACAGTATAACGCATCTCTTCACCCTGTATCTATGATTCAAATAATAGATTGGTTTATATAGCCTTAGCTGGTTACCAGTTTACTGCAGAAGATAATGGCAACCTACTGCGGGATAATCTTCTGCCCAGTCAGTCATGTCTCTTTCGAGACATGATCGCCCAAAGCATGCATCCCGTATGGCACTTAATTGACTGACTGAATATGAGTTGAAAACATGATTAAGGTTATTGCTAGACATAAAGTGGGGGATCAGTTTTATATTGTTATAAAATTAATAAACTGATCCCCCACTTATTACTACTATAATATAATACATCTCTATCCCTTCTAGCTATGGGTCAAATAATAAGACAGATTGGTTATATCACCTTGGCTGGCAACCAGTCTACCGCAGAAACTAATGGCAACCTACTGCGGGATAATCTTCTGCTCAGTCAGTCATGTCTCTTTCGAGATATGATGGCCCAAAGCGTGTATCCCGTATGCCACTTAACTGACTGATTGTCTATTTAAGAAGTTTGTGATCACTGCTATTTTATATTTTCCCGTGCATATATCTGTGTGTACGTGTGTATGTTTTTTTTATTTCGTATTTTACATTTTTTTAGAATATATATTAAATTTTTCCAGAATGTATTTATTTATCAGTCTGTCTTCTGCCTTTTCATTCACTTGTTTTCCCTAACAAATCGAAATATATTTGTTGAATTCTTGACTTTTCTAGTAAATCAATGTAAACCTTTTTTATTCTTTCATTTTAATTCTTTTTCTTAACACTTTCTTTCCAATCTGTAATAATTTTAATCGGTTTTCCAAACATGAATAAAAAGCAAAAAATTGCTTGTTTTTTCTTTTGTTTTCTTCTTGCATGATCGTCCATTTTGATCGTCCATTTTGATCGTTCATTTTGATCGTCCATTTTGATTTGTTGTAATCAGAAATCAGTCAGTTCTGTTGTCCGTGTCAATTTCCACAATGATTGAGTTCAAACTTGATCTGATAAGCAAGTCGATTATGTTGAAGATGAATGTCTTCTCTTGAAGCCCATCTATAACATTGAAACTCTTGTGAAGACAATCAAATTCATTTCATTTCAGTCAAGCATCTCAGGTGGATGGTTTTATTATTAGGCTCGATTAACAGTCACCTAACCTGATGACCTTCTCCTTCGTTCTACTCAATAAATAGAGAGACGTTAAAAGTCGAGATCAGAAGGTGACTGTCTATCTCCAATGGTACGAAACACGGGGGAAAATGAGAGGATCCGTGTCAACTTATCTCGATGAGAGGTCCATTCGTCTCAGATGACGACTTACTAATCGGAATAGCGATAAAGAATACGACAGACAAATGGGGCTATTCTTTGGCTTATCATAAAAACTGGTTAGCGATTCTTTTATGTGCCAAAATGAACTGGAAAGGGAACGGTGGCATTCACTTTCACAAACCTGAACAAATTACGAAACAATATTTCTTTTCGAATGGTTTCTTGCTTGGATAAGAACTTTTCAGCGTCCAATCGCATAAAACTAATTCTTCGGTAAATTTTTGTTTTGTTCCCCGAAGGCCTTTACCCCTTCACATCTTTCCAAAACATCCTTATTTCCGTGCAAAAGTAGATGCTGAACTCAAATCGATAATTGTTTATTGACGAAACCTACCTTTTTTTCAATTTTACAACCAGAGAAATATCGAACTTCTTTTCGCTGTTAATCTCACCCCGTAATCACAGTTCAAAACATGTTATTCACTGCAGAATGACCTCACGCGTAGTTTGGCGATTTTTCGACCAATTTACTTTCTTTTTTGCAATTCATGCGCGGAAATTGAGTTCCGAACCCAAACAAATCGTGGAGTAATTGCTCAAAGGAAGTAAACGGGCCGAAATAAGTATCCTACGCCCCAAGTCATTCAACGGTGAATCAGATATGAGAACGGTGGTAAGGGGTGAGATATAGTCCGACTTTTTGTGGTCGATAAGAGGAAAAATGGTAGGTTTCTTCAATGAACAATTATCGATTTGATTTCAGCATATATATTTGCACGTAATTAAGGAAGTTTAGGAAATGTTTGACGGGGTAAAGGCCTTCGGTGAACAAAACAAAAATTACCAATTCTTCTTTTACTTTTATATACCGTACCCCTTTAAGACATGGGCGATCATTGTTCTCCACAACTTCCTATATTTTTTAGTCTTTAGTAATGTTTGTGTTTTTACTCTCCCTCCAACTCATTGTTATGCCATACACAACGTTGTTATTTCGTTTAATTGCTGTTTCCGTTTACTATGCCTGCCTTCAATATATGCTCTGAGTGTTAAATTCTTCAAGCCTTTTTTCCTCATTATGTTTCTCGTTAATTTCACCCATTCTAATTCTAATTATAAATTTTTGGTTTGTTTCCTTAAAACTTCCTCATTACATACATGTTTCGTTCATGATACTCTCAGCATTCTTCTTAAAAACCACGTCAGAAGTTAATAGTTCGAGAAGACCGTTACAACGCCAGAGTAAGTGCTGTTTAATAAAGTTCAGATTAGACGGAAACAGGATCACGACAGTGTTGTACCAACCAAAGAACGAACCCACTAAATAAGGGAATTTTTCCATGAATCAAGCTTTCTAAAACTCAGTTAATTGCGTACGATACTGTTCGAGACTAAGAAGATTTTCCCTCAGTAGATTGCCATTCCTTTCTGCAGTAGATCGGTTGCCAACCAAGGCTATAGAACCAAATCTGTCCTGCTATTCATAGCTGGAGGGAGAAGAAATGGGTTAATACCTTTCCCAACGATGTTTGTGCGAAAGTAAATGAAACAAATTCGATTAAAATTCGAACTCAGATCCGACCTCAAGAGGAATAATTGCATTGAATCAATAGCTAAATCCACTGTTAGGAAAGACGGGTCACTGTGTCAAGCCAGGAAGTTGTTTCTGCCTGAATCCAACTTGCACATATACAAATCAACCATCCGACCGTTTATGGAATACTGTTGTCATATCTGGTCACCCGTGATGTTCGTCTCAGTGTTCTCGACAGGCTCCAAAGGAGAGTCTGTAATATGAGTGGTCCCAATCCGACAGCTCTGACGAACTTAGGTCACTGGTGCCCCCTTTACAACAATTTACTAGGGAAACCAGACTAGCAACAAGGTCTAACGCTTTTACAGTTAGATCAACCAAATACAGGCGAAAATTCTATTCAATCAGCTTCTTTTTACGCGCCTCCCCCCTGTGTAACTCCCTTCCATATATTTGCTTTCCTGACGGCTATAACCTCCAGGAATTTAAATGCAAAGTCAATTCCCATCTCTTATCCACTTAACTCCAGCCCTTTCTACATCACCCCGTGTATCTTATTCTTTTCCTTTCTTTCTACCTTCCTAACTGTCTTCACTCATGTGTTCACATCCTTCTCTTGCCCTTTCTTATTCCCCCCTGCAGCTGGTTTGTCTTTCTCTTCACTTTCCTCCTGCCTAAAACTTTAAATCTCTATGTAGCGCCCTGCACATCAGTGGAGGTACCGCGTTGCTTGGGGTGAAATGATTAAAAAAATTATTATTTCAAAATAAGTCTCATCGTTGGAAAAACTATTTTTTGTATTATTAACATAACCTTTCATAAAAGCCAAGATTCTGGACCTAAACATTTCAAATGTCAACAAGAAACGCAAATGAATTCAACTTTATTTTTCTGCATAACTATTAAATATCCCGCGTAATTTTTCATTGGTGCAGACAAAAAGAATAATAATTGCATTAAAATCTGCGCTGTTACATCTTTTCACAAACCGTTTTATTAATAACTAGCAGTATAGCCCGGTGTTGCTCGGGTGTAATGAAAGCTTTAAAACTAATCCATGGTCCTGGAGCTCAGACTCTTTGGACGTTGGCACGAAAGACTAAAAAGCAATAGTAATTTCCAGTTAAAGCGAAACCGTAGACTGAAAGAAAAATGAATGGATGTAAAGTTAAATTTTGATTTCCTGCTATCGATATCAAATAAGTTTTTTCGTCGCAAACTGAATTTTGAAGGCTAAATGAGTCCTCTGAGTAAATGGTATCATGGCTGAGACTAAGAACTACAATTATACCTACTTAGAGCCAAACTCGAAGCAAAAACTAAAATAAAAAGACTGAAAAAAATACAGACATACAGACAGATAAACAGACACACACACAAATATCTTGCCTTTTATATGCAACCTTGAAACTTCTGAATATCGTTTCTTATGTCTTTGTCTATGAGTGTATCAAATTTGATTAAAATCGGACCACTCCTTCTTTAACCCGATTTTTTCGATTATCGATTTTCGATATTTATCGGGGGTACCTCGACACAAAACCTAGCTAAGAACACTCTCAGACGCTTATAGTACAACTGTGTAAATTTTCAAGAAGATCGGTTTAGCCGTTTCGGAGTCTATGGGTAACGGACACACACACACACACACACACAGATAAAGTTCCATTTATAAATAAGTTTAGATATTCTTTATACTTTGACTACAAATTCTGACTTTCTCATTGAACTTCCTTGCTTTTAAGACAATCTTTTGAGCAATCACCTCTTTGGCTTACATACAACGATCTTCTTTTTCTCCTTCTAAATCTCTTTGCTTTGAAGCTTAATACAACAAAATCCTTCTAACCCTATTCTCTCCATTCGGTTTTGTGCATCTTAGCCCCTAGACCTACTTCAAACCATAATGCACCGCGCGTAATGTGCAGAATGATTTTCAAAAAACCAAAATGAATCTTTAGCAACAAATAGCTACCAATATGGAGGCTGATATTTGTGCCGATGTATCCGCCACCTGAATTCATATGCCTGAATCCAAATCATGAACTTCTTCGCCATAGAGTCACAGAAATCTAAAATCGACATTTGAGAGAACATAGTGTTCATTAAAAGGAGGGACGTTTATTTTTATATTCTTATATTTTAACAAATCAGAAATGAAATAAATGCAGTAACGTGGCTTTTCTCCCCTTCAGAGTAATATGACGTCGGCAGAAAATGAAAGATCAAGATATATTTAGATTTATTATGTCTTTATACTTTCGTAATTGTGAAAAAAATGTTTCTTGAACAGATATAAAGACAAAATATATTAGACTTAGATACTTTTTTTTCTTCATTGCTCTTATACGTAGAGGTACTGCAAATTTCGCGTCCTGTCAATTGGTCCGTCCAAAATAATTCTTTTATTTGGTTATTTGTTCAGTTTTAAGGAAGTGGGTTGGTACTTTTCAGCACTACCGCGCATTAATCTGCCAAAAGAAAAGTTATATACTGCAAAAACGTCTTCATTTCTCAAATAAAGAATAATGTTCTTTTATTTATTCAATGTAGACATTGATTTCTTGCTTACTGGAAAAGTGTACGCTTAGAAAGCTTATTAGTTGATTACGTGTGAATAAAACATTTAGGAATATTTCTCTAAAGAATATTGGTCAAATGAACATTCGTCTAAAGAATATTGGTCTAAAGAACCTTGGACTAAAGAATATTGATATAAAGAATATTTCTCTAAGAAACATTCATCTAAAGAATATTAGTCTAAGGAACAGTAGTCTTAGGAATATTAGTCTAAATAATATTGGTCTAAGGAACATTCGTAAAAAGAGTTTAAGTCGAGGCAACATTGATCTAAGGAACATTCGTTTAAAGAATTTTGGTCTAAGGCATATTTATCAAGAAACTTTCGTCTATGGTTTATTGGTCTAAGGAAAATTGGTCAAAGGAAGTTTAATCTAAAGAATATTGATCTAAGTAACTTTAATCTAAAATTATGTGTTAAAAAATTGGTCAACGAAACATTCGTCTAAAGAATATTGGTCTAAGAAACCTTGGTCTGAAGAATATTGGTGTAAAGAACATTTGTCTAAGAAACATTCGTTAAAAGAATACTGTTCTAAGGAACATTGATTTATGGAAAATATTTTTAAATTATATTTGCCAAAAGGAACATTTGTCCAAAGAACATTCGTCTAAAGAAAATTGGTCCAAGGAATATTGGTCTAAATAATATTGGTCTATGGAACATTGGTCTAATAAAAACTTGTCTAAAGAATATTGTTCTAAGGAACCTTAGTTTAGGGAACATACTTTTAAGCATGTGCGTTGTGGTACAGTGGATATCGGCTCGGAACGAGAAGCCAGGGAGCCGAGTTCGAATTCCAGTTGAATCCATTGTCTTCACTTACGCGCAAATACCCTTCGGAAAGGTATCTTCCTTCCAGTTATGGGTTAAATAACAGGACAGATTGGGTTCTATAGCCTTGGTCGGCAACCAGTCTACTGCAGAAAGCAATGGCAACCTACTGCGAGATAATCTTCTGTCCAGTCAGTCATGTCTCTTTCAAGACATGATCGCCCAAGCGTGTATCACGTATGGCACTTAACTGACTGACTTTTAAACAATATTAGTCTAAAAACATACGTCAAAGGAACATTGGTCTAAAGAATATGTGTCTATGGAACATTGGAGTAATGTACACTCATCTAAAGAATATTGGTCTTAATACACTATTTAGTAACTGTTTTCCAACTAGTCACAACACACATTAAACCAAATTTCTCGAGACGAATATTTTGTAGAGGTATATTCTTCAAAAGACTGTTCCTTAGACCAATATTCATTAGATCAGTGTTTCTTAGAGCAATATTCTTTAAACCAAGACTTTTAGACCAATAGTCTTTAGACGAATATTTCTTTGACCCATCTTCCTAAATAAGTAGTGATATTTTTTGCTAATTCATTGCTGAGCAAATTAAAGTGATTAGAAATATTTATATTTTGCATAGTAACAATCAACTATTTTAATTATATCTCGACAGCCCAGATTTTTAATTTATTTGACAAGTCCTGCTATCCACTTAGGTGTCCTCGACCGAATCCAACGGAGAATCTGTAATGTGATCGATCCCGATTTGGCAGCTAGGATAGTCGCTTTCTCACCGAGGCAGTGTGGCTTCCCTGTGTCTCTTCTACAAATACTTTCACGGCTTCTGCTCCGATGAACTTAGCTCACTGGTACCCCCTGTATACGAATTTCCTCGAGCCACAAGATTAGCAACTAGGTCCCACCCTTTTATTGTGAAGCCAATAAATTCTAAACGCAGATTCTACTCCATCAGCTTCTTTTCTCGCACTTCCCGCCTGTGGAATTGTCTTCTGCATACTTGCTTTCCTGACAGTTGCAATCTCCAAGAATTTAAATGTAAAGTCAAGAGACATCTCCTGTCACACTAACTTACATCCTCTCTCTCATGCTTTTCTACATCCACCCCATTCTCATCAGTACTCTCTTCCCTCTCTTACTCTCTTCCTGACACCCACTGCAACCTCTCACTCCTCATAACATACCTCCTCGTCCACCCCACTCTCATCAGTAATTTCTTCCCTCTCCTACTCTCTAACTGACACCCAATGCAACCTCTCACTTTTCATAACATTCCTCCTATGTAACACCCTGCACAACAGTGGCAGTAAAATGCCTTGCTTGGGGCGACACGATTTTTAAAAAAAATGCACCCAAGTAATGACCTCGCAATATGTTGTAATGAAGCAAAAACAGCAACCAATCGACAAGTGGAAGTACATATGTTAGCAAAACGTTACTATCAGAAGGTATTCACGTTCTTAAAGCAGATGAAGTGATTAAAACGAACAAATTTTAAAATGCATTTTTATCACCTTATAAATTAGTAGGACTATGTTTACTTATTATATATATACGAATGATTTTAGTTTTTTCAAAATCAAACCTAAATCCACACATTCTCTCTTTTTGATTTTTTAAAATTTGAAAAAAAATTAAAACATTTGTGTGTAAAAAAATTCTCTGAAGCAATTTGTTTAAGTGAAGATACTTTCCTACTTGTTCTTTACTTGTTTTATTCACACACACACACACACACACACACACACACACACACACATACATATATATATATTTTTTTTTCTCAGAAGTATGCGTTGATATATATATATATATATATATATATATATATATATCAACGCATACTTCTGAGAAAAAACGCTTGTTGATAACACGTACATACTTAAACAAGAAAATAATAAACAGAAACTAAAAATCTTCGAAGCAATCTACATTAAACAATTTAAACCTGGTTTGAATGCAATCAATTTTGATATTTCCAATAACGTACTCAAATGCCTATAATAAGACCAGGGACCACAACGCCACTATTTTGTCACTGTCTTCGGCCATCCGCCACGGTAGGGATGGACTTATATCTTCAATTCAATTCTCTTTATTGTTAATAACTTAAATGTTCTATGTTTACTGTGTGTTAATATTTACTCTTTGATAATGGCTTATGTGAGCCGAAAGCTTAGACCCGATAAAAAAATCAACAATTACTGTGATTTTTTGTTGTCTTTCAACGACATCACCATCAAGTATATCAGACGGTATGAACGGATCCTACACAAAATTAATAGACAAAACTTGTCTATATTATTCAATGAAACCTGCATTAATGAAAAAATGCTGCCAAAATACACACAATTTAAATATATATATATATATATATATATATATATATATATATATATATATAAAGTGAATTAAGCCCTCTTTTAACCGGGACATTATTGTAAAGTAATTTTATATTAAGTACCTCTATTAAATTGCTGAAAAAAACTGCATAGTATGAATTAAAAAGGTCCCAAACATAATAAAAACGAACGTTTTCCATCAAGATGCTCATGCTATTAGTAATAAAAGGAAAGATCGAAGTATCTTTCAATTACTTTTCAAATTTTTTTAATCCTTTTTAACATGTTCGAAATTTTGGTAAAAATCTTGTTTTTATGTTCGTTAGCGGGAAGCCATATAATTACGAGAATTTACCATGGAGAACGTAATATTACATAACTCAAGTTTTTCCACTGACAAACATATAAATTTGGAAATTCTTGCAAAAATCAAATCATCAGATTTTAATGAAACTTTCAGGACTTATTTACAAATTAATTAAATTATTTCTAAAATAATTATTTCATAAAAATATTGGTAAAAATATATTTCATATCTATTGCCCCTCCAAGTAAATTAATGAAATTTCAAAAAATTAAATTCTGTAGGCAAAAATGGTTTGATTAGTTAAACGCAGAACTCATTAGGAATTCTAATATATATATATATATATATATATATATATATATATATATATATATATATATATTAATGTAAATTTAAATGTAAATGTAAATTTAAATGTAAATGTAAATTTAAATTTAAATGCAAATCGTCTGCACAACCACACCAACATTGCCTGATGATGAGAATTAATCTCGAAACAGAAATTTCCATGTAGCAATGTCAAATTGACATAACCACATAATTATATTATCTTATATTAAGCTCTATACTACTCATTATTTTGAGCACTGTTTATAATAAAATAAAAGCCAGAGCACTCAAAATATAAAAAAACTTGAGTCCTCTTCACTTGGAAGTATATATATATATATATATATATATATATATATATATATATATATATATTAAAACCATTTAGCGCCTCCTACTGAAAATTCGCCCCGACTAGTAAACTAAAAAATGCAATAAAACTATGACATTATTTAATCAGATTATCTTTTAATTACTGTAATAAATATTATAAATATCAGACATTATCGTATGAAGAAATGTTTTTCGATTAATAATCAAGTTTTAAATAAATTGTTTTCATTTTTTTTAATTATAATAATTTATAATGCTTCAGAAATATTTTAAAATATTTTCAAGACTTGTAGACGTTAGACTGGCAGATTATGTAGTGAAAACTATATTTATTAATCGAAAATTGAACATTTTAATACAAATCATCTAGCCATAATATTTTAAAATAATTTTCAATTTTTTTATATGTATATTTGAAGTTTTTTTGTATGATAATTTCTATGTGTAAATTAATGTATCAGAGTTTTTTCCCCTTACCGGAAAAAAATATACAATTACGTCACTTGTGATCGCCATACACTTATCTTATCTAGTATCTGTTAACAAACATATTTCAGTTTCGCAGGAAAGGTTAGAAAAGTCAACTCTGTGTTTAAAAATAGTTTTATTCTAAATTTCTATAAATAAGTAATACTTGTGTAAATCAGATTAATTTAATATTAAACTTGGTAATTTTTCAAAAATAATATGACTCAGATGTATATTTTATGTTTTCAAGATTTTAAGACTAAAAATTAACTTCTGTTTACAAATCTGTTCATCGCACAGAAATGGGCGAAAATTTGAAAACTTAAAAACCAGCTCAAAATTTTATATTCCAATCAATATAATTTCTGTTTGGAATGCACGAGATTATTTTGCTTACTGGAAGTGAATAATTTCATCATTTAGATTTCTGTTAAGATTAAAATATGAGCTTCAAGAAAACTTATTTTTATTTTTAAAAATTCAATTTAAAATTCAGATATCGAAAATGAGTGGAAGTACCTATTTTATATCTAGACTGACCATGAGTTTGTTAGTCATATTTGTTTCCCTTAGTATTTTAACTAGGTTGCCTGAATGTTTTTGTGTAACAGACTGATTGTTTCAAGGGGAGAGGTTAAATTTTGTATGGTTTTAGCTAGTTTGTGGGTAATTCAGCCTATTTATGAAATCATAGGGCGTATAGGGATGCCTTTATTTATATTTGAGGGAGATTGTAAAGTTTAGATATTCTAGAGTGATATTCTATTAGCTAATACCATGATTTGTCTTCAGT
The DNA here is from genome assembly GCA_037127315.1 of Ascarosepion bandense. NCBI lineage: Eukaryota > Metazoa > Mollusca > Cephalopoda > Sepiida > Sepiidae > Ascarosepion > Ascarosepion bandense. The sequence goes on along the minus strand of JBBBDQ010001529.1, from coordinate 2,746,209 downwards.
GTTAATCAGTTTCCGAATCGTTTTGTTAAATTTTTGTCTCAGTAATTATATTTCGTTCTTTTCTTTTCTTTTTTTTTTTTTTTTTCATTGTCGATATCGTTTAGTAGTAAATTGATTTTCTTTATCGTATGAGTTCATTTTCATGATGAAAATCCCCCCACCTTGTCCACGGGTGAATTGTAGATTTCCCTATTTTTTGTTAGGTTTCTTACTGCGTGTGATTTTCTACGTGGTAATTATTGTTTGTTGTTGGTTTTCATGGTGACAGTAATTATTTCATAAATGTAGCCTTTGGTGAAGTCTGTCCCATTTTGTCTATGACTTTTTTTTTATTGTTGTGTAGATTACGAATTTTAAACCGAAGCTAGGGATTCCGGTTCAGTATTAGATAACTAGGTATCTAAACGTATTTATAAATGGAACTTTGTCTCTGTGTGTGTGTGTGTGTGTGTGTGTGTGTGTGTGTGTGTGTGTGTGTGTGTGTGTGTGTGTCCGTTACCTATAGACTCCGAAACGGCTGAACCGATTTTCTTGAAAATTTACACAGTTGTACTATAAGCGTCTGCGAGTGTTCTTAGCTAGGTTTTGTGTCGAGGTACGCCCGATAAATATCGAAAATCGATAATCGAAAAAATCAGGTTATAGAAGGAGTGGTCAGATTTTAATCAAATTTAATACACTCATAGACAAAAACATAAGAAACGATATTCAGAATTTTCAGTTCTTACAATAGTGTAGAAAATCGATAATATATATATATATATATATATATATATATATAAGGCAAGATGTTTGTGTGTGTGTCTGTTTATCTGTCTGTATGTCCTTTATACAAATCCACAATTTTTATCCGATTCTCACCAAGCTTCACACAAATATTCTTTAGGCTGAGTCCATGGATTAGTTTTAAAGCTTTCATTACACCCGAGCAACGCCGGGCTATACTGCTAGTCTGAAATATTTTCGATTAGCTCAGGTCTTCCAACATATTTCCTCTTGCTGTTAATAGATAGTGTTGGGATTTCTCTTAGTTCATTAGATTCTTCTTCTTCTTCTATGTGCAATATCCCTTCAGGACGTAGGCGATCATGGCTTTCCACATCTCTCTATCTCTTGTCGCTCTTAATATCTCTTCTCCAGTTATCCCACTCGCCACTCCACCATCCATCTGCTCAAGTCTATCAAGTATGTCATGCGTTGCTTTTCCTTGACTCTCCCTTCCCCCTCTACCCGTCGGGTGAGCATCAAGTTCTTTAAGCGTTCTTTCTTCATTAGATGTCCCAAAAACTTCATCCGTCTTTTCCTTCTCGTCTCTATCCTCTCTAAAACCTTGTCGTTCCTTACATGTTCTGTCCATGGTATCCTCAGCATCCTTCTGTAGAACTACAGTTCGGTTACTTCAAGCCATTTTTTCATCTTTGATGAGATTGTCCAGCATTCGCTGCCATATTGAAGGACAGACATCACATAACAATCCAGTATTCTCTTCTTTGTTTCCAGCAAAATTTTCCAGTCTCTTAATACTTTACTCATCTTCTGGAATGCATCTTTGCCAAAAGACGACTTCGGATCTCCGTAATGCATCAATTTTAATAGATTTGTTGTTGCAAAAGACATTTCTGAATTTGTTCAAACATTGTTTTGCAGAATTAGAGCTTTTTAAAAAAATTAGATTTTTATTATTTCCAGGTCTTCGGTTGCTGATTTTAATAATTCTAAAATAGACATTTTAATTCATTTATAAACAAGTAGGAGTACATTTACTTATTATATATTTATAAAATTTTACGAAATGGTATTAGCCGACATATTTATTTGAACATTATTTTTAATGAATACACATATTTGAAGAGATAATCGAAGTTTTGTTTGTTTGTTGTTGTTTTTGTTGTTGTTGTTGTTGTTTTGTTCTCTTTCTTTTTTTTTTTTCTATAATTAAACAGTATATTTAAAATTCACCGGTATGAATATTTGAAAAATCTTGTGAGAGAAAATATCAATTTTCCGGCAGGCGGAATCGTACTGGAAACTCCCATAAACCGCATATATATATATATATATATATATATATATATATATATATATATATATAAATATATAAATTAGAGAAAATTTTCAAAATTCAAAGGTGTCGGGTGCACATTTCGACATGAGATCTCTAACAGAGATTCCACGTCACTTCAGCGACATTGTTCTGTTCTAAATGGAGAAGGTCCTGGGGTAAAGGGGGAGTTGCAAGGTTAACAGCGCTCCAAAATTGAGAGTTCCCTTAAGGTCAGGGAAGTGGGATTTTTTTTAATTTGGGGAATTAGGTTAAACAAAACAGAACAGCACAAAGCTGGGAGGGGCGGAGATTACAGGGTGTATAGAGATAAGAGAAAGACGGGGTATCAAATATCAAATGGTACAGGCTAGTGAAAGTTTATAATTTTACTCTATAAAAATATGTTTATATGATCAGTTCGAAGCGTCTTGGGTATTAATTATGAAGTGGGGGTGTTGTTTTTCTATAAGAAGTATCTGGCGGTAAAACGTCTCTCTTCAAAATACTTTTTATTCCTTCGTGATAAAATGTCTCTTTTTTATTGCCGTTTTCTTTTACTTTTAAAATAAATAAAAAGCTAAATTCAAAATTCTAACGACATTTTTTATATTGTTTGTTTTTTATTTTCAATTGCTCTCCCGGAAATACTATAAAAAAAAACATTATACACAAACATTCATTCTTTCTCGTTTAAAGTTCACGAAGAAACTATAAGAATGGTCTATTCCGAGACACTTTCTTTTAAAAAAAAGTTTGTAAAAATTCTGTATTCACTTATATTTCTCTTTTTCCGTGCCGAAATATTTTTTCCCGATTTTCCAAAGAAAATCACTTAAAACGTACGGAGGTGAAAATGTCGGCTTCAGTCTCTTTTCCACCGCTATAACGTTACTTTTTTCTGCCTTTTCAAAAAATATTCTAATTGTTCTGATAATCTTCCTTTATGGTACGTAGATTTTATGAATTTAGGCGCAATACTGGATTGGCGGCAAGGTCTCATCCTTTTACAATAGAAATGGCCAGATGTAACTTCAAGTTATAGGAAGACAGTTTTTTCTATCGCACTTCCGGCTTGTGGAAATCTTTTCCGTCTTTTTGCTTCCAAGTCAACTTTCATCTTCAAAAATTAGAATTCAATGTCAGTCTTTTGTCTTCTGAATTCCACTTCTAATATTATTCTTTCTACTTAATGGATGTTTGTTGTGATGTAATGGATAAAAAAAAATGAGAAAAAAATTGGGAGCAGAGTTCGAACTCTAGTCCAATTTATTGCATTCACTTACGCGCAAATACCCTTTGGAAAGGTATTAATCAGTCTCTTCTCCCTCCAGATATGAGGTGAATAGCAGGACAGATTTGGTTCGATAGCCTTGGCTGGCAACCTGTCTACCGCAGAAATAAATGGCAACCGACTGCGAAAATCGTCTGCGTAGACAGTCATGTCTCTTTTGAGACATGATCGCCAAGTATGTATCACGTATGGCAATTAATTGACTGACTACTTTTTTCGACCTCATATTTTCTAACACTCAGTAACCCCATTACAGTAGAAATAAAGATTTGCTTGGGTTGAAAATGATAAAAGATTAAACACGTCTACTTTGAGTCAGTCAGTTAAGTGCCATACGTGAAACACGCTTGGGCGATCATGTCTCGAAAGAAACATGACTGACTGGGCAGAAGATTATCCCGCAGTAGATTGCCATTGCTTTCTGCGGTAGACTGGTTGCCAGCCAAGGCTATAGAACCCAATCTGTCCTATCATTTGACGCATAACTGAAAGGAAGAGACGGATTAATACCTTTCCCAAGGGTATTTGCGCGTAAGTGAATCCAATGAATTCAACTGGAATTCGAATTCGGCTACCCGATTTCTCGTTCCGAGCCGATATCCACTGCACCACAACGCACATCCCCACTGCACCACAATGCACACGTCTACTTTACTCGATAAAAATCTTAACATCTACGACTAAGTGTCTTTAGCTTCTTACAATATTTTACTGCCCAAAAAATTTGGCATAGCTACCGACCAGGCTACTTTGTTTTTTTTATTCTAAGTACACTTTTTAAAATGTATCAATTTAACTAGTCTCATCAGCTTCGTATTTTCTTTTTTTTTTTAGTTTTTATCATGAATTCTTTTTCTGTCAGCTTAGTAATATTCTAATCAAAGAGAAAAAAAATTATATTTTCAAAAACATTCACATTTTTTCATTCATTATTGAATGTCACATGACAGAATTCCTAACACCCTTCGAAGATTGACGTTTCGGCGTGGGTAGTGGGAACCAAAGAGGTGTGATGTGAAAACGCAAGAGAATGTTACGATGAGAGATGACGCCAAACTTAATCCTGAAGAATGACTTGCATCGAACCAAAATACAAAATTCCTTCTATCGAGTCTTGAATGCACAAATATGCTGCTTCATTGTAATGGAATAGTCGATTGGTGATTTGTTTCTCGGGCTGAAGCTGATTAAAGTAGCGGATAAGATATGAAAAGCGACTTAGCCGTTTGTCCAGTTGCAATTAGCCAGCGAATAGCGAGTGGCAAATCGTAGTGAGAAGCTGAAGATCAAATGTAATTAGATCGGCCATCTTTTTCTAGCGACTTATGAACAATAAAGAATTTGACTCTTCATTTCCCTGTTGAATTAGCTGAAATGGTCTCCATGTGTTTGAAACATGTTTCTCAACTTGTCAAATAACATTAATGTTTGATTTCGATGAAAGTGTAAATAAATGATAAAGGCATAATCATCTAATATATATATATATATATATATATATATATATATATATATAACATAGTTTAAAAATGTACTTTTTGACAGTATTTATTTATTTTTATTATAATAGAAATAAATAAATAAATAATAGAAATAAATAAATACTGTCAAAAAATACATTTTTAAACTTACAACTTTTTAGTAGTTTTTCCTATATATATATATATATATATATATATATATATATATAATCATCTAATATATAATTATTAATATATATATATATATATATATATATATATATATATATATATATATATATATATGTATATGTAATGAGTTATTTTGAACATTATTTTTACCGATACTCGTATTTAAGTAGATATTCTGTTTTTAATTAAACAGTATTTTATATTTATATCTACCGGCCTGATTATTTCACGATAAATTTTTATGACGAAAATGTGTGCTACCCAGCAGGATTCGTCTGATCAAGAGGCTATCCATGGTCGAGTGGTCAAGACGGTACCAGATCAAATGGTATGCTTCCCCTATGTAATAGGGGTCGCAGGTTCGAATCCTGCTGGGTAGCACACATTTTCGTCATAAAAATTTATCGTGAAATAATCAGGCCGGTATATATATATATATATATATAGTGTCTCGAGGCAGCAAATAATTTTCTAAACATATTCTGTTAAATATAAGAGACAATGAATGTCGATTATGTTTAATCATAAGCCGTTCTAAACGTCGTATTTTGGCTTTAATTTCAGTTGAAAATAAAGACAAAAATTCTCCAACAAGCAAATCATAGAACGTTACATTGCATTTGAATACATGGTTTTGTTGTCATTTCGCGCTATCACGCGGTGTGACGTCATAGAACCGCATTGCAAATTTGCGAACTGCGTTTGTTATTTTTGGTCACTATTGCCGTTGCCAAGCGGAGTTTTACGTCAACACAAAATAAAATCGTCGGTGATGGTGGATGTTATTTTGTTACCGTCTTAATAACCTATCTGAAGATGGCTCATGTAAGCCGAAAGCTTAGAACCAAATCAATAAAAAATTATCCAAATGTTGGAGAATTTTTGTCTTTATTTTCAACTGAAATTAAAGCCAAAATACGACGTTTAGAACGGCTCATTATTAAACATAATAGACATTCATTGTCTCTTATATTTAACAGTATATTTTTAGAAAAAAAAAATATATATAGGAAACAATCTTTCTTGTATACATGATTCGTTAAAGACTACCGACAGGGAAGATTTTATTAATTTTTACCCAATTTTTAAGCATTTTCACATGTGTCTGTTTTGCCGCAGATAAGGAATCTAAATATCTTCCATTTTATTAAATTTCCGAATGCTTTCAGCCACTTCACTGGCCATTTTCAAGAGTGTTATATTTTCGATGTTATTATTTTTTTCTCATCTTTTAACGTAATTTTTTGTTTTTGTAAAAGAGCATTGAATACTGCTGTCATATCTGGTCAGGCGCACCTGCTGTTGACATTGGGGTTCTCGATAAGATCCAAAAATATCTGCAATGTACTCGATCCTGACCTGGCAAACCCACTAAGCGAATTTACTCGAGCTACTAAACTAGCAACATAGTCCCACACTTTTACTGTAAAAACAGTCAAGTGTAATCCCAACCGCTACTCTAACAGCTTCTTCTCTCGCACTTCCCACCTACGGAACCCTCTTCTGTATTCTTGTTTCCTTGATAGCTACAATCTCCAAAAGTTTAAATGCAACGTCAACCGTCATCTCGTATCGTCTTAATTCCTATCCTTCTTCTCACTATACACTTTCGCCTCACGCAGGTATTTTCATACCAATGTATCCGTCCTTCTCTTACCCATTTCGCCTCACGCAGGTATTTTCATACCAATGTATCCGTCCTTCTCTTACCCATTTCGCCTCACGCAGGTATTTTCATACCAATGTATCCGTCCTTCTCTTACCCATTTCGTCTCACGCAGGTATTTTCATACCAATGTATCCGTCCTTCTCTTACCCATTTCGCCTCACGCAGGTATTTTCATACCAATGTATCCGTCCTTCTCTTACCCATTTCGCCTCACGCAGGTATTTTCATACCAATGTATCCATCCTTCTCTTACCCATTTCACCTCACGGAGGTATTTTCATACCAATGTATCCGTCCTTCTCTTACCCATTTCGCCTCACGCAGGTATTTTCATACCAATGTATCCGTCCTTCTCTTACCCATTCTCCGACAACTACTGAGACCTGTTCTCCTCTCTCTCTCTCTTCACTTTTCTCTTATGTAGCTCTTTTTCCTTTCTTGGGGTGAGACGATTATAAAAAATATTAGAAGTTTTCTTTAAAATCTATCAAGTGACAGGCGTGACTAGAAATCGCGTTAGCATTGAAATTCGTGCGATTTATTAGTTATTTGTTTATCGCTGATGTTGTTGGGAAAATTGTTAGTATTATGTGGTTCAGTTTGCTCAGAAATATTTTTGGGGAATAGGAACTTTGATGTGCTTTAATTAAGAAGTTTCTGATCACTGCTATTTTATTATTTTTTAAGGCTTTCGTTATCGTAGTTTAGAAGACAAATTTTCGTTCTGGTGTTTTTTTTTAATACGAGTACATGATAAATCTTTTTTAATACGGGTACATGATAATTCTTTTTTAATACGGGTACATGATAAATCTTTTTAATATGGGTACATGATAAATGATTTTTTAATACGGGTATATGATAAATGTTTTTTAATACGGGTACATGATAAATCTTTTTTATTACAGGTACGTGATAAATTCTTTGGTTTTTAGTTCTACTTTTTGGAATTTGCACTGACTTATGGAGCTTTGTTCTTGCAAAAATTAGGCAATTAAATACATAAACAAGCCGCTTTAAATGTGCGTGCGTGCGTGCGTGTGTGTGTGTGTGTGTGTGTGTGTGTGTGTGTGTGTGTGTGTGTGTGTGTGTTTTATCTCATGGAAAAATTAACCAATAAAAGGCTGAGAGAAAAAATGAGATAAAAGAATAAAGATAACGGAAGTTGAAAGTCGAATGATGGAATGAAGTATTCAGAGAATTGTATGAGAGAAAAGCTTCAAGGTAAAAGTAAAGATAGATAGATAGATAGATAGATAGATAGATAGATAGATAGATATGAACAGACTAAGATAGATTGATAGGTAGATAGATATGAACAGAATGAGATAGATAGATAGATAGATAGATAGATAGATAGATAGATAGATAGATAATGAACAGAATGAGATAGATACATAGATAGATAGATAGATAGATAGATAGATAGATAGATAGATAGATAGATAATGAACAGAATAGATAGATAGATAGATAGATAGATAGATAGATAGATAGATATGAACAGAATGAGATAGATAGATAGATAGATAGATAGATAGATAGATAGATAGATAGATATGAACAGAATGAGATAGATAGATAGATAGATAGATAGATAGATAGATAGACAGATAGATAGATAGATAGATAGACAGATATGAACAGAATGAGATAGATAGATAGATAGATAGATAGATAGATAGATAGATAGATAGATAGATAGATACTAGAGTTGGCTTGATAGCGATAGCGAGATAAATATTAGAAAGAGAGAAAAGAGGATAGAAATCACACGTTAATAAATGTAATCTCCATATCGTCGTCTCCGTAATTAATCTCGCGAAAAGCGTGAGGGAAGTGAGTCGGTGACAGCGTGGAATTGAAGGACCTTGGTGTGATGACAAACGGAATCCAATTATATCCTGTTACTGTAAGGCATTCCGTTTTAATAACGTTGCACCCTGCCTTCCACCCTTTTGCTCTCTACTGACAATCAATTGATAAGTCCAGGTCGATGGTGTACTGGTGAAGGTAAATAAGCTCGCACCTTCAGTTGGACCTTTGACAAGAAAATGAAGAAACCGTCAGCTTTTATTCTATTTTTAAATTCCGTATCTGTTTTTTTTTTTTTTTGTGGATTCTTTTCGATTCTTTCTTAACTTCTTCTTCTTCTTCTTCTTCTTCTTCTTCTTCTTCTTCTTCTTCGCCTTCTTCGTCTTCTTCTTTTTCTTCTTCTTCGTCTTCTTCTTTTTCTTCTTCTTCTTCTTCTTCTTTTTCTTCTTCTTCTTCTTCAGTTCCTACTTTTCCTTCTCCTCTTCTTCTTGTTCTTCTTCTTTCGTTCCTCTTCCTTCTCCTCCTCCTTCTTTTCTTTCTCTTTTTATGCTCCTCCTCCTCCTTCTTATCATTTTCTCCTTCTTCTGCTCTTCCTCCTCCTTCTCCTCCTCCTGCTTCTTTTTCTTCTGCTGCTCTTATTCTTCTTCCTCCTCCTCATCCGTCTTCTTCTTATACTCTTCCTCCTCCTCCTTTTTCTCTTCCTTCTGCTCCTCCACCTACTTCTTCTTCTTGTGCTCCTTCATTATCTTCTGCTCCTCTTCATCTCTACCACTTCTGCTCCTGCTCCTACTCCTCCTCTTCTTTTTCTTCTTCTTTCCCCTTTCCTCTTCCTCCTCCTTCTTCTTCTTTTCTTCCTTTTTTCTGCTCTTACTCCTTCATCTTATCCTTTTTCTCCTTCTTCTGCTCTTTTCCTCCTCCTCCTCCTCCTTCTTCTGTTTCTCCTCCTCTTTCTTTCTTCCTTCTGCTCCTCCACCTACTTCTTCTCTTCCTTCATTATTTTCTGTTCCTCTTCCTCCTCCGCTTCTTCTTTTTTCTTTTGCAGCCTCTCCTCTTCTTCCTTCTTCTTCTTTTGCTCGTTCTCCTTCTCCTCCTCCTCCTCCTCCTTGTTATCTTTAATTATTATTTATATTATTATTATTATTATTATTTTTACCATTATTATTATTATTATTATTATTATTATTATTATTAGATCTCTAGCAACATTACTTTGTATCCACGGAGAAACCAGCTGCGAAGATGTCTGCTCCGTTTCAACACACTTCCCTTTTCTTTTTTCTTTTTTTGCTCTCACCTGAAATGGCTTTGAACAGTTGCACGTCGACCAATTATTGTGTTCCTAACCTTTAATCTTTATGTTTCACGCTTTTCTTACTTTCAAAATGAAGTCCTATTTATTTTCTTTCGTCTTCACCCTTTCATCTCCTGCTATCATCTCGCATTTTCTGAGTCTTTTCGCCTGGATTGAGAAGTCAGTCTGCGATTTCAAAATTCACCATGACACGAGTTTCGTAGCCCACGAGAGACGTAGAGGTATCACATGTAGTGCAGACATGACATCATTGGTATGTCTTGGGTAAGATAACCTGATTGAACTCGCCCACTCTTCATGCTGGTTTGAATTTAGAGATGTTCTTCTTTTAGACTGGCTGCCAACCAATGCTGGAACGCTATAACACCAATTTCAATTCGTTTTCTTCTTTATGTGCCATGTTCTTTCAAGATGTAGGCGATCATGGACTTCCACTTGTATTGCTGTTCCTAACACTTATAAACCTCTTGGTATCCCAAACCCCATTCTGCCATCCAGTTGCTTATCAAGTTACGTCTCCCGCTGCTTTTCACAGGATTTCTTTCCCTCTATTAATCTTTGCTGGTGGAAAAGAGATGCATTCATACCTTGCCCAAGATTTATCGGGAAAGGTTTTTTTTTAATCATATCACCCTGAGCAAGGCGGTAATGTGCACTGATGTGCAGGGGACTACATAAGAGTAAAAAGATTAAGTAGAAGAGTGTGAAGAGGAAGACGAACCAGTTAGAAATTAGCAAGAGAAGGATGGAAATACAGTTGTGATGACAGTTGCAAAGGTGGGGAGAAGAGAAAGAATATACGAGGGTGGTGAAAGAATTAGAGTCAAGTGGTTAGTAGATGAGTATTGACATTGCATTTAAATTTCTGGAGGTTGTAGCCGTCAGGAAAGCAAGAATATGAAAGCGAGTTCCACAGTCGGGAAACTATTTGGAAAGATATGAGTCTACGCTCACTGCGCATAATTGCGTGTAACGAACTCGATTGAAATTCAAATTCCGATTCCTTATTCATAGACCACCCGTCTCCTTCTTCTTATTTTATGTGCTCTGTCCTTTCAGGACGCAGGCGATCATGGCTTTCTACATCTCCCTGTCCCTGGTGGCTCTTAGCACGTTTTCTCCTGTTGCACCATGCAACCCTCATTCCGTCATCACCTGAGCAGATCCTTCAAATTTGTTATCCGCTGATTTCTCCTGTCTCTTTTCAACCTCTATCTGACCTGTTAGTAACAGGTTTTCCAAGCCCACCTTTCTCATTGCATGTCCCAGGAACTTTAGTTGTCTCTTCCTGATGCTCAGTATTAATTTCCTTTTCGTTTCCATTCTTTCCAAAACCTCGTCATTGCTCACATGCTCAGTCCATGATATCCGCAGCATCCTTCTGTAGAACCACATTTCAGTTGCTTCAACTTTTTCCTTCATCTTCGAAGATATTGTCCAGCATTCACTACCATATTGAAGAACCCACATCACATAGCAATCCAGTACTCTCCTCTTTGTTTCTAGTGAAATTGTCCTGTTTCTTAATACTTTACTCAACTTCTGGAATGCTACTTTATTCAGGCCAATTCGCCTTCGGATCTCAGTGTCGCATTTTCCGTCTTCTGTTATAACGCTTCCTGTCTATTTAAATTTCTGTACTTGCTTGATTTTAGAGTCCTTCACCGGTAATTGGCATTTTGGATTGCTCTTTCTGATTATGACCATGCATTCGGTTTTCTTGCAGGTTATTTGTAGTCCTTTCTTGTCACTCTCTTCAGCTACCTTCTGTAGAAAGTCTTTTAGTTTTCTTTCTGTGTCTTCTATCAGCACTGTATCATCTGCGTACCTTATATTGTTTAAATTGTGGCCTCCGATGACGAATCCTGGCATAACTTCTAGGGTTCTCAGAATAGTCTCGCTGTATAAGTTGAATAGACCACCCGTATATTTCAAAATTACACAGTGTATTTTCTAAGCCCTTCTTTCTCTGATTTCTGCTGATATCATTTGAACAGTTCTTATTTTATAACTAACCAAACTTATTCGTCTCCATTTTTGTGTCCTGTTTGAGTAAATGTTTAAACTTCCAACATTTATTTAGGTTACGAATTGCAGTTTGATTTTTTCTCTCTAGAGAGTGACATATTGTTTTCTGTTGTTTATTTGATTCATTTCTTCTGGGTGGCAATCATACTGGATTTTATTTCTCCTTTCAAATGGCCTCTGCTTAACCGTGTCTATTACTTTTGATCTGTGTGTTGCCCTTTTTTAATTCTTTTTTTAAGAGTTTTGTTCTCCCTACTACATTTCTTCCGATTACTTCGCTTGTCATTTTTTATCTTTTCACTTGCAAGCCGACTTCATGATGTGTCTTTCCAAATTACATTATACTCGCCTGAACACAGACATTGATAAAAATTATTATTATGTTTATTATTTTTAAAATTATAATGCTTTCATGATTTCTGGTTTTTATTGACAAGTGTTTGAGACGGGCTACAGTAAATATTGTGTTCTTGACCATAGACTGTTTTTCAATTATCTTTCTGTTATGGTGAAACACACCTATTCTATAGTGAATAGACTCTCCCACCTAATTTAAGTAGGAGTAGTAAGAGGAACGAGGGTCAGTCGATGTTGGATGATAATAGTCGACAGTTAGTCGAATACGAAAGTAGCCAGCGACCTGGCAAGATTACACTGCATAATACATATTATTAGGTTGTCCCAAAAGTTCGTAAACACTTGCAAAAAATTGAAATTTTACTCGCAAAAACAACAAAAATTATTGCTCAAAATATAAACCATCATTTTTCAAGACTTTCTGCCATCGATCTGCAAGCTTTCGGATCTAGTCAAAGTACCATTCAGCCGGCTTCGAATCAAAGAATTCTTGACACGCTTCCTCGACTTCATCAAACGAGTCGAATCGGTGGCCCTTCAGAAAGATCTGCATTAAGCGGATAAGGCCGTAATCTGATGGAGCACAATCAGGACTGTAGGCTGGATGTGGCAGAACCTCAACGCCGTCCAGCTCTTCAAACTTGTCTTTGGTCTTCCTGGCGGTGTGTGGCTTGGCATTGTCCTGCTGCATCAAAGCACCCCTACTTTTGCTTCAACTTTTCGTAGACCCGCTCAAGTTGCTGACAGTAAAGTTCGGCACTGATTCAAAGTTCCACCAAACGCACAACATGACTTTCTTGCCGAATCAATCTTGGTTTAGGACCGACGGTGTCTCTTGCTCTTTTTGAACCCATCGCTTGTCTCGATTGTGCTGGACCAGATAGACCCATTTCGTAAGTGTTTACGAACTTTTGGGACAACCTAATATATCAAGTTTATGACGTTTTGTACATCGAATCTATTAGGACCGACTTTAGCACACATACTAGCCTCCACTGCGAAAATAACTCCACGACACTTACCGAAACCAGTTGAGTAAATCCACTAAGTATTGAAACACTGTTCATCTCTGTTCCTAAACGGGAATACAAGTGTGAGGCGTGTATCATAGCCGAGTGTCGAGAATGGGATTCTTTTAAGCTAAAAATCGTATTTATTTCTCACTTTTCTGACCATAATCAGATTATCCTTGTTTACTCTTAGTGAAAATGGGCTAGTGGTGGGGATGTTTTTTCCTTTTTTTAGTTTAAAAGATTAGGCAGCTCAGGAAATTGGGAACATCTTCCATCGGAGACAGTCTAACCTAAAGAGTTTTCTAACCTGAAAGGATATGCGCTGCCTTTATTAACACCTGTCACCGTATTCTGAACATTTGACTGTGATTCATGTGCATGGTATACACTTTTCAGACTTGCTGCCACGATAGGTATATTGTGTTTGGCATTTTTTTTAGTATCTGTGTGATTTTTTTTTTTTTTACGAAAATGGTCAGTGGAAAATGTCATGAAGGCACTTCTGAGTTTAATTATCTGGTTGAGGCACAGAAGGAAATGCGTATGCAAAAGAAAACAAAGAAAATAATAAGAAGAATATTAGTATTTGTTGCGAACCGGCGATATTTCCAGTTATACAGTACAAATATAAACATTAGTGTGTATAAAATACGTTGCTGTCGCACGTGAGATAAAAAGGACAAGTTACATCGCAATCACAAATAGGCCTTTAATATAGGAAAAGCAAGTATAATAGTCAGTCAGTTAAGTGTCATACGTGATACACGCTTGGGCGATCATGTCTTGAAAGAGACATGACTGATTGGGCAGAAGATTATCCCGCAGTAGGTTGCCATTGCTTTCTGCGGTAGACTGGTTGCCAATCAAGGCTATATAACCCAATCTGTGCTGTTATTTGACTCATAGCTAGACGGAGAAAAGATGGATTATATAATCACTTAGTAATTAGTGAGGGATCAGTTTATTACTTCATAACAATATAGAAGTGACCCCCCACTTTATGCCCTGCAGAAGCCTTAATAATGTTTTCAACTATTATATTCGGTCAGTCAGTTTAGTGCCATACGTGATACACGCTTGGGCGATCATGTCTCGAAAGAAACATGACTGACTGGGCAGAAGATTATCCCGCAGTAGGTTGTCATTGCTTTCTGTGGTAGACTGGTTGCCAATCAAGGATATAGAACACAATCTGTACTGTTCTTTGACTCATAACTGAAAGGAAGAGACGGATTAATACCTTTCCCAAGGGTATTTGCGCGTATATGATTGCAAAGAATTCGAACTGGAATTCGAACTCGGCATAAGTTCCTAGTATAATAAGTATAATAGATTCAGACTATTTACGACAAAATCCCAAAACAAGATGGACGAGAATGGACGAGAATGTTTAAGCAAGAATAGCAAAGAAATGACATACTGTTCGGCCAGCAATATTTCTCGTGGCTTTACTCACTAATACAAGGAAGGGATTGACCCACCCCCCAAAAAAAGGGAAGACAACTGTTCTTCTCCTTTAGGGAAAACTACTATTGTCTCCCTACAAGTATATTTGGATAATGTTTTACAACACCATTCAAATGCAAGGAAGGGACTGACCACAGACAAAAAAAGAGTTCCTCAAAAGGAAAGACAACTGTTGTTCCCCTTAACGGAAGACAACTATTGTCTCCTTATAAGTATAATAATAATAATAATAATAATAATAATAATAATAATAATAATAATTGTATTTACGTAACAGAGATATTTGAAGATTATATCCATCGATGAAATAACAGCTCCACATCTCAAGCATTTATGTCAATGTTGTTAACAACTTCCATTATTGTCATTATTTGTATTAATCTTTTAGTTATTATTATGTCATTTTTCATCATATTTCGATTTCTGCTTTGGTCTCACTACCAACCAAGTCTGCGGGGAGACCTAAGGCAGGTAGTGGCGTGTTGTTATGGCTCCATTTCATGTTTTTCTATCTTCCCTATCATCCTCAGCATTACATAGATAAAGTTTTCCTTAGTGTGTGGGCTGTACTTAATAAGACAATTTTTTGTATATCTCTTAAGCTGGGGTTTCCAGGGATTCTTTCAATGTGTTGTTTTGTTCCATTTTTTATCATTCCAAGTGCACCTACTATCACTGGCACAACTCTTGTTTTCAATTTCCACATTTTTTCTATTTCAATTTCCAGGTCTTTATATTTTGACAGTTTTTCAAATTCCTTGATTGCTATGTTACAACCCGCTGGACAAGCCATATCAATTAATACACAAGTTTTCTCCTTCTGGTTTTTAACAATAATGTCTGGCCTGTTTGCTTCAATTTTTCTGTCTGTGTAGATGGTGTAATCCCATAGAATGGTTACATCTTCTATTTCTGTAACCGGTGCTGGATGATGTTCATACCAGTGTTTGTTTACAGCTTTTCCATAATGTTTGCACATTGTCCAATGTAAATATTGCCCAACTCTATCGTGGCGATTTTTATATTCGTTTGGGGCAAGCACAGAACAGCCTGAGATTAGGTGGTCTATTGTTTCTTGGTGTTTATCACAAAACCTGCATTTTGGATCCATATTATTATGCATAATATTTGCCTGAAAGTTTCTCGTGAAAAGACTTTGGTCTTGTGCTGCAAGAATAAAGCCTTCAGTTTCAGACTTTAATCCAGATGCACGTAACCATCGATGAGTATTAACTTTGTCAACATTGGATTTATTGGCACGTACTGGATATTGGCCATGCAGAGGTTTGTCTTGCCAGCGCTGTTTCATCTTTTCAAGAGCTTTATCTTTGGCTTTCATTTTCATATTTTTTGCCGCAATAGTTGGTTCTTGGCTTCTGTTTTGCTTTTCTACAGAATCTACTAACTGTAAATCTTGTTTGTATTTACTGTCTTCTTTTATTATTGAATATTTTTTCTTTCTTTCTTCATGTTGCCTTACTAATTGTATCATCCAATCCTTTGTTGTTTCTATGTATGTTAGTAAGCCAATAGTTGTTGTCTTGTATGACAATTCCAGCTGAATAAGACCCCTTCCACCTTCTCTACGGGGTATGTATAGACGGTCTACATCAGCCTTTGGATGATGCATCTTATGCTTAGAAAGAAGCTTTCTTGTTTTAGCATCCATTCGCCTGATGTCGTTTAGAGTCCAGTTTAAGATGTTGAAGCTATATTGGACAACTGGGATTGCAAGGCTATTAATGGCCATAACTCTGTTCTGTGAATTTAATTATTATTATTATTATTATTATTATTATTATTATTATTATTATTAATAATAATAATAATAATAATAATAATCTTTTTGGAGTCTGACGTTCAGAATGGAATGACTGTAATCTCCTCAAATTTCAATTCCCCTGAATATTCTTAAAGGCTTATTAATATTTCGACTTTAGTGTTTACATAGAATGACGATTGAGAAATTAGTTTCTTAATAACTGGCCACTTCTAACGTCTTTATCTTTGTGGCGTTTCAGCTTTACTCTGTTTGGCTAACGTTTTGCAACACCATTCAAAACAAATAAGACACCTGCTTTAGAAATGATCGCTCTTTGTATATCTCATAGTTTTCTCCATCAAGAGGGAGTGTTTTTTCTGAAAAAGAAAATCGATTGTCCTTTAGAAAAAAAAAACAGTCAGTTAAGTGCCATACGTGATACACGCTTTGGGCAATCATGTCCCGAAATAGACATGACTGACTGGGCAGAAGATTATCCTGAAGCAGGTTGCCATTGCTTTCTGTGGTAGACTGGTTGCCAGCCAAGGCTATAAGAACCCAATCTGTCCTGTTATTTAACTCATAGCTAGAGAGGAGAAGAGATGTATTATATTGTTAAGTAGTAATTATGAGGGATCAGTTTATTACTTCATAACAATATAAAACTGACACCCCACTTTATGTCCAGGAAAAATTTTAGTCATGTTTCCAACTATTATATACAGTCAGTCAGTTAAGTGCCGTACGTGATAAACGCTTTGGCGATCATGTCACGAAAAAGACATCACTGACTGGGCAGAAGATTATCCTGCAGGGGGTTGCTTTCTCTGTGGTATACTGGTTGCCAAACAAGGCTATATAACCCAGTCTGTTCTGTTATTTAATCCATAACTGGAGGGAAGAGATAGATTAATACCTTTCCCAAGAAAAATTGAACCAAATTATATTTGTCCTTTTTGGTGAGCGTGTGTTTTAGTTCTCCGATTTCAAAGATTTGGATTGGATTAAGAGATTATCGAAGCCATGCAAAATTTTAACATGAGTAATTGATTTTATTTCCTCATATTCACGGGTGTAAACTCTCTATTACCGGTTCAGTCCGTTCTGTCAATAGGCAGTGGGATAATAAGTATAAATGATTCACTCATAATTTTTTATTTATCGGTAAATTACAATAAGTTAATGGATAAATAGAGATATAAACGGTGTTGACATAGGAATCAACACTAAATTGTGACTGTCAGTTTCACAACTGAATCGAACGGCAGACACATACACACACAAAGAGACTCAGACACACACACACACACACACACACACACACACACATATATATATATATATATATATATATATATATATAGTGTTTAATTGTGAGTATGTTTAGCCCCAAAGTTGGTGATTTTCAGTGCTTTTAGTATCAAAATATATTTTGGCAAGAGTTCATTGTTTTATTTTCTTTTAAATTAAGCAAATCATGCCGACTTCAAAGTTTCGTAAGAACATTCGTCTGGGCTACATGCAAATAGCTTATACACTTATATATATATATATATATATATATATGAAATGATTTGTTTGAACAATATTTTTGATCGACACTCGTATTTAATTAAATATTCTGTTTATAATAAAAATTATTATATATTTATTTCTATCAGCCTGATTATTTACGATAAATTTTTGTTACAAAGGTAATGTTCAAACAAATCATTTCAAATTGTCGGTTGTTTATAAAAAAAGACCCAAAATATAAACTTCTTTCATTAAAAACGGTTAATAAATTGACTATATTCGACCGCACATTCTGTTTTCTCTCTCATTTTGAGATTGATTAAATCTGAAGCGTGGTTGATTGTTCTTTTTTGAGACCTGGATATTTCTTCTGTTTTGACTTTGGATAACGTGATGTTTTACTTATCTTCAAATTTAAACATATGCTGCTTTTTTAGAATTCTGTGAAAGCACAATTGCCAAAATGGTGCAAATTCACAAGAAAATTTCAAATTTCGAAGATTTTCAGTGGAAACAATTCCAACCATGAGGATTATGCAAGCTTCGCTAAGTTCTGTTCGTTTCATGAGAATATACCACAACGTCGTATATGAACGTTACTAATCAATGTAATGTGTAACATAAATGTTTCTGCTCCAGTAAATGAAAATAGTATCATCTAGACCCGGGTTGCATGGCTGAAGACCGCGTCGAAAATCGAGATGAAAAAAGTCACTTTAAACTTTACACAGGGTAACAAAGATAAAGTTTCAACATTCATTTATTTTAATCATTTCACGCCAAGCAAGGTGTTAACACCACTGATGTGCAGGGAGTTACATGAGAGAATTGAAGTATTAGGCAGGAGGAGGGTGAAGACAAAGACGAACCAGCTACAGGGGTTGAAAGAGAAAAGACACGAGAAAGATGTGAACACAGGAGTGAAGACAGTTACGAAGGTAGATAGAAAGGAAAGAACAGGATACACGGGGTGATGTAGAAAGGGCTGGAGTTATGTGGATGGAGATGGGAATTGACTTTGCATTTAAATTCCTGGAGGTTATAGCTGTCAGGAAAGCAAATATATGGAAAGGAGTTCCACAGTGGGGGCGCGAGAAAAGAAACTGATAGAATAGAATTGTCGCCTGCATTTGGTTGATCTAACTGTAAAAGGGTGGGACTTTGTTGCCAGTCTGGTTGTCCGAGGAAATTCTTGTGGAGGGAGCACCAGTAACCCAAGTTCGTTAGAACAGAAGCCATGAAAATATTTATTGAAGAAACAGAGGGAAGCCACATCCCGACGATGAGAATGTGTCTGGAGTCGAGCTGCCGGGTCGGGGTCAGTTATATTGCAGATTATCCTCTGAAGCCTGTCGAGAACACTGAGATAAGTAGCAGGGGCGATTGACCAGATATGAAAACAGTATTCAATGCATGGTCGGATGGTTGATTTGGCCTGACACAGTGACCCAACCTTCCTAGCAGTGGATTTAGCTATTGATTCAATGTAATTATTCCACTTGAGGTCGAAGATAGGGTAAGGCCTAGGAGGCGTAATATTGCTTTCTGGGAGACTTGCGCGTTTCATACTTAAGGAGTGCAGAAGAGATTACCTGTGATGGTTGACGGATATGAGTTTCGTTTTAGAATCGTTGAAGTTTACGAGCCGCTTCTTACCCCAGTCCATCACTGAGTATTGTGGTTAGTTGAAACCAAATTCTATCTAGTCAAGCCTGATAGCGGAGACTGGAGTTTGTAAGTAAAGCGTATGAGAAAAAGTATTTAGTTTTAATAGTTTAGATAGGAGTGGATAAACGCAGTCTTTGTAGTTGTATGGTTTGTTATATGTCTTCAACAAAATCATGATGGCTGAAGGCTGCTGCAATATATTGAAAGAAAACAAGTTAGTTTCACTAAAAGTTTTGGAAAGAAGAACTTGTTTCACATGACAATTATCAAAAAAGAAAAAAAAATCAACCAATTCTCTGAAGAAACAAAAATTGAAAGTGATCGATTGGCCTCGGATGTCAGTGGATTTGCATCCAACTGAGCACTTTTGAAATGTACTGAACGAAATGTAAAAGAATGACAACCATCTGAAAAGGCAGATATGAAAGAATACACGCTGTCGGAGTGGATAAATATTCAATCACTGTGTAAATCTGGTGACGTAAATGTCATGATGACTACAGGCAGTTTTAGAAAGTAAGACAGTCTCTCCAAATATTGGTTTTCGGCAAACATTTCCTTTAAAGTGCACTTGTTTTTTAACAGTAACATATTCATCTATTGAATGCAAGGAATTGTATATACTTAGAATCAGACCATATATACTACCTTGCAATATAGGTTTTGTCTGTGCAGTATTATTAAGATTATTCCGCAGTAGGCAACCTACTGCGGGATAATCTTCTGCCCAGTCAGTTATGTCTCTTTTAAGACATGATCACCCAAAGCGTGTATCATGTATGGCACTTAACTGACTGACTGAATATAATAGATAGAGGCTTGATTAAGGCTTCTACTGGGCATAAAATGGGGAATCAGTTTCATATTGTTATGAAGTAATAAAATGATCCCACACTAATTACTACTTAATAATATAATACATCTATTCCCCCTCTAGCTATGAGTCAAATAACAGTACAGATTGGGTTCTATAGCCTACCGCAGAAAATAATGGCAACCTACTGCGGGATGATCTTCTGCCCAGTCAGTCAGGTCTCTTTCGAGACATGATCGCCCAAAGCGTGTAGCAAAAATGCATAAAATCATGCTCTTTTATTTAGAAAAAATTAAATTTACATTAAAAGTATTTTATAGATTGTTAGCCGGGTCCTTTTTTTCTTTAAAATGCACTTGTTTTTTAACAATAACATATTCATCTATTGAACACAAAGAATTTTATATATTTAGAATATAGGTTTCGACTGTATAGTATGCCGCTAGAATGCATAAAATCATATTGATATTAGAAGAAAAATAATTACCCATTTGTGCGAGTGAAACAGTCAGAAGTGACTTTCAAAGCTTTAGTCTTACTAGTAAGTGTTACTACATCAATTTTAGTTGTGCTAATACATTTTTGACTTCCTCATCACCAGGTTTGTTGTTATTTACGTTTGAATGTAGATTTTGTAATGTTCGACTATATTTTATTCATCATATTCTGTTTCCTCTAACAGCATATTCCATTCACAGTATATGGACATCTTTTAGCATCTGTGTCTTGGAACAATGTTTAATATTAAAGATACGAACCAATTTTCGATATCGTAGAGGAAAGTAGACAGTATTTTATAGATCGTTAGTTGGGTCTCTTTGCTTTTCGGTTTGGTTTTGCCAATATCTTGTCAACCTTAATGTTAATGAATATGACACATCCGAGGAAGTTAAAATTCTAGATCGAATTCAACTTTATAGTGTCGATAGATACAAAAGGGAGGTAATATGCGTGAGTGAATTGTGAATGGCCATTCTTTTTCTATGTGCCATGTCCCTTCAGGACGTAGACGATCATGGCCTTCCACGTCGCCCTATCCCTGGTTGCTCTTTGTACGTTTTATCCTGTTACCCCACCCAAACCCGGCTCTGTCATCCACTTGTTCAGGCCCGTCATGTTACCTTTTGCTTTCCCCTGTCTCTCTTTCTATCTGGCCTGTCAATATCGGATTCTCTAGGTCCTCTTTCATCATTGCATGTCAAAGGAACTTTATTTGTTTTTTTTTTTCCGGATGGTCAGCATTAATTTCCTTTTCGCTTCCATCCTTTTCAAAACCTCGTTATTGCTCACATGCTCGGTTCATGATATCCGCATCATCCTTCTGTAGAACCTTCATGTTTTCCTTTCATCTTTAACGAGATTGTCCAGCAGTCGTTGTCATATTGAAGAATATCAATCCAGTACTCTGTTCTTTGTTTCTGGCGAAATGTTCTTGTCTCTTAATACTCTACTCAGCTTCTGGAATGCGTTCTTTGCGATGCCAATTTGCCTTCGAATCTCTGCGTATTTAAATTTTTGTACTTGTTTGATTTAAGTATGCCTAACCTGTATTGATCATTTTGGCTGCTCTTTTTGCTGATGATCATGCGTTCCGTTTTCTTGTAGTTTATTTGTAGTCCTTTCTTTTGACTGTCTTCAGTTACCCTCTTTGGGAAATTTTATAGTTTCTTTTCCGGGTCAGTTATCAGCACTGCATCACCTGTGTATCTTATGTTCTTCAGATTGTGGAAACATCGGAACAACATAACTTTTTTGGTCCTCATATATTTAGTCTGATTAAAATCTAAACTAAAGAGGTAGCTTTTGCAAACCGAGGCGTTTCTTGTAGAACAGACTCTGAATAGACAACTATATATAATGAAGACGAACAGTCATTTTCCTTAGTCATGGGGTATATTAATTGAAAAAATAATTTTCAATTTACCAAAAAAAATATCTCAATTTGAAGTTGTTTATTGCAATTTAAAGTTGATTATTCTTCTTTTGAAGTTGATTGTTTTAGGTTTTTGACATTTTCTCAATTTGAAGTTGATTATTCCATTTTGAAGTTGATTAATCCATTTTGAAGTTGATTATTTCTCATTTTGAAATTGTTTTCCAATTTGAAGTGGATTAATCTATTTTGAAGTTGATTAATCTATTTTGAAGTTCATTGATTCAATTTGAAGTTGATTGATTCAATTTGAAGTTGATTAATCGAT
The DNA here is from genome assembly GCA_037127315.1 of Ascarosepion bandense. Lineage (NCBI taxonomy): Eukaryota > Metazoa > Mollusca > Cephalopoda > Sepiida > Sepiidae > Ascarosepion > Ascarosepion bandense. Next base: position 2,723,601 of record JBBBDQ010001529.1, on the reverse strand, counting down.
TTTGAAGTTGATTATTTCTCATTTTGAAGTTGTTTTCCAATTTGAAGTTGATTAATCCATTTTGAATTTGGTTATTTCTCATTTTGAAGTTGTTTTCTAATTTGAAGTTGATTAATCCATTTTGAAGTTGATTGATCCATTTTGAAGTTGATTAATTTTTTTTTATCTGAAAATAAGTCCATTTTGAAGTTGATTATTATCATTTTGAAGTTGAAAATGTATAGAACCATGTCGTTTTCAAAGAGAACTGCTTTCTGAAATTTTAATGTAATGCTAGTTTGTGCTTGGAGCTGTTTTCTATTGATCTGTTCACCGTTTCTGTCGACTTTCATCTCCTCTGAGGCCTGTTTTCATGGCACTTAGTAACGTATAAGTAAATAATGAATACAGATCAGGACAGCTGCACTTCATTAGGAAATATTTACTTGTAAAACCAGTGGCAAAATTTCATCAGTTGCTCTGCTGAGAATTGAAAACTAATTAAAAGTTGCCAAATAGAATTGCGAAACCAGTTCCACTAAATTCATTCTGAATGTTTCTTTTTTTTTTACTTTTTCACTGCAACTTAAGAACAGATTTACAACGTTCATTTTTTTCTTATAAACAAAAAGATAATTAGTCTTTTCTTATTTGCATCTTTAACATCTTTTAAACATCTTTTAACATCTTTTTTTAATAGAAACGTGACATATTTTTCCTATTTACGGAATGTACATTTTATTTATTTGCAAGTATGGGGAAACTTCTCTGTAAAATCTTTTAAACATTGTTAACATCTTTAACATCTTTAATAACTTTTTTTGAAAATCGAATGGTCACAAGTCTCTTCCTATTTGCACAATATATCTTATAATTTTTGCAAATTAGAGGAAAGTGCCCTGTAGTATTCTCCATGGTATTTTTCAGAAAATCGACTTGTATTTCATACAGATTTGCTAAAAGTCATCAATCTCCGAGGAAAGAAATCTTTTAAAACCTTTTCCAAAGATTTTAGTTCATACCGAATTTTACTTCGGTAGCAAATTGGTGTGGATTTTTTGAAATGGTTGGCAGTTCGCGACGAAAAATCATCAAACCGAGTTCAAAGTCAATTCCGAGTGCATTGATTCTCCATTTTCACAAATACACTGAGAAAATATATGTGTATCCATTTTTTCTAGCTAACCTTACCTGCCAGTCATTGTAGGTGAAGGTCACAATTACTATTTCAACTTGAGTCGATGTATCATTAGTATTATTATCATTTTTTCATCATATTTCCATTTCTGCTATGGTCGCACTACCAACCAAGTCTGTGGGAAGACCTAAGGCAGGTCCTAGCGTGTTGTTATGGCTCCATTTCATATTTTTTCTATCTCCCCTATCATCTCTAGCGTTACATAAAGTTTTCCTTGGTGTGTGGGCTGTACTTAATAGGACAAGTTTTTGTATATCTCTTAAGCAGGAATTCTCTCAATGTATTGTTTTGTTCCGTTTTTATCATTCCAAGTGCACCTACTATCACTGGCACGACTCTTATTTTCAATTTCCACATTTTTTCTATTTCAATTTCCAATTATTATTATGATTATTACGAGTGGACACGTTTCGTCAAAAATGACGGCAAAATATATCGATATTCCGTCTAAAATAACAGCATCATACGCAACGGTCTTTATTATGATGAGGAGGATATATATATATATATATATATATATATATATATATTATTAATATTGCTCGACGACATAATTATTGTAAAAAATAAAATAATAAGGCACCGCTAAGGAGCGAACACGCAGCAAAAACTTTCATAGCTGGACGTAAAGTTTAATAACTGGTAGTAAAGCGAATGATCTGAGCTGATGCTGCCAAACTAATGTCTCTCTAATGAACTAAGCCGACTCCGTCTCACTGTTGTTTCTATCGCCATGAGTGTGACAGGAGGGACACACACACACACACACACACACACACACACATATATATATATATATATATATATATATATATATAGTCATCCGCTGACAGATCTGTTTAGCTGTATTACAGCTCATCAAAGAAGTTATAGCGATTAGAATCATACAACCATGAATAAAAACGTCATAACTCTTTTTAATTTCGAAAATTGCGAGTTCCTAAATAAAATCCCCATTACGTGAGCGTTCTTTTAAAAAGAAAGGGTAAGATCAGTTATTGTTAATCGCCTGAAGACACCAGATGGTAGAAACCTGGGTTGCGTAATATAACTCGTTTACAAATGAAAAATATTCAAAAGTTGTCCAATATAAAAGTATTGACCACTTTTTAATACAACTGTGTACTGGTCTAATTTAATTATAACTACAAACTAATTAATTACATAATTATATATATATATATATATATATATATATATATATTTGTGTATTTAGGCAGCAATTTTTTTAAAAACCTGTCAGATTAAATAAACTGAAAACACTATGTTTGCTTATTTTTAATAAAATCCATTCATACTCACGAATAATCTTTTGCGTATTACAATGAAAAGATGTCAGAAATTCGCTGTAACAGATGTTATTTTCATTCATTTCTTAAGGTACCCAAGTACTTTCGACCTCTTTCCGATGTCATCTTCAGGGATGTGAACTATGGTAACAAATCTAACCGCAAAACTGCGTTGCTAAAAATAACTACATTTTTTCTGCTTCAAATATAACGGTTGACAAATTGCTAGCGTTCATTAGAATGTGAAAATTATCAAAAATGGAATTTTTTTAACAACTCTCACTCCTGAAGATGACCTCATAAAGAGGTTGAAAGTACTTGGGTACTTTAAGAAACGGATGAAAATAACATCTGTCAACGTTACAGCTCATTTCTGACATATTTTGATTGTAATACGCGAAGAATTACCAGTAAGTATGGAAGGATTTTATTAAAAATAAGCAAACATATTGTTTGCAATTTATTTAATCTGACATATATATATATATATATATATATATATATATATATATAATAGAAGGTAACCACTTTAAATTCGAAAACACATCTTATAATGGAGATTATTATTATTATTATTATTATTATTATTATTATTATCGCAGGCTTGTGGTTGATCCTTAAGTAAACTTTAAATGATTACGCTAGCATGTGGTACCTGATCTCATCGACGCTTAGCCTACAACGAACGACATTTCCCGGATGTCACGTAGCCGGCTCCTGAGCCTCCGATCACGGCGGCGAGTGCTCGTAGGCTAAGCGTCTGCTATGAATCATGACTTCTCAGAGCATAGGGGGCTTAGTCAGTAAGTGCTCCCGTCTCTTGTAACTCGAGGCAACGTCTGACCCTCCCTCTCTCTCTCTCTCTCTCTCTCTCTCTCTCTCTCTCTCTGATCTACTATCTATTCGAACAGACTCGTTACGTTGGTTACTTGATGTTTCCCCCTGCTTGCAAAATGTCATGTGAGTATTCAATTTCGCAAGCTGTCTCTCCTAGTACTGTCGCGTGAAACGTCAACTGCATCTTTCTATTTTTAAGTATCAGTCAGTCAGGTAAGTGCCATACGTGAAACACACTTTGGGCGATCATGTCTCGAAAGAGACATGACTGACTGGGCAGAAGATTATCCCACAGTAGGTTGCCATTACTTTCTGCGGTAGACTGATTGCCAGCCAAGACTATAGAACCCAATCTGTCCGATTATTTAACCCATAACTGGAAGGAAGAGACGGATTAATACCTTTCCCAAGGGTATTTGCGCGTAAGTGAATGCAATGAATTCAACTGGAATTTGAACTCGGCTCCCTGATTTCTCGTTCCGAGCCGATATCTACCGCACCACAACGCACATAAAAACATCCTCAGTGCTTACATTTTCAGTTCATGATATAATCAGCATCCATCTGTAGAACTTACTCATCTAGAAGGACACCCCTAGGAGTGATATTACAAATTAGTTCAGCACTTTTTTCTTTCTTTCTAAAAAAATTTTCGGCAGACCTGAAGGAGACTACCACCACCTTTAAATTTATTGTTTTTCATTTTTTTTTTTTTTTTTTTACTTTTTTCAATGCAATCTTATTGATTATACCCTAAACATTCCAATTAACAAAAATATTTTGGAACAATTTCAATATTTAAAGAAATAGATGGGGGGCTCATTTTTTCATACATAATAAATCGATCCTCTATTTTGGAATCACTAACCGGTACGTCATTACCATCACATGGAAATTTGTTGATTATCAATTTTTTTTTACTTTTTCAGTGGAATCTTATCGATTAAACCCTGAACTTTCCGACTGACAAAAGAAATTTTGAAAAATTTCAATATTTAAACAATTTGGTGGGGGTGGGTCGCAGTTTTTCATACAACCTAATAGTACATCGATCCTGTGCAATTAACTTTTTTGCTTGCGCATATTCAACAACTGAATCCTTTGCAAATTTTTTTAATAAAGCCATTCTTGGAGTTTGCGAGGAAGATGCCATCGTAACAACTGAAAAAAAGTTAAAAAAGACAAAAGCAAGAGCAACAGCTCGTACCCCGCAAAAAACAAAAGAAAGTGACCCCAGCGAGAGTAGTTCGAAAATGGAGGATCGATTTACTATAACGTTGTATGAGAAACTATCCCCACTGAAATTGTTTAAATATTGAAATTTAAATTTTTTTTTCTTTTTTTGATAATCGGAAACTTTATATAATAACCGATAAGAATGCGCTGAAAAAAGTAAAAAAAATAAAAATAAAAAACAACAAATTCCGCTTAATTTTCTTATATCTTAATACTCTGTTTGGTTTCTGGAAGCCTTTTTGTTTTTACTATTCGAATGTATCACATTTTTTATTGTCTGTCTTTCAGTCAGTCAGTTGAGCGACATACGTGATACATGCTTTGGTGATCATGTCTTTTTCGATCCATAACTGAGAAGGCAGAATGTTTTCCCGCAGTAGGTTGCCATTTCTTTCAGCGGTAAAGTGGTCGCCAATAAAGGCGATAAAACTCAATATATCCTACTATTTAATCCATAGCTGGAGAGGAAAGAGATGAATTAATAAATTTCCCAAGGGTATTTGTGCGTACTTGAATACAACAAATTTAACTGGAATTCGAACTCGGCTCTCTAGATGAGTAAGTGACTGTATCCGAGATGCCAAGTCGGGATCTATCACATTACAGATTCTTCGTTGGATTTTCTTAAGGACACCTGGGTGGATAGCAGGAGCACCCGACCAGATATGGCAGCAGTATTTAATGCACGGGCGGATGGTAGATTTATATATGTGCAGGATTGTTTCGGACGGGAAAAACTTCTTGCATAGAGAACCGACTTTCTTAGCAGCGAATTTAGCTATGGATTCTATATAGTCATTCCAGTTGAGGTCTGTTGTGAGAGTTAACCCGAGGAGGCGCAGTGTTTTGTTTTCAAGGATGCTAGCCTGATGCATGCTAATGTGAGGTAGGAGTACTGGACACAGTACCATCAGCGTATCTTTCTTCTTCTTCTTCTATGTGCCCTGTCCCTTCAAGACGTAGGCGATCATGGCTCCCCACGTCTCCCTATCCCTTGTGGCTCTTAGTATTTTTGCTCCTGTTGCTCCTGGCAACCCCCGTTCCGTCATCCACCTGATCAGTCCCTGCAAATATGTTATCCGCTGCCTTCCTCTGTCTCTCCTTCCTTCTATCTGTCCAGTCAGTATCAGGTTCTCCAGGCTCTCCTTCCTCATTGCATGTCCCAGGAACTTCAGTTGTCTCTTCCTGATGCTCAGCATCAATTTCCTTTTTGTTGCCATTCTTTCTAACACACGTCATCGTTGCTTGCATGCTCAGTCCACGATATCCGTAGCATCCTTCTGTAGAACCACATTTCGGCCGCTTCCAGTTTTGTCCTCATTTTCGATGATATTGTCCAGCATTCACAGCCGTATTGAAGAACTGACATCACGTAGCAGTCTAGCACTCTTTTCTTCGTTTCTATTGAAATTTTCCTGTGTGTTAGTATTTTGCTCATCTTCTGGAACGCGTCCTTTGCCATGCCAATTCGCCTTCGGATCTCCGTGTCGCACTTTCCATCTCCTGTTAGAACACAGCGTATCTTACGTTGCCAATAATAAATCTTGTTAGGACTTCTAGTTCTTTTAAATAGAGCCGAATGAGAAAATGCTTTCTTGTTTTACTTCTGCTTCTATTTTTGTGTCTTTCGTCGCATCCTATTCGAATCTACGTGTTTGTTGACAGTAAAAAAATATTCTTCTATCTTTTCATATAAATATTTCCAAACAGTTTCAAAAATTTTTGCTCTGTACTTATTGTTACGAGGATGCATTTCTATATAAAAAATATTCATAAAGTCTACAAAAAGGTTAAAATTTCTCGTAATACAAAAAGTTTTCTTTCATGATGTAGTTGTAAAATAGAGAAATTAGAAATAGAACGTTTGGAAGATTCTAGATCATTTCAGTATATTCTAGAAAAATCTAGATGATTCGCGAAATATGCTAATGAGGTGCTAGCCCCTATAAAAAATAGTTTTTTCAAGAGAGTTGTCAGTTGTTAAAATGAAATTTCTGGCATTACCAACTCCGGCTTTTGATTCGTGGATTATTATATCCAGCCGAAAGAATCTCTATAAAAAGTTACCGACCAACAAAAACGCAAAAAGGGACTTCCTGAAACTAACCTGGTAAATAGAGTTTTTGGCTATTTTCATTGACCAAACTAAAAATTATTTTTATATACATATATTTGTGTCAGACTTAATTGAACTCCCTATAGCTTACAAGTCTTGTGCAGAATTAGCATCAGAAGGTTTTTCATCATCAGAAGGTTGGTTTTCCGTTGGAATGTGTGGATTAGTGCAGAAGAGTGGAGTATTAAACAATCAATATATATATATTTAATTTGTAAACGAGTTATTACTTGACCTAGGGTTATTGAAAATCGCCTGAAGACACAACTCATAGTAGAAACCAAGCAATAACTCGTTTAGAAATGGAAAATATTCCAAAGTTTTATAATATAATTGTATTGAACACTTTTTAATACAAATGTGCACTGGTCTAATCTTATTATGGCCAAAAGCTAAGTAATTAAACAATCAATCAATCAATCAATCAAACAATCAATCAATATATATATATATATATATATATATATATATAAGCTCTTGTTCGAAAATATAATGTGTTTTTCTAAACTAAAACAAAGAATCGCATTTTTTTAACAATTATTGCCTATTAAAACATTATTGTATGCTTTAAATTTTTATGTGGAAATAGGTCTCGTTGTAGAAATGCGTTTCTTTGTGGATCTCTTCAACAAAATGACTTCTCTACAGTAACTTTTATTACTTTCTCTCTTTTGCAATTGACTGCAAATATAAGATACTTTCTGCCGTCTGGATGATTGATCTAATTCGATTTGGGGATGTTTTATTGGAATCATCTCGTCCCTAATCAAATCAAAAGTAACCACTATCGATATTATCATTTTATTTGACCAGAGAAAAAACGTGTTGTCTTTTTATAGTTCTATTCTTCAGCCACTTCAACCAAATGTTTTGCAATGCCTAAAAACCTCTGTTTTCATCTTATGCCACTTTGGTTAGGTTTATTGTTTTGTTTTTTTTTGTTTTGTTTTTTTGTTGTTGTTGTTGTTTTTGTTGTTGTTGTCGTTTATGTGTTGGTTTAAATTCACTGATTCGATTTCGGCCCTGTAAAAAAACAACAGCGAATGTAAGCTAGACAGAAAAATCATGGCTAACTGTTGGCATTTAATTGTGTATCGAAGGAAAAAAAAAGGATGGCAGATAATTAAATGAATAAAAATCAGTTGAAACAGTTTTTTTTTTATTATTTCGCTCCAAGCAAGGCAGAAATGCAACCAGTGCTCAGAGGTTACAATAAAAGAATAAAGAAAAGTGCAGGGGATGTTAAAGAAAACATAAGAGATGGATGGGAATCAAGTAGATAAAAGATGGCAATTGATGTTGCATTTAAACGTTTGGTGATTGTAGCTTTTAGGATGTCACAGAAAACATAAGAGATGGATGGGAATCAAGTAGATAAAAGATTGTAATTGACGTTGCATTTAAGCTTTTGACAATTGTAGCTATTGGGATGTTGAAGAAAAGATAAGAGATGGATAGGAATCAAGCAGATAAAAGTTGGTAATTGATGTTACATTTAAACGTTTGGAGATTGTAAGTACTGAGATGTCAAAGAAAACATAAATGATGGATGGGAATCAAGTAGATAAAAGATGGCAATTGACGTTGCATTTAAACATTTGGAGTTTGTAATTATTAGAGACGCAAGCAAACGGAAGAAAGTTCCACAAACGGGAAATGCGAGAAAAGAAACTGTTCGAGTAAAAGTGGTGATTACATTTAACTATTTGTTTTCGGACCTACCCTTTTTGGACTTTAATGAACTCTTCCTATTATTATGAATACCGGGAGAATATGCTATCACCCCTATCTAATACTTGGCAGTTTGACTGACGTGTAAAACTCTTGTATTTGTTTTTCGTTTAATATATATGTTTCTCGAATTAGTTCGAGTTTTCTTCCGGACCTATTCAGGGTCCACAACACTATTACTATGCTAAAAGCACAGGACCTTGAAGCTAATTTAGTATCACGCATAAATAGATGTGATTGGGGTACCAGAGAAAGAATCCCGTCAGAGCAGTGGCCATAAAAATACTAAATGAGAAGAAATAAATAAATAAATAAGAAAGAAAGAAAGAAGGAAGGAAGGAAGGAAGGAAGGAAGGAAGGAAGGAAGGAAGGAAGGAAGGAAGGAAGGAAGGAAGAAGAATGAAAGAAAGAAAGAAAGAAAGAAAGAAAGAAAGAAAGAAAGAAAGAAAGGAAAGAAAGAAAGAAAGAAAGAAAGAAAGAAAGAAAGAAAGAAAGAAAGAAAGAAAGAAAGAAAGAAAGAAAGAGAAAGAAAGAAAGAAAGAAAGAAAGAAAGAAAGAAATAAGGAAAGAAAGAAAGAAAGAAAGAAAGAAAGAAGGAAGGAAGGAAGGAAGAAAGAAATAAGAAAGAAAGAAAGAAATAAGAAAGAAAGAAAGAAAGAAAGAAAGAATGAGAGAAATAAGAAAGAAAGAAAGAAAGAAAGAAAGAAATAAGGAAGAAAGAAAGAAAAAAAGAAAGAAAGAAAGAAAGAAAGAAAGAAAGAAAGAAAGAAATAAGGAAGAAAGAAAGAAAGAAAGTAGATTACGCAATCAAATGAATAGAATTTAATAACAAAGAAATAAAAAAAATTGAATTCAGAAAGAGAGCTAAAGAAAAAAAATGAAAAAATTACTAGACTGTCATCTTCATAAGTCTTCCCGCGTAAATAGAACAACAAATATTTTTTTAATGTGAGTCACTGAACACCATAATACATTGCTTAACACGTGGTGCGAAGTTAAAAAATCTTTAATTTCCTTATCCTTGCTTTAAACCTGTCGCAAATAGGAAGGTAGAGTCTTGGAGACCAGGTCACTTGATCCCTCGGCACGGGTGACTGAAATATATTTACAAATTTTAGCTTATTTTTGACACCGTCTCATGAGTATAAATCACTCGGTACGGATCGATCTCTACTCAAAGTCTAGTTTATTAAACATTACATCAAAATATGGTGCCGCAATTGAAGTAAAGGGGACGGTGTTAAATAGGTGTTTATAAAAACGATGCGTTCAGGAATTGATAAAGGTCAGAATGAGAGCCAAGGTCCAATCGTGTGCCTCTCCAGATTGCTATTGACGCCAGTGAATTCAATCATCTGAACGCTGAATCCAAGAAGAGGCTCACTGCACATGCGTAGATCAAGTAAAACTTGGCTTGAGTGTGTTGGAAAATCAAATGAAATCATCAAAACGGAAAGCTGAAAAAGAAAAGTTTAAAAACCGAAGATTATTGAATTTGTTTTCAGGCTAATATTTATAGTGTTTGTTTTTTTTATATTTGGTCTTGTTCTTGTTACTGGGGCGCCTTCAAGGAGGTCGGCTGAAAAGAAACTGTCGACGGTTGGTTGCCAGCGGCGTTTCTGAAGAACGTGCCGCATGAGGACACAACATTTGAAAATCACTCTTCGTTCTTTAACCTACAAAATGGAATATTTACATGACTACATTGCATTTGGTTTTGCTTTGTTTCCCTTAATTTTTGCTTTTTACAGCTTTTATTTATTTATTTTTTCTTTTGTTTCAAACTTGCTGTTTGGTTTTCTGTGGTACAATTTGTGTTTCGACTCTATTTTTTTATTTTCAACTGAACTTTTATTTCAGTATCTATAAAGATTTTACAGAAAAATTATTCAACTCTTATCTCTACATAATTATATTTATTTTATCTTTTCTTTTGTTTTATTTTTCTTTCCTTTAAAGCTTCTCATAACTGCTAATTTCTGTTTGAATTTCTGTGATAAAGAATTATCAGTAATATAAACCGATTGCTTCGAACTTGTTTTCTAGACTTGGTTGTCATAGTAACAATGTTTCAACTGTTTTCCCACTGTCTATTTTTGGGTTCTTGTCATCTTCGGTATGTTTCTTGGAATTTTACACTGAGCCATTTTTTTCAAATCATGGGGAAAGGCTGTTGATTTGTGGAGAATACAAAATATTAAGAATATGATTAGCAAAATAAGAACAGTCACCTTCTATTCGTTTCTTTGGTTTTTGTTAATCTATATCTTAGTCTGACTCATGAACGCAAAATGGGGACATTCACTTGGGTCTGAATTCGCTGTAACTGGTTTTGTTTCTTGAGATATTAAAAGTTAACAGGCAGTTTTTACTTAAATGAGCTGCTAGATCAGTTAAAAAGCTCCGAATATCAAAACTTTTAGGATTTCTTCCGAAAACCGTAGTACTAGAGCCAGGTTAGACGTTATTTAATGATTTGAGAATTTCTTAACCAGAATGATAATATAAAGATGGTAGGACTTAGAGTGAGATTTGGGCGGAGGCTCTACATTAATGTCGTTTGCTTCATAGGGCTGGCTATTCAAATAATACTGTTAGTAGAAATCAATATATACAATATTGTAGTGAAGAAGTATGTCCCGGTAATGAGTCTATATCCAAAATAACTCCAACGTAATATGCACCAACTTACGGACCAACTGACCCCTTACTAAACTGTTTTTAACAATCCCTGCCGTTCTCTGTATAGGCAGAATTATATGCACATATCAGGCGAATCGATTCTTATGTGCAAAAAGGGGTGATCCCCAAGAGTATGGGTTAAATTTAGGGAATAATGTCTTCTTTAAACGTCGTTGGTATCCAACCCACGTGGAGGAAATATTAATCAAAAAATCCATTTGGTAAAGGTCTAGCAACTTCATCCGTTAAACACCTGCTACTTGCTATGGAAACAGCAGCAGTTCCGGGCGTGATAAAAGCCGTGGCCCTATACTCCTTAGGAAATGTACAGGACTTGAGTGTCAGTGAGTTTTTTAGTTTTTTAGTTTTTATATTTTATTTCATTTTTTTTTTTCCTTTGGAAATGTCGTTCTCGTGGTGAAGCTACCACTGAATGCCTCACTAATCATGTATGTAAAGAGTGGGCCCATGCCCTCGAAAATGACAACAATATATTTATATCAATAAGCCGTTTTTTTTTCTTTCCTTCTGTTTTTTTTTTCCTTCTCTTTATACATTTTTCTTTCCTGTCTTCTCCCTCTTTTGTAATATTTTTTCTTCTGTAATACTTCAAGATTCTTGTTTTTCTTACGGTATCACTGCAATCTTCTTCTTTCTTTTATCTCTTTCTCTCTAACTGTCTCTCCTTCATTTTCTCACTTTCTCTTTTTCTCTCTCTCACCCTTATTCCTTTTTTCTTCTCTTTTCTCATTTTGCAATTTCCTCTCTCTTTCCTCTCTCTATCTCATTGCTATGACATTTTCCTTTCTTTCATGTTTCTATTCTTTCTTAAAGTTTTCTCATCTATTCCTTTATTTATCCTTTTCTTTTCTCTCTTAAAATTTTCCCACTTCTCCATTTTCCTGTTTTATAATGCAACTACACTATATTGATGATAAATGTTTCACTGACTATTTGATTGCGTGTTGGCTTCGATTCTCAATGTATGCTCCATTGTCCATTTGTTTTTTCTCTTCCATTATTTTTCTCATCTTTCTTTTTGTATTCATTTCCCATGTTCTTTTTTTTTTTTCATTCTTTTTTCTATTTTTACCACCTTTTTTCTTCTTACCTTACTTTTTCAATTTCTTTTTCTTTCTTTTTCTTTGCTTCTTTTGTTTCTTACGCCATTTTTTATTACCGTCTGCAAGATTTCCAGTTTTTCAATTTTTTTCTTCTCATTCCTAAATCAAGGTCTTCATTAATGAGTTCCTTCCTACTTTGTTTACTTCGAAATAAAACCACAGGAAGTTCGTGATGCCGGAATGCTTGGTCATAACAATGGTGACTCTCTTGCTTTGAAAATCAGCATTCGTTATCACGACTTTAACCTCAGTTTGAACATGAACCAAATCAGTCAGAGAAAAACAGGAAACATATCGCAACCAATAAACAGCTTTCATCCTCTTCTTCTTCTTCTTTTTCTTCTTCTTCCTTTTAATCTTCTGTTTTAACTTCTTTTTCTTCTTCGTCTTTTTAATCTTCTTCTTCTTCTTTTTAATCCTCTTCTTCTTTTTTCTGATACTTCTTTTTAATCTTCTGTTTTCTCCTTCTTTTTCTTCTTTTTCTTTTATGTTCTGTTTTCTTAAAACATATATCTTCACTTCTTTCAATCTTCTCTCATGCAAATTTCTTTTTCTCCATTTTCTTTTCTCTCTCTCTCTCTCTCTCTCTCTCTCTTCCTCTCTTCTTTTTCGATTCTTTCTTTCTTTTACTTATTTATTCTTTCTCGTCCTCTCGTTTTGTTTAATTTTTCTCCCATTCTTTTATTTATTTATTTATTTATTTATTTCTCTCTCACACCCTTCATTTTTTTTTCAGAGACCTTTCAATTTTTATCATTTTCTCTGGTCAATATGTTCAGTTTTAGAATGTTTAATCTCCAAAATATTCCGATAATCACAAATTAGTGGGTGATGCAAGGGGTATATTTTTTGTTTTTTACTTGTTTTTTTTTTGTTTTTTTTGTCGTTTAAATTTTACTTTTACCTTGCCGACAACGAATAAGAAACAATTTTACATCGAAAATTTTGGAAAGAAATTGGTGTCTATTAAAAAACAAAGAAACTTATAATTCATAGGCTCTCTACCTATACAGATGGTTGCATGCATAAAGTTACACACACATACACAGGTACACACACTCACGCCAGGAACTGCTACTGTTTCCATAGCAAGTAGCAGGTGTTTAAGGGATTGAGTTGCTAGACCCTTGCCAAATGGGTTTTTCAATTAATATTTCCCACCACCTAGGCTGGATACCCACCACGGCTAAAGAAGACAGTTTCTCCAAACATTTAACCTATACCTTGGGGAAAAAAAGATGGATTCATATTTTTCCAAAGGTTATTTGCGCCTAAGTGAATGCGGTAAAGACTATAATTCCAACTCTACTCTCCGACTTTTAATTCAAAGCTGCCATTCAAAATACTTCTTTTAAAATTTCCATAAGAATTGTAATCATTCTACTTTCTGCCATGTCTTCAGCTCATTTTTGGATGTTTTGTTTAATATTTTCCCTCCGATGTTTTCTCCCAATTAGGTATCGATCAAGCAGTCATTTGCAGTCTAATAATTTTACTCTTTTCTTGTAAAAAATCCACTCCCCATTTTGAACTTGATCCTCGTCTTTTATATTTGCGGTTGCATGATCAAGCCTACTGATTTTTTTCTAAACATTCTAAAGAATTCTCTTTGGAATTTCTCATTTCATTAATCATTATGTATTAAAGTTTTATTTTATACTTAATTAATCATAGATAAATAAATAAAAACAGAATGAGATAGATAGATAGATAGATAGATAGATAGATAGATGATTTTCTATGCGCCGCTTAGATCTGGCACAAGGTCGAAAACATAGGGTACCCAGTGAGGATCCAACTCACTATTCAGTTGTAATAGGTTCTAGCAAGACAAGCTTGCTAACCATTACACCACGCCGATGTGCCCATAGATAGATAGATAGATACATACATACATACATACATACATACATACATACATACATACGAACAGAATGAGATAGATAGATAGATAGATAGATAGATAGATAGATAGATAGATAGATAGAGAGCAGTCAGAACATTAAAAAATATTTTATATACATTTGAATTGAACTTGAAAACGTATCCATGAAAACACCGATGCATTCCATTTACTTGGCTTCCTCTCTCATTTCTTAATGTCTGTCCTTCCTGCTACATCTTTTGTTTCTCTATCGAACAGTTTGCCTTTCATTCAATATTTCTAACGTGTTCTCATTCAGTTAAGAAGTCGCATATACATGCACCTTCGTAAACAATGACACACACATGCAGAGGCAGGTACGAGCGCACTAATACATGCTCTCACATGCTAACATTCAGATACGGACAGATATATACACGTGCACAAATCACAGATACACGCTCGCTTAAACTCATCTTAATTCACACACCATTCATACTCCATATATTCAAAAACACACGCACACACACATAGTAACATACACATTGTCAGAAGAATGTGAGCACACATTTTTGGAAAGAAAAATGGTAGGTATATAAAAATGTCATCTATTTTATTTTAGGATCCTAAAAAATTTGCTCAGAAATCCCAAGTTGAAACGGAAGAAGAATTGGTCGACCACAATGCAAATAACTCGCGTTTCGCCATCTACTGTGATTTTGTCCAATAGAAAGAAGAAGGCTTTGCAACAACGTCTGCGAATAATGGCGAGCAAATTCCCATTGAGAAACTTTTCATTGAATCTTTATTCATTACACAATAGAATAACCGAATTCGTCGATTGACTGACGTTGTTTGTACATTCAAAAGATTTTTCTCTTTTTACACACGTCATCATCAAAACTATCTCGAAACCAATTCTACTTCATTTTCGCTTCCCATGGAAACCATCATTGCTTCTGTCTCACTTCCTATCGAAATCATCAGAGATTCTGTCTTGCTTCCCATCAAAACTATCACTAATTGTCTCTCACTTCATATCGTAAGCTTCACTACTTCTGTCTCGCTTCTGTTAGAAACCATCATTGCTTTTGTCTCATTTCTCCGAATCATGCTCAATCCCGAACAGGCTGTTTTCTGTTACTTTAGTAATAGTACATATTAGAAGAGTGAGAGGTTACTAAGGAGGAACTTTTTTGTTATTATTTTACCTCAAGGAAGACGGTACTGCCACTGATGTGCATGGGGCTACATAGAGTGTTAATGTTTTAGACAGGGGGAGAGTGACGATAAAGACGAACCAGCTATAGGGAGAGAAATAGAAAGGGCAAGAGAAGGATATGAACACAGGAGTGAAGACAGTTACGAAGGCAGAGAGAAAGGAAAAGAACAAACTACACGGGGTGATGTAAAAAGGACTGGAGTCAAGTGGATGAGAGATGGGAATTGAGAAAAGTCAAGAGTAGGATATGAAACACAGGAGTGAAGACATTTGCGAAGGTAGAGAGAAAGAAAAAGAACAAGATACACGGGGTGATGTAAAAAGGACTGGAGTCAAGTGGATAAGAGATGGGAATTGAGAAAAGGCAAGAGTAGGATATGAAACACAGGAGTGAAGACAGTTACGAAGGCAGAGAGAAAGAAAAAGAACAAGATACACGGGGTGATGTGGAAAGGGCTGGAGTTAAGTGGATAAGCGATTGGAATTGACTTTGCATTTAAATTTTTAAGCCGCCAGGAAAGCAAGTATATTGAAGGGAGTTCCACAGGAGGGAGGCGCTAGAAAAGAAGCTGATGGAGTAGAACTGCCACCCGCATTTGGTTGATCTAACTGTAAAAGAGTGGGACCTTAATGTCAATCTGGTTGCTCGAGTTATTAGATTCGGCATTTTGTTCATAGCAAGATACGCTCCAATATTTTCGTTTATAATTCACTCTCTTGCCAAACGATTAAAAATTATTGAGCATCGTAAACGAATTCCTTTTGTCGACAAATGTATTACGTCCAACCGTACTTTTTGAATTTGACAAATTCTAAAGTTTTTTGCATATATGTAAAAACGGAAGTATGTATTTATATTTTTTCAAAATCAGTGTCATGTTTTAAGTTTAATATAAATAATTTGTACATATTCAAATAATATTTTTTTCATTATTCCTCCACCTTTTTTCATGCTGAGAACACTTTCATGAACATAGTAAATCGATTGAACATAATTGGATAATTTACTTCATCTCAGGTGCACAATCAATGTCAACATTTGTCCAAGGACATTTTAAGTTTTTCAAATTCGTTTTCAGTTTTCTTAACGGGTGAATTGTCAAATACATTCTCCAATAAACTTATAATCAGGGGATTTTACAAGCACAATTATGTATAGAGTAGTTAAAAACAGAATAAATATAACAAAAACACGCGATAAAGACAAAATCTCTTGAATGAAATTAAAGGATTTTTCTTCGCGCTTTTAACGATAGATATTTTTATGTTCAAACAATCGGAATTCTTTTGCTTTTCTCAGAAATAATAGATAGATAGATAGATAGATAGATAGATAGATAGATAGATAGATAGATAGATAGATAGATAGATAGATATGGTAACTATTGATTAGGCAACCTTTTTCGATATCCTGTTTAACTACTCTGAAACATCTAATGAACTGTTTTCAGTAATAAAGAGTATACTGTATTAGCAAGCAAGCCATCGCTCTACGGTAGAGACTCATCAGATCTTAAATGATTAATAGTTTTTTCCGTTTTTTATTCTCAAGTATTTCCCTAATATTTATAAAAAATTCAATGAAGGGACATGTTTATTTTGTTTCACATAGTTTTAAAAGTGTTGCTATTAATTCTCTTTATTGAAAGATATTACATATTGTGCTTGGATCGATTTTTCAGAGAATTAAGCTCGTCTGTCGTCGCAAAATCTACAGCGGTAAGAGAATTCTGTATTTATTTCCCAACGTCAAATTCTTTGAAAATCTCCAATTAGTCCTGACGAACTAATCTTGGGTAAAGCATCAATATTTTATCGAACGATATCATCTGTTCTGTCTCTGAAGCTATCAGGTTTTGTTTGAAATGTAAACACTTTTTCTAAGCGCCATTTTTGACCTCTGAATAAGTGTTTGCTTTCTCGCCAAAGTATTTGTCCTGGCCTCGATTTGGTGAAAAAGGCGACATATGATCGCCCATTACATGACGAGAGAACTTGGAGGACTTTTTTAGATTCCTCAATAAATACGTGCCTTAATGTCATGACTGTATAATTTTCGATCAACAAACAGGGAGGATGTTTATTGTCGTTAATAATCAGTTGGACGAATAATCAGTGGACAGAACAAGACATGCCACAGAAGAAAGTGATTAGATAAAATTCGCGTGAGCCGAAAATCATGTGTACTCATCCATACAACAGATATCTTTTATAAACCTATAAACAGATGACAAGTTTTCTATTCTTAAATATAAAAATTTCAAACCTTTATATAAAAAATCAATGTCTTTAATCTTTTTTTTTAATATACAAAAATTATTAATAATTTTTAGAACAAAAAAAAAAAGAAAAATCGAAAGTAGTGATTCTGGTAATGTTTTGGAAGTTATAGACTGAACACCAGGACAATTCGGGACTGAGACAACTCAACACTGGAACAACACAAAACCGCGAAAACTCAGCAACATAAATTTTTTTCATAATCGATTCAAAGTAATTAAAATCTTACTTAATGAATATATTTTTTCTTCTTCTTCTATGTGCTTTGTCCGTTCAGGTCGAAGGCGATTATGGTCCTCCACGTCTCCCTATCCCTGGTGACTCTTCGCACGTTTTCTCCTGTTACACCACGCAACCCCCATTCTGTCATCCACCTGCTCAGGCCCTTCAAATATGTTATCCGCTGCTTTCCTCTGTCTTTTTTCTCTATATCTGGCCTGTTAATATCAGGTTCTCCAAGCCCTCCTTCCTCATTGCATTTTCAGAATCGTTTTTTTTTTGTTTTTGTTTTTTTTGGATGGTCTGTATCAATTTCCTATTCGCTTCCATTCTTTCCAAAACCTCATTATACTCGATTTATGATAAGTGTAGCATTCTTGTGTAGAACCACATTTCAGTTGCTTCAAGTTTTTCCTTCATCTTCGATTATATTGTCAAGCATTCATTGCCATATTGAAGAACTGACATTACATAGCAATCCAGTACTCTTTTCTTTGTTTCTGGCGAAATTTTCCTGTCTCTTAATACTCTACCCAGCTTCTGGAATGCGTCCTTTGCCATGCCAATTCACCTTCGGATCTCTGTGTCGCACTTTTCATCTTCTGTTAGAACACTTCCAAGGCATTTAAATTTTTGTACTTGCTTGATTTTAATTTATTTAATAAAATCATTTCTTTACCTTTTGTTATATTAAAAATAATTTTAAAATATTCAGTAATTAAGTTTTGAATTCTTAATAAAATACTTTTAATCAGTTACGAAAAAGTTATGTTTTTCTGGAGTTTTTCGAACTGATTTTCTCATCATTATTGCCATGTTTGCAACGTTTTGGCTGTTGTGTGCTCCGGCCTTCTTCAGGTGTCTAGAATTTCGAACCGAACACTTTATTTCGATCGCTAGGGTGTATCATGCTCGTTCTATGTACCATGCCTCTTCCTGATGTCATACAGTTATCGACCTTTTAACTAAACTCTTTAAGTTACTTTTTCTACAGTTGCTCTAGACATGTATTGAGCACGCAACTCTTTGGCTCAAATTCCTGAATCAAAATCAAAGCTTTTATCCCATGGGCCATGTGTCTTCAGTGGATAAAAAAAAAACACACACACACATGGCCATTAGATTCAGTGACAAGACCAAAACAGTTGGGGACTCTATATCTGGTAACAACAGCAGTGAGCAAATAACTTCACTTGAGTGCAATACGTGATGCATGCTTTGGGCGATCATGTCTCGAAAGACATATGACTAACTGCACTATTCCGCAGTAGGTTGCTATTGCTTTCTGTGGTAGACTGGTTGCCAGCCAAGGCTATAGAACTCAATCTGTCCTATTATTTGACTCATGCGTAGAGGGGGAAGAGATGTATTAAATTATCTACTGGTGGATCAGTTTATTACTTCATAACAATAGAAAACCGGTCCCCCACTTTTTGCCCACTAGAAGCCTTTATCATGATTCCATTCCAGCTATTATATTCAGTCAGTCAGTTAAGTGCCATACGTGATACACACTTTGGGTGATCATGTCTCAAAAGAGACATGAATGACTGGGCAGAAGATTATCCCGCAGTAGTTGCCATTACTTTCTGCAGTAGACTGGTTGCCAGCCAAGGCTAAAGAACCCAATCTGTCCTGTTATTTAATCCATAACTGGAGGGAAGAAACGGATTACTACCTTTTCCAAAGGTATTTGCGCGTATGTGAATGCAAGGAATTCAACTGGAATTCGAAATCGGCTCCCCGATTTGTCGC
This sequence comes from Ascarosepion bandense, assembly GCA_037127315.1. Taxonomy (NCBI): domain Eukaryota; kingdom Metazoa; phylum Mollusca; class Cephalopoda; order Sepiida; family Sepiidae; genus Ascarosepion; species Ascarosepion bandense. The sequence continues at coordinate 2,704,069 of JBBBDQ010001529.1, read as the reverse complement.
TCCGAGTCGATATCCACTGCATCACAACGCGCATCCAGAGAGTTCAATTAAAAGGGAGGTAACTAGATGATATTCAGAAGGGGCATGGCACTTAGAACGAGAATGATGTAGCCAAACGATCAAAATAAAGGGTTTGGTTTGAAATTCCAAGCACCTCTAAGAAGGACAGAGCGTACAACGGCCAAAACGTCGTAAACATGGCAATAAAGATGAGGACAATAGTCCGAATAATGTAAATAAAGTAAATAATACCTCATCTCAGAAATATAGACAGAAATACAAATTATTATGCAACAAGGATCGTCGAAGTAAAATATGAGTGGCTAGTCATTTATTTTATATTAAAACTAGCAGGATAGCCCGGCGTTGCTCGGGTGTAATGAAAGCTTTAAAACTAATCCATGGTCCTGAAGCTCAGACTCAGCCTAAAAAATATTTGTGTGAAGTTTGGTGAGAATCGAATAAAAATTGTGGATTTGTATGAAGGACATACAGACAGATAAACACACACAAACATCTTGCCTTTATATATATATATTATCGATTTTCTACACTATTGTAAGAACTGCAACCTTGAAACTTCTGAATATCGTTTCTTATGTATTTGTCTATGAGTGTATCAAATTTGATTAAAATCGGACCACTCCTTCTATAACCCGATTTTTTCGATTATCGATTTTCGATATTTATCGGGGGTACCTCGACACAAAACCTAGCTAAGAACACTCGGAGACGCTTATAGTACCACTGTGTAAATTTTCAAGAAAATCGGTTCAGCCGTTTCGGAGTTTATAGGTAACGGACACACACACACACACACAGACAAAGTTCCATTTATAAATAAGTTTAGATAAAATTCCTACTGTTGAGGACCCTGGATGACACACCAGGATTTGTTATTGGAGGCCACAACCTGAACAACATAAGATATGCGGACGATACAGTACTGATTGCGGACACGGAAAGGAAACTGCAAGATCTCATACAGAAAGTAGCAGTGGAGAGTGACAAGAAAGGACTACAAATAAACTTTAAGAAAACTGAGTGCATGGTCATCAGCAAAAGATACAACCCAAAATGACAAATACAGGTAGGCGATAACAGAATCAAACAAGTCCAAGAATTTAAGTACCTAGGAAGTGTTCTAACAGGAGATGGAAAGTGCGACACGGAGATCCGAAGGCGAATTGGCATGGCAAAGGACGCGTTCCAGAAGATGAGCAAAATACTAACACACAGGAAAATCTCAATAGAAACGAAGAAAAGAGTGCTAGAATGTCTAGAATGTCTAGAATGCTGGACAATATCATCGAAAATGAGGACAAAACTGGAAGCGGCCGAAATGTGGTTCTACAGAAGGATGCTACGGATATCGTGGACTGAGCATACAAGCAACGACGAAGTGTTAGAAAGAATGGCAACAAAAAGGAAATTGATACTGAGCATCAGGAAGAGACAACTGAAGTTCCTGGGACATGCAATGAGGAAGGAGAGCCTGGAGAGCCTGATACTGACTGGACAGATAGAAGGAAGGAGAGACAGAGGAAGGCAGCGGATAACATATTTGCAGGGTCTCATCAGGTGGATGACGGAACGGGGGTTGCCAGGAGCAACAGGAACAAACATACTAAGAGCCACAAGGGATAGGGAGACGTGGAGATCCATGATCGCCTACGTCCTGAAGGGACAGGGCACATAGAAGAAGAAGAAGAAGATTTCTAAAGTTTTTCACATAAGACGCAATGTTTTTTTCGTCTTTGCCCAATATAATGTTATATGATGTTCGTATATAAAGGACTCTTCTTTCTTGATAAACAAAAATTCCTAGAACTGGAGTTGCACAAACCTTCGTTGAATACCCTGAAATTGAATTTCCTAGTTTGGTTAATGTATTTTAACATGGCATCTGTACTCACAGTGTTTTAGCTATTCTTACAAAAGATTCTTCTTTATTGAACGGTATTGTTATTTCTACTGTTACTGAGCGTCTTATACACACCGTACTAACCCATTTCATAATGACCATTCCTCAGCGGATAATACGCTGTTCAGTAGAGCTCCGACGAACTTAAGTCACGGATGCCCCTGCCCCAGGTTATTTACTTGTGCAACCAGACTGGCAACTGGATCCCACCTATTCACAGTTAGATCAACCAAATGCAGACGACAATTTTATTCTACTCCATCAGCTTCTTTTCTCGCACTTCCGGCCTGTGGAACTCGCTTCCATCTTTTTGCTTTCCTGACATTTAACAGGAATTTAAATGCAATGTGAATACCATCTCTTAACCACTAGGCTCCAGTTCTTTCTACATCACCCTGTATATCTTTTTCTTTCTCTCTACCTTTGCAACTCTCATCAAACCTGTATTCCCATCCTTCTCTTGCCCCTTTCTAACCAGTTCGTCTTTCTCTCTACTCTCTTCCTATCTAATGTTTTTACTCTTATGTAGACCTCCGCACATCAGTGGCGTTGCCACCTTGCTTAGAGTGAAACGATTATAAAACAAAAGTTCATTACCTATGAATGAGCGGAAGTCGGAGATGATTCAAATTACTATAGCAACAAGATGGAATATTATCTCGCTAGCTAAACGTTAAAAAGTAATTGGTATTTGAGTTACTTCAGATCATAAATATGCTTTCTTTCTTCCTTTCATTGCTCGATCCATGCTTGCCACTATGTCTGCATTTGTGACCATTAAAATGTGTTTATGGACAGTGTTGACCATGTCCACCATACTTTATGAATATAGAATACAGCGCAGTATGTAATCTGTTCAATGAAACAACGTCAAAGATTAACTCTCACGAGTCAGACACTCTACTGAATCGGATTAGTTTGCGAATACTCGGGAAAATATGGCCGCCTTTTATACACTTCGCATTGAATATTTTGAGCCTTCTGATTGGTTAACCCTTCCATTGGTGAACTATAAAATGAGTCAGCTCTTGGACGACTCACTAGTATACAACGGTACCCAAAATCTCCAACCCCACCCAATTTGGGTACAGATAGAAGGGGTGTTCAGAAAAGATGTGTGTGTGTGTGTGTGTGTGTGTGTGTGCGCGCGCGCGAAAATTGTGTTGCTTGCTTCTTCCTGGGTGACAATTTTGTACGGAGATTCATAAAACTTGGCGAATTGTTATTATAGAGCTTTTAAAGTTGAAAGTTCAAAAGAAAAATGGTAGATATATATCAAACACAATTTTTTCTAACTTTGTTTTCCTAAAAAACATAGTTGTAAATTCATAACGTATTAAAAGTATGAGTCGAGAAAAGTGAGAGGAAAAAAGTTTTTTAAAAATTTCTTCGTTCTTGAAGTCAAAGAAATTCATGCGTATAAGAAAGCCTTAAATTCTTGGCAGAGAACCAGGGTCAATTATTTTACAGAAAATAGAAATGAGGCCACCCGGGGGGCGTAGAAGCGTGTGGATAAAAATGTGAGGGTGGGAGAAAGAAAAACGTGTTTGGAAGGACGAACCATATTTGGAAAGGACAATAGCAAATGTATTCGCCGGCGTCGTCTATGGCACCAGGACTGCTTCCTCAATTTATTGGCAAACGCGGGAAATATATTATAATATCAATAATAAAAGAAAACAAAAAAGATGGCAACGTTCCAAATTCTTGCTTCGGAGTTGGCAACCAATCGGAAATATTCCAGATCTGTTCAAATACTTGTGTTATTTTAATAGTTTTGGCGTTGGAACTGGTTGTTTTCTGAAAGTGTGATTTCTGTTTGCGGTCGAATGTTTGACTACGAACAAGAATATTATGTAATATTTCTGACTGTGTTTCAATGAAAAATTCATAGCATTTCATTGAATGGTCAAATATAATAGGCATAGCTATCTTCCAAGAAGACGAGTTCTTCATACTACACGTCATTATAGCATTTATACTACTTAACTATATAATAAAGAAATTAAATCAAGGTCCAAGTTTCTCAAAGTCGCAAGAAAAGACTAACTACATAATGTAAACGTGTGATAATACGACGGTAATCCTCGATCAGTTTTTCACCAACTCTACAGCTTCTCTTAATGATGTTTTTTCGATTCCTGTTGACGTCGATGTGAGCAGAAACTGGAAAAAGACCGGTGTAAGTTCAACAAAGCAACAGAAAGTGAAATAACCCGAGACGAGAAAGGGAAACACGCATCCTGTTTTTAACATATTAGGCTCTAGGATTCATAGATTCAACTAGCTACAGGGACACGCATAAGTATTGGATACATGTTATTTTCTGTTATAACTCTAGTTTACGTTCGCCATTTTGCCTGATATTTGGTAAATAACATCTCGTAAAGTTGTTTTAGTTGTACGTGGAAGGAAAATTACAAACTCGTGGTTGAATCTATTTTTTTTCAAAGGTCAAAAAGACCCGATGCAAAAGTATTGGATACATGACACTTTTTTCAAATTTCCAATCGAAACATTGTATTTTAAAAGACTTTAAATATTCAAATTTTCGATAGTATTGGAATGTTATTTCTGACCAATCAGAGAAGTACACAATTGCTTACAAGATAGTGCTACTAATCATCTGACTCTTTGATCTGCATTCTGAAATGCAAGGATTAAAAATGGCAAAAACTAAAGAATTATTCAGAGATACGCGAGATAGAATCATTGATCGTCACAAAGGAGGACGAGTTTACCGAAATATTAGCACAGATATGAATCTATCACTAAGTACAGTAGGAAATATCATCAGAAATTATAAGAAGTGTGGCGACGGTACAGCAAACCTTCCAAGAAATGGAAGACCCAGAAAATAAATGAGAGGACTTCAAGGTGGATCAGCAGAAATGTGCAAAAATAAACTTCATTACTCGTTCTTAAATTAAAATTAATTTTGAGGGTGTTGGAATTAATGTAAGTAAGGATACCATTAGCAAAGCTCTATATCGTTCAGGCTTTCATTAAAGATCACCAAAGAAAGGTGCCTTTACTAACACCCAAACATGTCAAAGACTGATTAAAGTTTGTCAAAACTTATGAAAAGAAAGGTATGCAGTTTTGGGAAAAGGTAATCTGGTCGGATGAAACGAAAGTTGAACTATTCGGAAGGAACACAGCGACAAGTGTTTGGCGAAAAAATGCCACTGCCTTCAACAAGCACAATACCATCCCAACAGTTAAGTTTGCTAGTGGTCCATTATGATATGGTGATGCTTTTCATCCAGTGGCGCTGATGATTTACAAGGTATTCATGGTAGAATGAATGGTAGCATGTACAGGGAGATTCTAGAGAATAACCTTCAGAAATCTGTAACTTCTTTGGAACATGGTCAGAATTTCGTGCTTCATCAAGACAATGATCCCAAACATACCGCAAAACTGGTTTGAAAATAATGGTATTAGTACAATCAATTAGCAAAGTCAGTCTCCTGACTTGAATCCAATTGAGAATTTGAGGAATACTTTGAAGGTTAAAGTTCATAAGCGGAATCCACAAAATATCAAGCAATTAGAAGAATTATGCAAGGAAAAATGGGGTAAAGTGACGGTGGATCAGTGTGGAAAACTTGTGGCCAACTAGAGAAAGCGACTGGAAGCAGTGAAACAAAACAGAGGCTATGCAACAAAATATTAAGTTGATGTATCTAATACTTTTGCATGGGGTAATTTTAAAATTTGACAAAAAAATGGATTCCACCATGAGCTTTTAATTTTCCTTCCACATGCAACTAAAACAACTTTACGAGATATTACTTACCAAATATCAGACAAAATAGCGAACACAAACTAGAGTTATAACAGAAAGTAACGTGTCTCTAGTACTTATGCGTGTCACTGTATATTTAGGAGTAGGTAACGGACCAGATTGTCCTGCAAGATCCCCAACTGCTCTTCATCGACTCTAACTGCATCTCGACAGACTGGCATCTAACTGCTGAGTCTATCCTAATGCCTCTCTGCTCATTTCTACATTGCAAGGACGGATCGAGATTGATAACAACTAACGGAATTTTCTACATTCGAGTCTAGAGGCACTTGATCCCGAAAGCGTTCATTTTATTTTCCTTTTCCCCTGCATATGGACACTGGATAGTTACTTTGAAGATTTCACATCCAGATTTTACTGTTGCACGTCATAAAAAAAAACACACTCACTTTATTGTAAAATTTTGCAAAGTAATGATAACAAACGAACCATTTTCTTTTCATATAGAATTATCCACTAGGCAATAAATACTAAAAAATGGTATGAAATACATGATTTTTTTAAAAATACTGGGGTGGCCTAATAATTATGACCGGTAGTGTATATATTCTGAAAATGTGATCAGGTAGATAGTGGTGAAGGAAAAACTCGACTAAAATGTTCCAGATCACGAAAAATATGAAATATTAAACTCTAATATTGAAATCTGAAATTAAAAGAATATTAATTGCAGGTTGGTTTTGCTTAGCGGCATATCAGCATTATCGTTGATTTAACGGCTAAATTTAAATATTTTGTATCCAATTGTTTGTTTATTTATTCAGATAATAATAGTCTTAATAATTAACTCATAGCTACAGAGAGAAAAGGTGGATTCCTAACTTTCCCAAGAGTATTTGCGTGTAAGTGAATGTGACAAACTGTTATGGGGAAACCGACCTATACCTCAGATAATGGACTCTCTCTCCTATATTAATAGAAGTTCTTGAGAAGTTCTTAAGAAATTCATAAGAGTTCTTTAGAGTTCTATTGGAGTTCATTAGAACTACTAGGCAGTTGATATTAGTCGGCAGTTAGCCGAATACTAAGGAGTCAGCTTTCAGTGGAAGATTACCAAGTTCCTAACATTTTGGGTGCGTTAAGTCGATTATCAACCGACATAGCACGATTATAACCTTCAGTGCGAAAACTACTCCACAACACAAAACCAACTAGAATTGAAACTCAGCTCTTCTATTAAGAATTCCTAGGCATTTTTTATTACACCAACTTCACAATCCAATCTGACAGCATCTGGCCTTCCCAAACGATCACAAATCTTGCTGCTGACCAGGATGGACGTTTAATTATTATCTAAGATGATTCTCTGGAGCATTCCTGAAATACTTCAGGGATAAACAGATTAACTTTGATCGCCTTATGATATATAGCTCTACACTCAAGAGACACCGTTGACAGGTCGTACGTTTTAAGAGGACGGGGAAGTATGAGTCAGTATCGAGAATTGCATTGACTTGGCAGTCGAAAGGCAGGAATAGTACACAAGTCAAAACAAAGGAAAAGGACTAACAATAACTAATAAACGCAAGATAACGAACCAAAAAAAAAAAACCAATACCCAAGGAACTTGGTAAGAAAAATGGTAAGAAAATAAATATATAGAAACTTAAAATGAAAAACCGAAATTGTATCAAGTAAACCAACTTGGATGTGTGTTGTCGTGCAGTGGATATCGGCTTGAAACGAGAAATCGTAGAGCCGAGTTCGAATTCCAGTTGAATTCCTTGCATTCACTTACGTACAAATACCCTTGAGAAAGGTATTAATCGCTCTCTTCCCTCAAGTTACGGGATAAATAACAGGATAGATTGGGTTCTATAGCCTTGGCTGGCTACCAGTCTACCGCAGAAAGCGGTATAACCTTCTGCCCAGTCAGTCATGTCTCTTTCGAGACATAATCGCCCAAAGTGTGTACCACGTATGGCACTTAATTGACTGAAACAAACGTGGACATGGCTACGTAGAGAAAACCACACACACACACACACACACACACACACACACACACACACACACACACACACATATATATATATATATATATAAATATTCTCCAGCAATGAATTAAGTTCTTTCGTTGACTGGCGTTTTTATACCCCGCTTATATGCGGCACGAAAAAAATTTCCCTTCTCTGATTCCATGCGCCTATGGCTTAGAGGGTAGCGACTCCGACTGACTCCAAATCGATCGAGTTTCGATTCCGGCCAGAAACAAGTAAATCTGTCTAGCCACACTGATGAGCTGTGATAGAGCGAAACAGGTTTGTATGTAGATGACTAATATATGTATAGATACTACCGGCCAAATTATTAGCCCACCCCAGTTTTTTTTAAAGAAATGATTTATTTCATATTATTTTTAGAATTTATTGCTAAGTGGATAATTCTAAATGAAAGTAGAACGGTTCTTTTGTGAATACTGCACAATAACATGTGCATCAAATGAACTGTTCTGATGTCCAGTTTTTTGTGCTCTCTTCCCCATGCTAGTCTCTTCTTCTTATTGGCTGGCCGAAGCAAAGGCTTCCTAACTGCCTAGTAAACTTTTGCAAAGTAATAATAACAAAAGAACTATTCTATTTTCATTTAGAATTATCCACTTGGCAATAAATACTAAAAATAAAATGAAATACATAATTTCTTAAAAAATACTGGGGTGGCCTAATAATTATGGCTGGTATGGTTCGAAAACTTAAGGAATCAGAGCATTTGCTAGGCCGCAATAACCCTCTCAAGCCGGCCAAGCTTAGAAATAAAAACATGATGAAAATCAGTAATACTGTGCTAAGGAAAAAGTAACAAAAAGGATGTAATATGAGTTCTGGTAAAAAATATGTTATCTAGACTTTAGGTTTATTAGTCCAAAAGTTTTATGTGCACAAAAACACATCAGTCAGTAAGTTAAGTAATATACATGATACAAGCTTGAGCGATCATGTCTCGAAAGAAACATGACTCACTGAGCAGAAGATTTTACAGCAGTAGGTTACCATTGCTTTCTTTAGTAGACTGGATGCCAACCAAGGCTATAGATCCCAATCTAACCTGCTATTTCATCCATAGCTGGAGGGTGAAAAGACGGAATCACACCTTTCCCAAGGGTATTTGCACGTAAGGGAACGCAACGAATTCAACTGGAATTCAAATTCGGCTCTTCTATTTCTCGTTACGAGTCGACAACAAACACCAGGACACATGCCAGTGGATAAAAGCATTGGTTGATCTAATCCAAATCATTTGACCCAAAAGAGTTGTGAGTTCAATACCTGCCCAACGGCAGAGATGAACAAAAACTTGTTCACTTAGGGAAATAACTAAAAATGAGATATCCAGAAGAGGCATGTCCCGTAGAACTAGAATAATCTACTCCCGTGTGTTAGGAGAGAAAATCTGACGTATATAGAAGTCCAAATCGTACAACGAATGTGACAATAAATTGAAAAATGTAACTACTGCAAATTGTTACAATATCTCATCTCAGAAATATAGACAGATTATCTCAGTAGCACATAATTGAAACTTAATACCTTCAGTGAAACAAACACTTCAACAAGTCTAAGTTTGAAGTTTTATAAAAAGATAACAGCAAAAAAAAACAACCTGAATATTATCACACTTCACATTTAAACGTAAACGATAACAACCTTGTAAATATCCCTTGAGCAAGTCAGGTTGTTTTATGCTAAAAATATTTAAGTAAAAATAAGGTACAGTAATACGCAGATCATTAGTACAATGCTTCCATTCGTATTTCGGCCATTTTGATATCTTAATGCGCTGATCTAAACCGAACAGCAATCCCATCTAGTTTTGCTCAACAGTTAGATGAGATTACCACTGCACCTCATCAATAATATTAATGACTTATAATTTGAAGCGACGGATCATCCTTAGTTGATCCCATCAGCTTCTCACTATTCATAATTTAGCGCAGTCCAAGAACAAATTTAAAAACAAAAAAAAACAAGAAGGCGTCAAACAGATCCTAATGATCAGCATTCAAAATACATTTTCATCGGACATGATCACAGACTACAATGGTTAATTGATTGATTTTCTTTGGTTTATCAATACCTTGCAGATTAATTATGACCAGATAATGTTTTTAGGTAGTAATCATTATTTTGCTATATATTCTAATGATTTACTGAGTTACTTACTAATTAACTCATAGCAGGGAGGGAGAAAAAGTGGATTGCGCGTGAGTGCATATAACGAACCCATCCGAAATGGGAATTCTTGCTTAAACCCAGCCCCAATGAGTGTCATCATAATGGTATCCTTACGAAACTTCGAAGTCAGCATGAACCTGCTCATTGGAGGAGACATATTATTTTCCCTGAAACAAATCTGAGGTGCAACTCTAAAAACGTAGTTTATGCTCTGAAAGGCAATGAATGCGCAAATATATAAGTGGGGGTGATACAAGGCCTGGTTAAAATAGGATTTCTGCACTGAAGTAACATTAAACTATTAAATAACAGGAAATTGTACGTTTCCCAACACTAATACAAGTGTAGTGAAGGGAAATCCAGAATAATGTCTATCTAACAAAATGCAGACCACCTGATGATTGCGCTTAGCATGAAACAGTCCGTCACCCCTGAATGTTGACTTCAATGTTCACTCTTTTACGCTCTCACACCCTGATTGAGCACTCTGGAAGAATGGGAGACTTTGAATAACATTAGCTACTCTGGCATGTACGTATCGCTCATTCACTAATGAATTAGAGCGCGCTGGCTATTGGGCGTGTATAATGACAATATACATGCTTAAAAGTCTGCTTTCTTCTGCCGTGCGCCCATGGCCGAGAGGTAGAACCGCCGACTGACGCCACTTCGGTCGGGTTTCAATCCTGGGTTAAAGGCAATCGGAGTCTAACCGTACTGATGAGCTGCGAAACAGATCAGTCTGCGGATGACTATATATATATATATATATATATATATATGCATTATTATTACTTATACTTCAGAAAAAATATATATATTATTATTACTTATACGTCAGTACATGTACAAACTGCTACAAAATTGTACATTTTGTTTCGACATTGACAGAACAATGTCTCATCAGGTAGTTAATAATGATGCTAATAAACGCTTTATTGAAAAAAATATATAAAAACAGAACTACTCCCTTTTATTTTTGGAAATCTTTTTTGTACGAGGTAAGAAGAGATTAAAAAAGATGGGAAAAAGAAAAGGGCAGAAAATATGAGATGAAAGTCGTCCAAAGCGACCAAAGACGTAAACATCAGCAGGCAAGGTTTTGGCCTCCGTATTTTGGGATGCGCAATGTATTTTGTCCATTGATTACCTTGAGAAAGAAAAAGACATCAATAGCGAATATTATATAGAATTATTAGTACTTCTAAAGGAAGTAATCGCTAAAAAGCGGCAAAAGATGAAGAAGAAAAAGTGATCTTTCACCATGACAACGCACCGTGTCACAAGTCGATTGCAACGATGGCAAAACTATATAAATAGTACTTTGAATACCTTCTGCATCCTTCGTATTCTTCAGATCTGACCCCCAGAGACAAACATATATATATATATATATATATATATATATATATATATATATATATACGCTATAATAGACTATTATCTACACTATTAATATTAATAATATGATCACACCCTGTTTGAGCACTCTGGAAGAATGGTAGACTTTGAAAAACAGTAGCTACTCTGGCATCTACGCATCTCTCATTCAGCAATGAATGAGTATACTCTCAGCTATTGGGCGTGTATAATGATAATATACACGCTAAAACGTCTGCCTCCTTCTAACGAGCGTATGCACGTATTCACAGATACATACAAACAGATGAACTGAGAGTTTTTCAATTTTAATTATATTTAAGTTTTGCTTCAGTATTTATAAATAGCAAATCGGGAATGCTAAAGTAAAATTTAATTAGGTTTAAACCGAAACTAAAAAAAAAATAGCAAAGAAACAGAAATTCTGGGAATAAAGAAGTAAGAAACAAAAAATAGATTAAACTTGAAAAGAAACGTGAAAAACTATATTTAATATATATATACAATATATATATAAAATATACAATATATATATATATATATATATATACATATATATATATATATTGTATATTTTATATATATATTGTATATATATATTAAATATAGTTTTTGACGTTTCTTTTCAAGTTTTATTCTATTTTTTGTTTCCTACTTTTTTATTCCCAGAATTTCTGTTTCTTTGCTATTTTTATATGATAGTAAAATATATATATTAAAATATATATATATATATATATATTCTCTGTTTTCTTTTAAGAAAAACTTTAAACACCGGTCATATTTCCGTAATAAATTTATTTCAGTCAATAATTGTTGTTGCCAACAATCTATATATATATATATATATATATATATATATATATATATATATAGCATAAAAATAAAACGTACATAAAATATATAAACACATAGACAAATAATACATGTTTGTAATGTATATATATATATATATTGTGTTTGTAATATCTTTATATGTATTATATATATATATATATATATATATATATATATATATGTAATACATATATATACATTAAAAACACAAACACATAAAACATATATAGAAATAAATACCTATATAAAACACATATACACGCATATGCACAGATAAAAATACATATATATTAATAGTAACTGCATTGACAATTACAGTAACACTACCAAAGATATTTGTAAACTCTGGTATTAAGTTTATTTTTGATGACACTAGAATTAAAACGTCGTATAATATGTATATTGTTTTAAAATATACTTTGGCTTTGCTATATAGCATTGAGCACTCTTCTGATTAATATTTATATGTTGATTTGCATCTGGGCACACACACACACACACACACACACACACACACATATATATATATATATATATATATATATATACACTGATTTCCCTCCTTAAAAATATATTGAAATTTCTGCAAACCCCCCCCCCACCAGCCACATATCGTCTTTGCGAATAGTGGGAAGGAAGAGAGAATTTTGTACATGAAAATGAGGCTCATAAGCAGTGATTAAACATTCTGTAGACGTGAGCAATAAAGTCAAAATTGTAATTACCAGTTCAAACCAGATTAAAATTCTTTTGAATTCAAATTGACATTAAAATCTGCTTAAAGCAGCCACAAAATATAGACAATTTTTAACTTAATCAACAAGTCTTCAAGTTATTCACATTATCAAACAGATTTTTTTTTCTTGCTTAACCCCTGCCAAATTGCAAGATGGAGCAATTTCTGTCCATCATAACTCATATTAATCTTCGTTCAGATTTGACCAATGCAATAAAAATTGAGTAGCCAATCCGTGGACTTGCTAAAACCACTTTAGAAACAAAAGGAATATATATATATGGGGCGGTCAGTTTGCATTATGCAATTCAATATATTCATAATCAAATTTGAACTAACAAACCAAAATTGCCAATATTTTCAGTTGTAATTATATTTATATATGTAATAAGTAGCGTGAAATGCAGTGTCTCATATCTATCGATATTAAAATGATAATAATTTGTTTGGAGTGAAACAGGTTTTATTGTGTAAACAAATTAATTGCAACATTAATTTTGATTTATAATTGAATCTGAAATATATTGACGGTTTAATTGATTATTTTTAAAGACTTGTGTAAAACCAGTCACACATTTTTTAAAGAAGATTTAGCAATTAAATGCTGTCCAATGTGCATGTCTGAGATTGCCAAGTGTACTCTAATATTTAACTCATAGATAGAGGGAGACGAATTTATGATCTTTTTTTCAATGTGCGATATGAACGAAGCACAACTAGTAGACTTGGGCCAGACAATTTCACTTTCTAAGCCGTTACACTACTCGCTGTCCACACACACACACACACACACACACACACACACACACACACACACACACACATATATATATATATATATATATATATTTTAATTCAGATACTTCAATCCAAGGGAAAAAAGCAGGAAGGTAAATTCCAAAAAACCCGATCCTAATTAATATTAAAAGTTTATTTTAATATTAAAAAATGATACAGGAAGAGAGCTCCATGTAATAAAATATTACAGAGCAAATATATATTAAAAAAGGATTAATTCAAAGATGTTGAATGCCCATTTCGATATGAAGATCCCCACGGGGAACGACACATCACCTCAGCAACAGAAAAAAACCTTTCAGAAACTGGAGAAAAATTAGTCTACTTTTCCTTTTTAAATAGATTGCAAAGAAATTAAAAAAAGTAGACTAATTTTTCTCCAGTTTCTGAAAGGTTTTTTTCTGTTGCTGAGGTGATGTGTCGTTCCCCGTGGGGATCTTCATATCGAAATGGCCATTCAACATCTTTGAATTAATCCTTTTTTAATATATATATATATATATATATATATATATAAGCATGCGCAGTAGATATAGAAAAATCAAAAGGAGTATCCTGTACATACAGTGATAGGAAAACTCTCTAAGAGAGCTGTAAATATATATGAATATCAATACATATAGAGCAAATATGAGAAAAATTTAAGGGAGACACGTTATTTTAAAATCTTCTGTACAATAAAGACGAAAGCTGATGATGGTTCGCCTGAAATAGGCCCACACTTCCGATTTACCATGCAATAACGTGTCTGCCTTATATATATATATATATATATATATATATATATATATATTAATGAAATGAAAGTGTGTAGCTTAATATTGCATGACATATTTAAAAGCGTAGCAACCGGTTTCGCTCCAGATTTTCACGCATCTCCCAGAGATTCAAACTTAGATTAAAATAACAAAGGAATTTGTGGTGGAAAAGAAAAAAGGGAAACAATGAAAAAATACGTATAGAAAACAAAGAACTAGAGACAAATAATAGCGAGCGCCAACAAACATTCACGATGTTTACACAGGGAAGGTGTGCCAAACCCGATATAAAGAGCCTCCAGCAATTTGAGATGAAATTCAGAGTGTAACCGGGATACAACAGTTAACCAGTCAACACTAGAATTAGCAGCAAACTTTCTGTTATTTAATAGGTGCTCACATATGGCAGAACTGTAAGTATTTGCAAGCAATATGGCTTCCGCTTTGCCAGGTCCACTGCCGATATGCTAACAACCTTTACGGAATACATGCTCCAGACCCTCGATGAGTCAGGTGAGGCTCGTGCAGTTGCTCTGGACATCTCCAAGGCTTTTGACAGGGTTTGGCACTCTGGCTTCCTTTGCAAGCTACGGGGTTACGGCATTGCCGGACGCCTGCTTGACCTAATCCAGTCTTTTTTAAAGACACAAGTAGGCATCTACGCAGATGACACCGCAATATACTCCCGCTCCAGTAAGAAACCTGGCATGGCGGACAGATACAATCTCGCTGCTGACCTTGAACGGGATCTACACTCTGTGGTGAATTGGGGCAAGAAGTGGCTTGTCAACTCCAATGCGTCCAAGACCAAGCTGTTGTCTGTCAACCATCGCAGGCAACCTCTCCTGTCTCACATAAGCATGGACCAAGCGATTCTCCCTGAGTGCAATACACTGCGCCTCCTCGGCCTTACCCTTTCTTCTGATCTCAAATGGAACCGCTACATCGAATCCATAGCTAAATCCACTGCTAAGAAGGTTGGGTCACTGTCTCGATCCAGGACGTTCTTTCCACCTGAATCCATCCTGCATATATACAAGTCTACCATTCGACCCTGCATGGAGTACTGCTGCCATTTATGGCCAGGCGCCCCTGCCGCTCACCTCAGTGTTCTCGACAGGCTTTAAAGGAGAGTTAGTAACGTGATAGGTGCAGACTTGGCGACTCAACTACAGCCGCTTCCACACCGACGAGATGTGGCCTCCCTTTGTCTGTTCTATAAGTATTTTCATGGCTTCTGCTCAGATGAACTTAAGTCACTGGTGCCTCCTCAACAGGTGTTTACTCGTGCAACCAGAATGGCAACTGGGTCCCACCCATTCACAGTTAGATTAGCCAAATGCAAACGACAATTCTACTCCTGCAGCTTCTTCTCTCGCACTTCTCGCCTGTGGAACTCGCTTCCATACTCTTGCTTTCCTGACGGCTACAACCTCCAGAAATTTAAATGCAATGTCAATACTCATCTACTAACCACTTGACTCTAGCCCTTCCCCCACCCCGTATATCCTTCCCTTTCTCTCCCCCTTGCAACTGTCATTACACCTGCATTTTCATCTTTCTATTACTTCTTCCTAATTGGTTTGTAATCCTCTTCTCCCTCCTCTAATTAATGTTCTTTCAGTTATGTAGCCCCCCGCACATTAGTGGCATTTACGCCTTGCCCGGTGTGAGATGATTAATATATATATATATATATATATATATATATATATTAAATAAAAAAAATAAAAAGCATGTAGGTAAAATCCTCAAAAAACAGATCCTATTAATTTTATTAATATTAAAAACGATCCAGGCGGAGGGCTCGATGTAAATAGTATTATCTATTTACAGAGCCAAATAGATATGTATATGAAGGTTCAGTCCTATTCCTCCCCACCCCTACACTTTCTTACTTTTGCGTTTTACTAAACCCAAAGAATGAAGTCCAGCCAATAGGCCATAAAGCTATACCCCATCTTCTAATGTTAAATCTCTCTATAAAATTCCCGACATATTCATTAATCAACTCTATTCTCTACCCATCCCTCTTTTCAAAATTCTAACGGACAATTTAAAAGACTTATCTCCTCCTTATCACTAACCCTACCTACATCCCACACAGAATTCGCCAAATATAAGAAAAGAAACTTTCCATTCCTTTCCACACTCCTGATGAGACATTGTCATTTCAATGTCGAAAGAAAATTTACACTTTGTAGTGGATAAAAATTTATACGTGTTCTAAAATATAATTTATAATAAATATTCACAGCTCTATATTATATATTGAGCACTGTTTTAAATTAATGTTTTGGACGTTGTTAAATTGTTATTCTTTCCTTATTGACTCGGATATATATATATATATATATATATATATATATTGTAAATTGTCCAGGTCTAGCCTCGGTACAGTATGGTAGTCAATATACAACTTGAGTATACCAACAACTTTGTTGTTACGGAGATGTCTGACTGTGACTAGAGTTTGCTCTTCAGCTTCCCATAGGCACTACAAGCCTTTGCTATTGATGCATTTACCTGGTCATGAAGAGAGTCCCATCTAGAAAGTCTAATTCCGAGAAAGACAAAATTATCAACTACCTTTAACTGTTTGCCATTGACAAAGATAGGAAGGTCGTAGGCTTTTCCAGGTGCAGGCTGTTACACCACCACGGTCTTCTTCCAGCTTATATTGTCAACTAGCAGTGTAGCCCGGCGTTGCTCGGGTGTAATGAAAGCTTTAAAACTAATGCATGTCTCTGGAGCTTAGACACTTTGGACGTTAGCACGAAAGACTAAAAAGCAATAGTTGTTTCCAGTTAAAGCGAAACCGTAGACTGAAAGAAAAATGAATGGATGTAAGTCAAATTTTCATTTCCTGGTATCGATATCGAATAAGTTTTTTTTCGTCGTAAACTGAATTTTGAAGGCTAAATAAATTATACCTACTTAGAGCCAAACCCGAAGCAAAAACTAAAGTGAAAGGGCTAAAAAAATACAGACATACAGACAGATAAACAGACACACACAAACATCTTGCCTTTTATATATATTATCTATTTTCTGCACTATATTAAGAACTGCAACCTTGAAACTTCTGAATATCGTTTGCTATGTCTTTGTCTATGAGTGAATCCAATTTGATTAAAATCGGACCACTCCTTCTATAACCCGATTTTTTCGATTATCGATTTTCGATATTTATCGGGGGTATTACGACACAAAACCTAGCTAAGAACACTCGCAGACGCTTATAGTACAACTGTGTAAATTTTCAAGAAAATCGGTTCAGCCGTTTCGGAGTCTATCGGTAACGGACACACACACACACACACACACAGACATACACACACACAAAGTTATATTTATAAATAAGTTTAGATAGATTAGATTTAGTTCCAAATTCCTTACATGCCGTATTAAAGTAATCCAAGAGCAACTGCAAGACATTTTCTGTGTTTATAATTCTATATATATTGAATGTGTGGTTGTGGTTATGTATACGTGTGTGTGTGTGTGTGTGCTTAGAAGGATTATCACACTGAATATCTATGACATCATTTTGGATAATCAAGTAAAGTGCGTAGCTGCAAAAATAAGTCATAAACAAGAAAATCGCTGAAATCAGAGTGAACAAGACGAAAGAGAAATGATCGGAATTCTGCCAGTTGTGCTCCAAACCCGTCCAACCTTCACTAGGACTAGGATGAGTGGAAAACTTAGGCTTCCTTTCAAACCTGTTTACACCTGAGTAGTTTATGAAAAGGAAGGAGCGATCAGCTGAATTTACTACTTAATTGGTGGGTGCGAATGCTGAATGGACCTTAATTTGGCTTTTGTGTTTGTAAAAGCTTATTGAATGAAGGTGGTGGATCGGAGAAGGCAGGCCCGAGGCGGGGTAGAAAGATAAACTGTTTGAATGAGAGACACAGAAGATATGCATAGACACGCTAATATAAGCGCCCGGACTTACAAATCTATCTGACAATTTGTCTATCTTGTATATAAGAAATATACGAAGATAGAGTCAAATTGATAGACACAATTGAAATATATCGATTGAAATAATATAGAACAGTTTGGTAGATGGAGGCAGTGAGGGTTAAACAGTATTTTTCGTGGTGGCTTAAATAGTTGATTTTATAAAACAGAGCTAAGATGTTAACGGGGGAGGGGAATAAAGACCACATTTGAACGTGTCTTTTGAAAGCAGTCAGGCCTACCAAATGTAAATCAATATTTATTTCGTTAGGGCTGGTGAAGTATTAAACTCTGCTTCAGAAATATACATATATGTATGAATACATAGATTAGATTAGATATATTAGATTTTATTAGATAGATTAGATTAGATTAGATAAGATTAGATTAGATTAGATAAGATTCAATTACATAAGATTAGATAAGATTAGATTAGATAGATTTCATTAGATACATTAGAATAAATAAATAGATTAGATTAGATTAGATAGATTAGATAGATTAGAATGGACGAGATTAGATTTGATAGATAGATAGATAGATAGATAGATAGAAACAAACTGAGATAGATAGATAGATAGATAGATAGATAGATAGATAGATAGATAGATAGATCTAAATAAAGTGAGATAGATAGATAGATAGATAGATAGATAGATAGATAGAAATAAACTGAGATAGATAGATAGATAGATAGATAGATAGATAGATAGATAGATAGATAGATAGAAATAAACTGAGATAGATAGATAGATAGAAACAAACTGAGATAGATAGATAGATAGATAGATAGATAGATAGATAGATAGATAGATAGACTCTTCAAGAATATAAATGTAAAGTCAAGTCATCTCCGACCTCACTAACTTGCATCCTCTCTCTCTCTCTCTCTCTCTCTCTCTCTCTCTCTCTCTCTCTCATACTCACTTTCTCCGTCCACTCTACTTTCATCAGTATTCTCATCCTTCTCTTACCCACTTCGTGACACCCCCTATAACCTGTCTCTCTTTCTTATAAGTTTCCTCCTATGCAACCCCCTGCACAACAGTGGCAGTAAAAAGCATTGCTTGGAGCGATATGATTATAAAAAAGTTGATAAAAGACTTTAACTCATAGACAGGTGACGATTATAATGATACTAAGGAGGAAAAAATGATACTACAACGGAAGACATATGGATTATATTAGAAAATGAAAAAATAATCTATAGATAAAATTCTGCGACTTTCGTTAGTCCATCGTTCACAACATTTAAAATATCCAGACAATGACCGATCGAAAGCAGATTTTGGAAAGAATAACAGGTACGAGTACAATTAGTTTTATTTGTGGTCTTGGTTTAATACCATAAATTTTCAGGAGGGCAAATTTAAAATTTTAGTTAACATACAAAATACTGCCTTTATTTTAAAAATATTCTTTACTATGAAGTTTTATAAAACTGAATTGAAATAAATAAATTACGAGGGTCATTCACTAAATAAGGTAAATATTTTGGTATAAGAGCTTTTACTCTGTTTAAAAATACTGTCATTTATATTTCATATAACTAAAGAAATTAGGTGATTATGGCTTTCCACAAATTCTTGTCTTGCTTAGCCTTAAACATTGTTTAATTCATTACTATAGCTCTCTTTCTTTTTGTGGTGGACTTTTGTTGAGAAACCACACAAAATAATGAATAACAAAAGCAGATATGGAGATAGAAAATGTAAGTTATATTGAACAAAAATATACAAATTGGAACACGGGTTAGTCAATTCAGGAATACTAGAAATACTGTTAGTAGGAATCAATATATACAGTCTCGTAGTGAAGAAGTATGTCCGGTTAATTAGTCTATATCCAAAACAACTCCAACTTTATATGCACCAACTTACGAACCAACAGACTCCTTACTAAACTGTTTTTGACAATCATTGCTGTTCTCTGTATAGGCAGAATTATATGTACACATCAGGCGAGTCCATTCTTATGTGCAAAAATGGGTGCTGCCCAACACATTTTATGGCACCAATTCACATATGCCTATTAGGTACTTTATAGCCTTGGTTAGCAACCAGTCTACCACAGAAAAATGACAACCTACTGCGAAATAATCTTCTGCCTAGTCAGTCATGAATTAAAATAGACATGATCACCCAAACGTGTATTACATATGATACTTAACTGAGTGAATGATATTAAAAACTTTTCAATCTGTAACTCTTCTGTAGCAATAATATTCCGTTTGTCATCGTTTGTGAATACATACAAATATATATATCTATATCTATGTACATAAATTCATATCTATGCATATATGAGAAATATTTTATGTGCCCTCATACATGTGTTCGTCTTTGTGATTTTATGTGATCATTTATGATTTGTTTGAGTGTGTGTGTGTGTGTGTGTGTGTGTGTGTGTGTGTGTGTGGCAGTGTAACTCGTTAAAAAACTTGCGTAAGAGACACTGTAGACACAAATGGCCAAACCTATGAATCATTTGTGACAAGATATGAATCAGTCATTTGTACAGTGGCATAAAAAACGTCATTACACAAATGAAATGGCTACAATATTTCTTTCAAGCGACGTTTCATTTTATGATGGAATATAGGCGTTAATTGTTTTTACTCTTCCGCTTCCGGTGAAAGTCTTCGTGTCGCCATCTTGATGCTGATCATTTCCTTTTTCGGATTTTACACCAGATAAGATCAGATAAAGGAAGATAAATCTTCAATCCTACAGAAATCTGTACAAAACATAGTAAAACATAATTCTAGACGACATTAAGGAACAATTAACTTGTAAATTAACTGTAGGCGGTCATCTTCATCGAACTTTTATTTAAGTAAAACAATCCTATTTAAAATATAAATAGGTTATTCTAACTATTATTGATCTTAGCGGTGGTGCTGTTGGTAGTGGTGGCGGTGGTGCTGTTGGTAGTGGTGGCGGTGGTGCTGTTAGTAGTGGTGGCGGTGGTGCTGTTGGTAGTGGTGGCGGTGGTGCTGTTAGTAGTGGTGGCGGTGGTGCTGTTGGTAGTAGTGGCAGTGGTGCTGTTAGTAGTGGTGACGGTTGTGCTGTTAGTAGTGGTGGCGGTGGTGCTGTTGGTAGTGGTGGCGGTGGTGCTGTTGGTAGTGGTGGCGGTGGTGCTGTTGGTAGTGGTGGCGGTTGTGCTGTTAGTAGTGGTGGCGGTGGTGCTGTTGGTAGTGCTGGCGGTGGTGCTGTTAGTAGTGGTGGCGGTGGTGCTGTTGGTAATGATGGTGGTAGTGATTAAGCCCAAATGCAAGCTTTGCTTTTGCTCGTAAGATCCCCAGACGATAAACACTAATGTTTACTTAGATTGATTCGTTCTTTTTCTGAGGCTTATCAACCGTTTGCGGGTTTTTTAAAGTCAGGTAATATTTTTAGATTGTAATACGTTTTTAGATAATAAAAGTTTAGTGTTACAAGTCTTACTAATTAACCAATAGCTGGAGAGAGAATGTGTGAATTCAAACTTATTTGTGCATAAGTGAATGTAATGAACCTGATGGGAATCGAAACTCGGCACTCCAATTAACAATTCCATATCATTATCCAACAAACTTACAGAACCTGGTATTCTAAAGCCGTCAACCATCTCGGTACTGGCCAGGCCTGACGTTGATAAATTTAAAGATTTCATTTTGTAACAAGTATTTATAAAAATGTACATTTTGGTGCAGTGGATATCGACTCGGAACGAAAAATCGAGAACCCGAGTTCGAATTCCAGTTGAATTCCTTGCATTCACTTACGCACAAAGGTATTAATCCATCTCTTGCCTCCAGTTATGGGTTAAGTAATAGGACAGATTGGGTTCTATAGCCTTGGCTGGAAACCAGTCTACCACAGAAAGCAATGGCTACTTACTGCGGGATAATCTTCTGCCCAGTCAGTCAAGTCTCTTTCAAGACATGATCGCCCAAAGCGTGTATCACGTATGGCACTTAACTGACTGATTTATAAAGACAAGTAAAATAACAGTTTTTCAAAATATCTAAAATTAAGAGATGCTCATAAATATTCATCAAGCAAAGTGAAAAGTGAAGGTAAATTATGAAGGATGCTAAGTGAAATGATTTTATGGCAAATTATGGAGGACGCGAAGTGACGTAATTATAAAGTAAATTATGGAGAATGCTAAGTGACGTAATTATAGGTAAATTATGGAGGATGCGAAGTGACATGATTATATGGTAAATTAAGGAGAACACGAAGTGCCATAATTATATAGAAAATTATGGAGAATGTTAAGTGACGTAATTATTAAGTAAATTATGAAGGCTATAAAGTGACAAGATTATATGGTAAATTATGGAGGAAGCGAAGTGACATAATTATATGGTAAATTATGGAGAATGCTAAGTGGTATAATTTAATGCATAATAAATAATATGAGTAAATGTTGCTGATTTTTTATCATGAAATTATTATTTATGCTGTTTATTAAGATTAATTCATGTAATATATATATTAAATATTAAAAGATTTTAATTTTATTTTTGACATTTTTTATAGCCGTAAAAATTGGCTTGGAAAGGAGTATTTCTTTCAAGAAAAAAGAAATTTGGAAAAATTTGGGGCGAAGGTTTATATTTTGGCAAGATTCGATAGCGGCATTTTCAAGAATTTTCCGTCTAATTTAATTAGTGTGGCATGCTTCAGATCGACTTTATGGCTGAAACCGGCTATATGCATAGATAGATAGATAGATAGATAGATAGATAGATAGATAGATAGATAGATAGATAGATAATGAACAGACTGAGATAGATAGATAGATAGATAGATAGATAGATAGATAGATAGATAGATAGATAGATAGATATGAACAGGTGAGATAGGATAGATAGATAGATAGATAGATAGATAGATAGATATGTACAGGCTGAGATAGATAGATAGATAGATAGATAGATAGATAGATAGGATAGATAGATAGATATGTACAGGTGAGATAGATAGATAGATAGATAGATAGATAGATAGATAGATAGATAGATAATGATGCAAAATCTGTAAACGGAGAGGATAATCCAAAACGATCTATTTAATTTAAAATATTAAGAGATAAATCTACAAACAGAGATCAATAGTTATTATTCAGAGCAATATGATATATATAAAAGAAAAACTCCCCAGATGATAGTTTGAGGTTTTCCTTTATATATATATATATATTTTGATTGATTGAGTGATTGTTTATTTACTTAGTTTTTGGTCATAATAAAATTAGACCAGTACACATTTGTGTAAAAAAGTGTTCAATACAATTATATTGTAGAACTTTTGAATATTCTTCATTTGTAAACGAGTTATTCCGCGGCCTAGGTTTCTACCATGCGTAGTGTCTTCAGGCGATTTGCAATAACTGATTTTACCGTTTACCGTTTTTTAAGAACGCTCAAGTAACTGTGATTTTCTTTTGAACGCTCACGTAACTGGGAATTTTTGAACGCGCAATTTTTAGAATTACAAGAAATTATAACGTTTTCATCCATGGTGGTATGAACCTAATAGGTATTTTTAGTATGGTTACACTTAGTCATAATTTTAATTTCTGTTCTTTCATTCTATAATTCATTTTTTGTTTGGTAATAACAAAATAGCTAACTTTTCTTCCTGGCACAGTATACATATTTTGCCACCGTTGTAAAGCTTCGCTGTTTTCACTATGTGTGGGTCTTTTCCACATTTTAATTTTTGTTTCAACACGTGACTAGCCAATTTTATACAATTTTTTAAGTTTTCTATTTCAAATGTAGACTTGTGATTGAACCATCTGGTCTTAAAGGTGTCTTTGGTTGATCCCAAGTATAAATATAATTCATGATAGCACCAGACAACAAAAGAGAAATAATACGTAGTGTCTTCAGTTATTGCAAATCGCCTGAAGACACCACTCATGGTAGAAACCTAGGTCGCGTAATGACTTGTTTACAAATGAAATATATCTGTGTGTATATTTGTGTATTTAGGCAGCAAATCTTCTCTTAAACATATCAGAGTGAATAAATTGCAAACAATATGTTTGCTTATTTTTAATAAAATCCGTTTATACTCACGGATAATCTTTCGCGTATTACAATCAAATGATGTCAGAAATGAGCTGTAACGTTGACATTTCTTTACCATAACTCGCATCCTTAAAGATGACCCCGGAAAAAGATTGAAAGTATTTGGGTACCTTAAGAAATTAATGAAAATAACGTCTGTCAACGTTACAGGTCATTTCTGACATTTTTTATTGTAATGCACGAAAGATTATCCGTGAGTATAAACGGATTTTATTAAAAATAAGCAAACATATTGTTTGCAATTTATTTAATCTCACACACACACACACACACACACACACACACACACATATATATATATATATATATATATATATATATATGTGTGTGTGTGTGTGTGTGTTTGTGTGTGTGTGTGTATAATGACAATATACATGCTAAAAAGTCTGCCTTCTTCTACCGAGCGCCCATAGCTCAGAGGTAGAACCGCCGACTGACGCCACTGCGGTCGGGTTTCAATCCTGGGTTAAAAGCAATCGGAGTCTAACCGTACTGATGAGCTGTGATAAAGCGAAACAGATCTGTCTGCGGATGACTATATATATATATATATATATATAATTTGTACGTGTGTTTGTGTGCGTGTCTGTGCGTGCCTATATGTGTGTTTGTATATCCCTCTAAAATCGAAGATCGATTATCTATAGCCTGACTTTAGTTACTTGAAAATTCTTGTATAATATTGGGTCTATAGAAAAGCAATGGATTATGTGCATTAACAAGGAAGATGACAATCTAAAAAATAAACATTTGTTTAACCAAAGAAATATTTATATCATCATTAAGAGACGATCTAGCTGATGTAGACAAATTATGTACGGTAAAGAATTTCTTTTTCAAAATACTGACATCCATTTTGGCTTTTCAGCGTTGTTTGCAGTCATATCTTCAGTGAATATTTCTCAGTCAACTCTCTAAACGTGTGTACACATTTTCTGCTAAATGTGTTGACATTTCCCGCCTTGCAACGCAACTATTCCGCACCGAAACATCTGGCCTCTCAAGGCGCCGAGTCATAAAACTGAATTGAATCATGTCAAAACGAAACACGTGTCAATGCGTTTCTGTCCAGCAGTCAATATTCACTGCCTGGAGTCACATAAATCGCATATAGTCTTGTCTATATCTGACTGATCCTCGAATTATGTGAGAGCCATATATTTACTTCCGCTTTTTTTTCTTCATTAGATTTTCTTTTCTTTTTTTTTTTTACTCAGAAGAATCCTTGCATCTTTATATCCCTGTCCTCTTTCATTGGTGTTTGTTGAGAATCTAAGCAACACCATTATCAGAACAAATGTTTCTATTATTCTGTGTATACGGCCGTCCATTAATATAACCTTTGGTGTCAGTTTTCTCAACTTAAAAAACAATTGTTTACCCAATTAGCCACTTCAACTGCCTTGCCTCTATCTGAAAACATGTTTACGTCACACGATTTATTTTTTGTTTTGATAAACTCGTCTAGTTTTTATATGCCCCCAAGTGCCAGCATTTTTATTCATTTGTTTCTTTGCCGTGCTTAGTAATTTGAGCTCGTAAATCACTAAGAGTTAGTTTACTCTTTCTTAAATACACCACAGACGTCATCTTGTCCCATGTAATTGTTGTTTCATCATGCCCTATAATTAATCTTTTTCCTAATCTTTCAATGAAACTTATCATTATATTTTTTTCAATAAAATCTAATTTCTAATCCATTTTATTTATTTATTTATTGTATAATAATACAAGGAATTAATGACATGTTTTGTTTCTCAATTCAGTAACGTTTAATAATGCGAGATCCTTCACACTAAACGAGATTTGAAAAAAATGTATGAACGCATGCGTATATAGTATTTTTATAACATATGGCGGAATCGACGGCTGATTAGTTATTAATTAATTAATTAATTATAATACGTGTTTACAGAGGGTTTTATTATTTTTACTACTCATGACATTTCTTGTAAAAATAGAAGTCGATTGATTATTGCCTGATCGAATTTTCATGAAGTTTCACTTCCAAGTCTAATTTGTTCACAACCATTTTGCTTTTGTTTCTTTACTAACTGCTTTGTCTTTTCAGCATTTTCTCTTTCTTCTTCTTCTTTTTCTTCTTCTTCTTCATCTTCTTCTTCTTCTTCTTCTTCTTCTTCTCACTTGATTTTCTTATTTTTCCTTTAAGTTCATCTTTCTTCCAGCCTTTCATGATTCCAGCTCTTCTCTGTTCTTTCCCTTCCGCTTCTTATCACTTTTTATTACTTTTTTCTTATCCCTTCTTATTTCTCCACATCTTCCTCTTCATCATTATCAGAATCACTATCATCACTATCTTTAGACTTCTTTCTCTCTATCCATCGAAATTCAAACGACTACACTTATGACGACTTTACAGTGAAGCCATTCAGACAGAATTAAACTCTATACCATGATTCATTACTAGCGACCACAATCTTAACAATATTAGATACTTGCAGTATAGCCCGGCGTTGCTCGAGTGTAATGAAAGATTTAAAACTAATCCATGGTCCTGGAGCTCAGACTCTTTGGACGTTGGCATAAAAGACTAAAAAGCAATAGTTGTTTCCAGTTAAAACGAAACCGTAGACTGAAAGAAAAATGAATGGATGTAAGTTCAATTTGGATTTCCTGGTATCGATATCAAGTAAGTTTTTTTTCGTCGTAAACTGAATTTTGAAGACTAAATAAGTCCTCTGAGTAAATGGTATCATGGCTGAGACTAAGAACTACCATTATACTTACTTAGAGCCAAACCCGAAGCAAAAACTAAAATAAAAGGACTGAAAAAAATACAAACATACAGGCAGATAAACAGACACACACACAAACATCTTGCCTTTTATATATATTATCGATATTCTGCACTATTGTAAAATCTGCAACCTTGAAACTTATGAATATCGTTTGTTATGTCTTTGTCTATGAGTGCATCAAATTTGATTCAAATCGGACCACTCCTTCTATAACCCGATTTTTTCGATTATCGATTTTTGATATTTATCGCGGTACCTTGACAGAATACCTAGCTAAGAACACTCGCAGACGCTTATAGTACAACTGTAAATTTTCAAGAAAATCGGATCAGCCGTTTCGGAGTCTATAGGTAACGGATACACACACACAGACACACACACAAAGTTCCATCTATAATTAAGTGTAGATACAGTTGTCACATTGTGGTGATAGCAGGTACAGAAATACAACTAAAGTAATTCGTACAAAAACTAGTAAAGGAAAGCGAGAAGAAAGGACTATTCATCAAATGTAAGAAAACAGGATGTATGGTTATAAGAAATAAGAACAGCTCAACATCCAAAATACGAATTGGAAACAAAATCAAACAAGTACAAACATTCAAATATGTAGGAAGTATTTTAACAGAGAACGAACATTGCGATTCTGAAATCCGAAGGCACATTGGGGTAGAGAAAGATGCCTAAAAGCTAAGCAAAGTATTAACAAACAAGAAAATTTTGTTAGAAGGAAAGAAGAAAGTATTGAACTGTTATGCAATATCGGTTATCCTATATAGCAGTGATTTATGGAAAATATCCTCACATAAGTAAAACTTTTGAGGCAACAGAAATGTGGTTCTACAGAAGGATGATGAGAATAGCAAGGACAAAACATGTGAGCATATGAGCAACGATGAAGTCTTCGCGAAAATGGAAACAAAAAGGACACTTATATTTAACATCAGGAAGATACAGTTGAAATTTTATCATTCCGAGTCGATATACACTTCACCACAATTAACTTAAGCATATAATTAGATGCCAGGATTAGTCATCGGAGGCCACAATTTGAACAACATGAGATACGTAGATGATACAGTGCTGATAGCAGACACGGAAAGGAGAATACAAGATCTCCTACAGAAGGTAGCTGAAGAGTATGAAAAGAAAAGACTACAAAATAAATTGCAAAAACACCGAATGCATGGTCATCAGCAAAAAGAGCAGCCCAAAATGCTAAATACAGCTGGGGGGGGGGGATACTAAAATCAAGCAGGTACGAAAATTTAAATACCTGGGAAGTGTTCCAGCAGAAGACGGAATGTGCGAAACAGAACCGAAGGCGAATTGGCATGGAAGGATGCATTCCAGAAGTTGAGTAAAGTATTAAGAAACAGGACAATCTCGCAAGAAGCAAAAAAGAGAATACTAGATTGCCATGTGATGTCAGTTCTTCAATATGGTAGTGAATGCTGGGCAATATCATCAAAGATGAAGAAAATATTGAAGCAGCTGAAATGTAGTTCTTCAGAAGGATGCTGCGATATCATGGATTGAGCATGTGAGCAATGATGATGGTTTGGAAAGGATGGAAACGAAAAAAATTAATATTGTGCATCAGGAAGAGATAGCTAAAGTTCCTGGGACATGCAGTGAGGACGAAGAGCTCGGAGAACCTGATACTAACAGGCCAGATAGAGGGAAGGAGAGACAGGGGAAAACGTATTTGACTGGCCTGAGCAAATGGATTACAGAACAGGGGCTTCGTGGTGTAACAGGAGAAAGCGTGCTGAGAGCCGCCAATGATAGGGAGACGTGGAAAACCATGATCGCCTACGTCCTGAAAGGACAGGGCACATAAAAGAAGATATATGCCAACTGTTTATAAGAAATTATAATGGTGATATAAAATGGCGGATCAATTCTATATTATAATCAATATATAAACTGATCCCTCATTTTGTGGCCATGCTAGTTTCAATATATTTATATTCTAGATTTCTGGGCTTGAGCTAGTGGATGACGGATCGAGAGTTGCATGGTGTAACAGAAGAAAGCGTGCTAAGAGGCACCAGGGATAGAGAGACGTGGAAGGCCATGATCGCCTACGTCCTGAAAGGACAGGGCACATAAAAACATAGGTGCAACCGAAAGTTTTTTGTAAACAGTTTCTGCTTTCGCACTTCTCACGTGTGAAACTCTCTTCTGGTTCCTTGCTTTCCTGTGAACTTTAAAGTTCTAAAATTCAAATGCAATATCAATTTTTATTGTCTCTCTTTTTAATTCCTGTTCTCTCCTTAACAAATAATTATCTTTATCTTATTTTTACATATTTTGTAACCCCTTGCGTCTTAGTAGCCTTATTGCCTTGTTTGTGGCGAAATAAGTGAAAAGATAAAAACCTTTGCGATAAATTTACGCTAGATTTCTATTAGGAAAGATTCCGTTTCTCTTTCCAGGTCTCCTTAGTGAAAACGTGATTCGTTTTACGATTGGTGTTGATGTGGGTTATGTTGTTCTCTTTACATTCATCATGTCTAATGTTGTTCGATTAAAATACATAAAATTCTTTGAAGAATATATGCAGGCATGTGTAACTTGTATATGTACATAAGTATATATACATAAGTATATATAAATAACTATATATGCCTAAGTATATAGGTGCGCATGTATATGGCATTTTCATAAAAACGTTTTCTTTGGCAAGCCATAGTCTATACACATTTACGAAAGCAATGAAAATAACCGTTTTCACACTCTCAGTCGCACACATGCGCACTCACTAGCACAAATATATATATATATATATATATATATATATATATATATATATATATATATATTTAAATGTACACGTAAATATTTATAAATGTAGTTTTATTTGCTCGTAACAAAAGGCACGTGCAATTTTTCTTCCGAAGTAACGTTTTTCAATTTCTATATATATTTTTTTTTTCGTTATCATTGCACAAACCTTGCAAATAAGTAAAATAAAATGTGTACTCGAGAAATGTGTGATTATTTTGATTTGTTGAATATATTTTTTCTTTCATTCTGTTTTGCTCTTTCATTTCTAGTGTGATTTACTTTCATTCATTTTTCTTTCTTTGTCAACCTTTTTACTCTTTTACCTTTTTCAACTTTCTCCCTTTTATACATTTTTTCTTTTCTTTTTTAATTTCCTTGTTCGCTTTTTTTCTCTCTCTCTCTCTCTCTCTCTTATTTTCCTCTTTGATTCTGCTTGTCGCTGCTTCTTCTTCTTCTTTTTCTTCTTCTTTTTCTTCTTCTTCTTCTTCATCTTCTATTATTATGTTGTCATTTTTCATATTTCGATTTCTGCTATGGTCGCACTATCAACCAAGTCTGCGGGAAGACCTAAGGCAGGTCGTGGCGTGTCGTTATGGCTCCATTTCATGTTTTTTGTCTCCCCTATCATCCCTAGCGTTACATAGACAAAGTTCTTCTCAGTGTGTAGGCTGTACTTAACAAGACAATTTTCTGTATATCTCATAAGCTTGGGTTTCCAGGGATTCTTTCAATGTGTTGTTTTGTTCCATTTTTTATCATTCCAAGTGCACCTACTATCACTGGCATGATTCTTGTTTTCAATTTCCACATTTTTTCTATTTCAATTTCCAGGTCTTTATATTTTGACAGTTTTTCAAATTCCTTGGTTGCTATTTTACAATCCACTGGACAAGCCATATCAATTAATAGACAAGTTTTTTCTTTCTGGTTTTTAACAATAATTTCCGGCCTATTTGCTTCACTTTTTCTGTCTGTGTAGATGGTGT
Source organism: Ascarosepion bandense (assembly GCA_037127315.1). Taxonomy (NCBI): domain Eukaryota; kingdom Metazoa; phylum Mollusca; class Cephalopoda; order Sepiida; family Sepiidae; genus Ascarosepion; species Ascarosepion bandense. The sequence continues at coordinate 2,673,058 of JBBBDQ010001529.1, read as the reverse complement.
AATCCCATAGAATGGTGACATCTTCTATTTCTGTAACCGGTGCTGGGTGATGTTGATACCAGTGTTTGTTTACAGATTTTCCATAATGTTTGCACATTGTCCAATGTGAATATTGCCCCACTCTATCGTGACGATTTTTATATTCATTTGGAGCAAGTACAGAACAATCTGAGATTAGATGGTCTACTGTTTCTTGGTATTTATCACAGAACATCCATTTTGAATCCACATTATTATGTATGATATTTGCCGGGAAGTTCCTAGTAAAATGACTTTGGTCTTGCTTTCAGTCTCAGACTTTAATCCAGATGCACGTAACCATCGATGAGTATTAAATTTATCAACATTTTATTTATTGGCACGTTCTGGATATTGGCCATGCAGAGGTTTGTTTTGCCAGCGCTGTTTCATCTGTTCAAGAGCTTTATCTTTGGCTTTCATTTTCATATTTTTTGCCGCAATAGTTACTAAATAATAATAATCTACTATTATTATTATGATTATTATTATTAATTTTTCTACTTGTTATTATTTTTGTTTTTTTTTAATTGTTTCTTTCGTCATCGTCTTCTTATTTTCTCCTTCTAACATTTCTTCTTCCTCTTTTTCTTCTCTGTCTTCTTTTTCTTCTTATTCTTACCCTTTATTTTAATTTCCTTCTTCTTTTTTATTCTTGTTGTTTCTTCTTCCTTTTATCATCTTCTTCTTCTTCTTTTCTTTTTCTTCTTCCTCTTCTTCCTTCTTCTTCTCCTACTTGTTCTACTTCCTCTTTTCTTCTTCTTCTTCTTCTTCTTCTTCTTCTTCTTTCTGTTCTTCTTCCTGTTCTTCTTTTTCTTCTTCTTCTCCTACTTGTTCTTATTCTTTTTTTTCTTCTTCTAATCCTACTTGTCTTCTTCTTGTTCTTCTTCTTTTTCTTCTTCCTCTCCTACTTGTCTTCTTCATTTTCTTTTCTTTTTCTTCCTTTGTGCTTCTTTTTTTCTTCTTTTTTTCTTCTTCTTCTTCTCTTACTTGTTCTTCTTCTGCATCATCAACTTTTTCTTGTCCTTCATACCCTTCTTCTTCTTCTTCTTCTTCTTCTTCTTCTTCTTCTTCTTCTTCTTCTTCATTCTGTTTTTCTGGTTTGTTTTATATTTATTCCTTTTCACCTATTCCTACATTTATTTTATTTGATTTTATTTTACAAACACATTTGTTTCCATCTTTCTTTTTTTCTTCTCCCTCGTATTATTCTCCTTTATTTTTGTTCAACCCTCCCTGTTTATTGCACCACTTCCCTTCTTATTCATCCCCCTTTCTATTCTCACACCTCTCTTTTAATTTATTTTCCCCCTTTTTACATCCACCTTCATTCTATTCACACTCTCTCTTTACTTTTCTTTCTGCTCTCTATTAACCATCACAGACAATCGTTCTCCCCATTAGCATGGATCTTTCTCCCTGAAAGTAAAACACTGCGCCTCCTCGGGTTAACTCTCACAACAAACCTCTAGCAACTAGATCCCACCCTTTAACTTTGAAAGCAATAAGATGTAAACCCAAATTTTACTCTCCAGCTTCTTTTCTCGCACTTCCCACCTGTGGAATTCCCTTCCATTTACTTACTTCTCCGACAGCTACAATCTCCAAGAATTTAAATGTAAAGTCAATACTTATCTCCTGTCTCACTAACTTTCACCTTCTCTCTCTCTCTCTCTCTCTCTCTCTCTCTCTCTCATGCACTCATCTCATTTTTTCAGCATTCTACTTCTCTTACTCACTTCCTGACATCCCTTGTATACTGTCACTCCATCTCATAACTTTCCTCCTATGTAACCCCCTGCACAACAGTGGCAGTTCAATGCCTTGCTTGGGGTGATATGATTATAAAAAAGAAAAATAATTTCCCCCATTTTCTTATTTGTTTTTTTTTTTGTTTTTTGTTTTCTCTTTTTCTTAGGGTAACATTCTGGTGAAAGACTTAGGGTAACATTCCGTTGAAAGACTTAGGGTAACATTCTGGTGAAAGACTTAGGGTAGCGTTCCAGTGAAAGACTTAGGGTAACATTCCGGTGAAAGACTTAGGGTAACATTCCAGTGAAAGACTTAGGGTAACATTAGAGTGAAAGACTTAGGGTAACATTCCAGTAAAAGACTTAGGGTAACATTCCGGTGAAAGACTTAGGGTAACATTCCAGTGAAAGACTTATGGTAACATTCCGGTGAAAGACTTAGGGAAACATTCCAGTGAAAGACTTAGGGTAACATTCCGGTGAAAGACTTAGGGTAACATTCTGGTGAAAGACTTAGGGTAACATTCCAGTGAAAGACTTATAGTAACATTCCGGTGAAAGACTTAGGGTAACATTCTGGTGAAAGACTTAGGGTAACATTCCAGTGAAAGACTTAGGGTAACATTCCGGTGAAAGACTTATAGTAACATTCTGGTGAAAGACTTAGGGTAACATTCCAGTGAAAGACTTAGGGTAACATTCCGGTGAAAGACTTAGGGTAACATTCCAGTGAAAGACTTAGCGTAACATTCCGGTGAAAGACTTAGGGAAACATTCTGGTGAAAGACTTCGGGTAACATTCCGGTGAAAGACTTAGGGTAACATTCCAGTGAAAGACTTAGGGTAACATTCCGGTGAAAGACTTAGGGTAACATTCCAGTGAAAGACTTAGGGTAACATTCTGGTGAAAGAATTAGGGTAACATTCCAGTGAAAGACTTAGGGTAACATTCCACTGAAAGACTTATAGTAACATTCCGGTGAAAGACTTAGGGTATCATTCCACTGAAAGACTTAGGGTAACATTCCTGTGAAAGACTTAGGGTAACATTCCGGTGAAAGACTTAGGGTAACATTCCGGTGAAAGACTTATAGTAACATTCCGGAGAAAGACTTAGGGTAACATTCCAGTGAAAGACTTAGGGTAACATTCCGGTGAAAGACTTAGGGTAACATTCCACTGAAAGACTTAGGGTAACATTCCAGTGAAAGACTTAGGGTAACATCCCGGTGAAAGACTTATAGTAACATTCCGGTGAAAGAGTTAGGGTCACATTCCAGTGAAAGATTTACGGTAACATTCCGGTGAAAGACTTAGGGTAACATTCTGGTGAAAGACTTAGGGTAACATTCCGGTGAAAGACTTAGGGTAACATTCCAGTGAAAGACTTAGGGTAACATTCCGGTGAAAGACTTAGGGTAACATTCCAGTGAAAGACTTAGGGTAACATTCCAGTGAAAGACTTAAGGTAACATCCCGGTGAAAGACTTATAGTAACATTCCGGTGAAAGACATAGGGTAACATTCCAGTGAAAGACTTAGGGTAACATTCCGGTGAAAGACTTAGGGTAACATTCTGGTGAAAGACTTAGGGTAACATTCCAGTGAAAGACTTAGGGTAACATTCTGGTGAAAGACTTAGGGTAACATTCCAATGAAAGACTTAGAGTAACATTCTGGTGAAAGACTTAGGGTAACATTCCAGTGAAAGACTTATAGTAACATTCCGGTGAAAGACTTATAGTAACATTCCAGTGAAAGACTTAGGGTAACATTCCTGTGAAAGACTTAGGTTAACATTCCGGTGAAAGACTTAGGGTAACATTCCAGTGAAAGACTTAGAGTAACATTCCAGTGAAAGACTTAGGGTAACATTTCAGTTAAAGACTTAGGGTAACATTCCAGTGAAAGACTTAGGGGAACATTCCGGTGAAAGACTTAGGGTAACATTCCGGTGAAAGACTTAGGGTAACATTCTGGTGAAAGACTTAGGGTAACATTCCGGTGAAAGACTTAGGGTAACATTCCAGTGAAAGACTCAGGGTAACATTCCGGTGAAAGACTTAGGGTAACATTCCAGTGAAAGACTTATAGTAACATTCCGGTGAAAGACTTTGGGTAACATTCCGGTGAAAGACTTAGAGTAACATTCCAGTGAAAAACTTAGGGTAACATTCCAGTGAAAGACTTATAGTAACATTCCGGTGAAAGACTTAGGGTAACATTCCGGTGAAAGACTTAGGGTAACATTCCAGTGAAAGACTTAGGGTAACATTCCGGTGAAAGACTTAGGGTAACATTCTGGTGAAAGACTTAGGGTAAGATTCCAGTGAAAGACTTAGGGTAACATTCCAGTGAAAGACTTAGGGTAACATTCCAGTGAAAGACTTATAGTAACATTCCGGTGATAGACTTAGGGTAACATTCCATTGAAAGACTTAGGGTAACATTCCACTGAAAGACTTATAGTAACATTCCGGTGAAAGACTTAGGGTATCATTCCACTGAAAGACTTAGGGTAACATTCCTGTGAAAGACTTAGGGTAACATTCCGGTGAAAGACTTAGGGTAACATTCCGGTGAAAGACTTATAGTAACATTCCGGAGAAAGACTTAGGGTAACATTCCAGTGAAAGACTTAGGGTAACATTCCGGTGAAAGACTTAGGGTAACATTCCACTGAAAGACTTAGGGTAACATTCCAGTGAAAGACTTAGGGTAACATCCCGGTGAAAGACTTATAGTAACATTCCGGTGAAAGAGTTAGGGTCACATTCCAGTGAAAGACTTAGGGTAACATTCCGGTGAAAGACTTAGGGTAACATTCTGGTGAAAGACTTAGGGTAACATTCCGGTGAAAGACTTAGGGTAACATTCCAGTGAAAGACTTAGGGTAACATTCCGGTGAAAGACTTAGGGTAACATTCCAGTGAAAGACTTAGGGTAACATTCCAGTGAAAGACTTAAGGTAACATCCCGGTGAAAGACTTATAGTAACATTCCGGTGAAAGACATAGGGTAACATTCCAGTGAAAGACTTAGGGTAACATTCCGGTGAAAGACTTAGGGTAACATTCTGGTGAAAGACTTAGGGTAACATTCCAGTGAAAGACTTAGGGTAACATTCCGGTGAAAGACTTAGGGTAACATTCCAATGAAAGACTTAGAGTAACATTCTGGTGAAAGACTTAGGGTAACATTCCAGTGAAAGACTTATAGTAACATTCCGGTGAAAGACTTATAGTAACATTCCAGTGAAAGACTTAGGGTAACATTCCTGTGAAAGACTTAGGTTAACATTCCGGTGAAAGACTTAGGGTAACATTCCAGTGAAAGACTTTGAGTAACATTCCAGTGAAAGACTTAGGGTAACATTTCAGTTAAAGACTTAGGGTAACATTCCAGTGAAAGACTTAGGGGAACATTCCGGTGAAAGACTTAGGGTAACATTCCGGTGAAAGACTTAGGGTAACATTCTGGTGAAAGACTTAGGGTAACATTCCGGTGAAAGACTTAGGGTAACATTCCAGTGAAAGACTCAGGGTAACATTCCGGTGAAAGACTTAGGGTAACATTCCAGTGAAAGACTTATAGTAACATTCCGGTGAAAGACTTTGGGTAACATTCCGGTGAAAGACTTAGGGTAACATTCCAGTGAAAAACTTAGGGTAACATTCCAGTGAAAGACTTATAGTAACATTCCGGTGAAAGACTTAGGGTAACATTCCGGTGAAAGACTTAGGGTAACATTCCAGTGAAAGACTTAGGGTAACATTCCGGTGAAAGACTTAGGGTAACATTCTGGTGAAAGACTTAGGGTAAGATTCCAGTGAAAGACTTAGGGTAACATTCCAGTGAAAGACTTAGGGTAACATTCCAGTGAAAGACTTATAGTAACATTCCGGTGATAGACTTAGGGTAACATTCCATTGAAAGACTTAGGGTAACATTCCAGTGAAAGACTTAGGGTAACATTCCGGTGAAAGACTTAGGGTAACATTCCAGTGAAAGACTTAGGGTAACATTCTGGTGAAAGACTTAGGGTAACATTCCGGTGAAAGACTTAGGGTAGCATTCCAGTGAAAGACTTAGGGTAACATTCCGGTGAAAGACTTAGGGTAACATTCCAGTGAAAAACTTAGGGTAACATTCTGGTGAAAGACTTAGGGTAACATTCCAGTGAAAGACTTAGTGTAACATTCCGGTGAAAGACTTAGGGTAACATTCTGGTGAAAGACTTAGGGTAACATTCCAGTGAAAGACTTAGGGTAACATTCTGGTGAAAGACTTAGGGTAACATTCCAGTGAAAGACTTAGGGTAACATTCCGGTGACAGACCGGTTTCTGTGTGAAAGAAGTTAAGTCCCTGATATTTTCTCAAGTGAATACCCATCTCGGTGACCAATTGAAAATGTCAGGTGCTGTAAGAATCAATGCGTGGGTGGTGTAATGAATAACAACTCGGAATTGTTAATCAGAGAGCCCAGTTCCAATTCCGGGTGATTCCTTTATATTCACGTATGCGTAAATGCCATTAGAAAAAGTTTGAATCCACCACTTCCCCATGTAGCTATGGGTTAATTAGTAAGACTCGTATCACTAAATCATTATTAACCTCAAAAATAGTCTTACAATCTAAAAATATTTTGTAGCTTTAAATTTTTTTTAATCATTTCACCCCAAGGAAAGCGGTACCACCACTGATGTGCAGGGGGCTACATAAGAGAGTTAGTTTTAGGCAGGATGAGAGTGAATACAAAGACGAACCAGCTTCAGGAGGTGAAAGAGAAAAGGCAAGAGAAGATGGGAACACAGGTGTGAAGACAGTTGCAAGTGTAGAGAGAAAGGAAAAGAACAAGATACAAGGGGTGATGTGGAAATTGCTGGAGTTTAGAGATAGGAATTGGCTATGCATTCAAATTCTTGGATGTTGTAGCTGTCAGGAAAGCAAGTATATGGAAGGGAGTTCCACAGGCGGGAAGCGCGAGAAAAGAAGCTGATGGAGTAAAATTGTCGCCTGAATTTGGTTGATCTAGCTGTAAAAGGGTGAGACCTTGGTGCCAGTCGGGTTGCTCGAGTACATTCTTGTGGAGAGGGCACCAATGACTTTAGTTCGTCGGAGCAAAAGCCATGAAAATATTTATAGATGTGACAGATGGAAGACACATCTGGCCGATGAGAAAATGGCTGGAGCCGAGCTGCCAGGCTGGGACCAATCACATTACAGATTCTTTTATAACTTGAAAAGAGTTGATAAACTGTAGAAACCGAATCAATCCTTTTTTTTTTATTCTTTAGCAACTTTTGCGTTTTTTATTGTGTTTTTATCCTCTTTCTTTGTGTTTCCCTTTTTCAACCTTCTTTTAGTAATGATTTTCTTCCCTCTTCTTCTCTCCAAGTCCGTCTCTCCTTTTTTTACCTCTTTTTTTTTTTAAATTCTTCTTTACTCTTCTCGAATCATTCTCTTTATTTATTTTATTTTATTTTTTCTCTTGCCACTTTTACTTTTGTTTTTCCGCCTCAAACTGACAAAGAATTCGCTCACCTTGCTTTGGGTTGTTGTTTATTTTTCCTTCGCTCCTACACCTTCGCTCTTATTTTCTCTTGCCTTTCCATCATCATCATCATCATCATCAGTATCATTATTGTTATGATCATCATCATTATTATTACTATTGTTATTATCATTATTATCACCATCATCATCATCATCATCATCTTGATCATTAATATTATTATCATCATCACTAACATCATTATTTCTACTAATATCATTATCATCATAATTATTATCATCATCAATACCATTAGCAATATCATCATCATCATTATTACTATCAGTATAATCATCATTATTATCATCATTATTATTATTATCATCATAATTAATATTATTATCATCGTCATCATTATTATTTTTGTTATTATCATTATCACCATCATCATCATCTTGATCATTATTTTTATTATCATCATCACCATCATCATCATTTTTATTATTATCATCATCATCATCATCACTATCAGAAAAATCATCATTACTTGCATTATTATTATTATTATTACTATAATCACCATCAGCATCATCTTAATCTTTATTTTTCTTATCATCATCATTATTATCATCAGCAGTATCATCTGCAATATCATCATCATCATCATCATCATCATTATTACTATGACCATCAGCAAAATCATCATTATTAGAATTATTATCACCATCGTCATTGTTATTATTATTATCGTCATAATTAATATTATTATTATCATCATCATTTTTAATATTATTATCGTCAACATCACCGCCATTATTATTATTATTATTATTATTATTATAAACTGACTGAAATCAATATCTTTCATTTCTTCCATTCACTGACGAGTTATGTTTTTATTTTTCGCCTTAATTTCATGACATTTAATTTTTTTTTTTCATTCCTGAGCAGTTGCTTCTTCATTCTTTCCTTATTCCTTCCTTCATCTTTCTTTCAATAGTCAGTCATGAAACGAGAAGAAATTGAACAATTTTTCGCTTTATCGAAACTTGGAAGGGGAATCGACAAAGCCAAGCTTTCCCAGTAAAAGAAAATTTCTCAAGTAGTAACAGAACCGGAAGCGGAAATGAAATGCAAAAGAGAATCGACAAAATTTCCATGAAAACTATTTTTCTTTTAATTGAATATTAAAATCTTCATTCATGGAATGAGGTCGTTCATGTTCGTCGCTGGTGTAAATGGCTAGAGGTACAGAGGTTTCTGACGTTAATCAATATGTTGTCGTCATCTCTGCAAGAAGCGAGGAGCAAGTTATAATAATTGAAAGCTAAAAGTAATTAGACTAACTCATCAGACCCACTATTACACTCATCACTGTAATTAGACGAATTATACTAATTAGTCAAATTGACTATTTGACTAATTACAAGGGATAACGAGAGAGAAGAACTCGATTAAGCAGTTTTGGAAGCCCTGAATGGCAATGGTTTGGAATTAAACATCTTCACCCGACGATGATAATAATGACCCAGGGAAAGTTTCATTATAATGCTTATGATTAAGAAATATACGAATAGCGTATTCCGTTTAGAGGTGGAAGAGAAAAAGTATTTGCTAGAATAAAAGTGATAAATATAATTATAGCATGTGCAGCTACAAATACATATTTTGCGGTTCGGAAATATTGAGTGTCGCAATTGTTTAAAAAAAAAGATTTTTTATAACAAAAAAAAAACAATTTTATAATATCGTATATTTTTCAAAAATCAAAAGACCTGCCTTCTGGCAAAATAATCTTCGTATTTGATAAATCTGCCAATTAAGAATGCAGAATCATTTAATATATTATTAAAAGAATTTAAAATCCAAGAACAAACAAATTTTGCTTGTTACGTTATTACCTTTATAAATAAAGAACGTTACATTTTTAATTATTAACCAGTTATTGGTCGGAATTAAATTAGTATATAGTTGGATTAAAAAGTGCTCAATACCTATATAATGTAGAGCTTTTAAATATTTTATTTGGAAGTCAGTCGATTCTTCTTCTTCTATGTGCCCTGTCCCTTCAGAACGTAGGCGATCATGGCTTTCCACGTTTCCCAATCGCTCCGAGCGCGCCTTCTCCTGTTACACAATGCAATCCTCGTTTCGTCATTCACCTGATTAGGTCCTTCAAATATGTTATTCGTTGCTTTTCCCTGTCTCTTTTTCCCTCTATCTGGCCTGTTAGTATCAGGTTATCGAAGTCCTCCTTCGTCATTGCATCTCCCAGGAATTTCAGCTGTCTCTTCCTGATGCTCAGTATTGATTTCCTTTTTTTTCCATTATTTCCAAGACCTCATCATTGCTCACATACTCGATCCATGATATTCGCAGCATCCTTCTGTAGAACCACATTTCAGTTGCTTCAAGTTTTTCCTTCATTTTTTATGATATAGTCCAGCATTCACTGTCATATTGAAGAACTGATCTCACATAGCAATCCAGTACTCTTTTCTTTGTTTCTATAGAAATTATTACTCAACTTCTGGAATGCTTCCTTTGCCATGCCAATTCACCTTCGGATCTCTGTGTCGCACTTTCCGTCTTCTGTTATAACACTTCCCAGGTATTTAAATTTTTTTACCTGCTTGATTCTAGTATCCCTGACCTGTATTTGGCATATTGAACTGCCCTTTTTACTGATGACTATTGGTATCTTCGGGCGTTTTATAATTATATAAGGTTGCGTAATCGACTGATTTCCGAATGAAAATATTTAAAGAAAATTATATAAAGGTTATATATAAATTTATCTTGTCTGTTTTTCCTTTGTAATAACATGACTGACAGTGAATATATAAGCTACATATACATTGCCTTTATTAATCACGATTCTATAGCGATGCCATGTTAAGAAAAAGATTAAAATTTATTAGTAGCGTGATCATTTTTTGACGGAATATGCTAGAAACTGATGGAATTTTATTCCATTCGACCCCTCGTGCTTCTTTACGACAGAGTTTGAATAAAACAAGTATGAAACTAATATTTTCTAAATTTCTTATTTCGGTGAACATAATGTTCGAATAAGAAAACGTATGCTTTAGTGTTTTCGTTTTAACAAATAAGTTTTGCTACTCAGTTTAAAATAAAAATAATTGTCTGATATAAACGGAACCTTAAACATTGAGAATATGAACATTAGTTTAGTTCGTTTAGTCTTTCTACAACAAAGGCGCTGACTTTGGAATTTCCTGAAAAGAAAGACAGAAATTACATTAAAGTTGAAGTCAGAAAAAAAAAAAACACACCAAAAAAATCACGTGACTCCTAGTCACGCTCGATCTATTAGATGTTTACAATATCTATTAGCCTAAAATTTTTGTTGTTGAATATTTTGTTTCCAAAAATTCAAAATGGTGGAACATGAAGTAATAAAAAAAACCCTGAGAGACACATGAAAATTTATGAAGTCTAAAAAATAGAAGTGAATTATGTGCCTTTTAAAAGTAAAAGGTTAAAATATTCTTTTATTTCACGATAGTTTTAATGTGTTTGGAAAAACGTTCATTCTAGTAAAGGTTAATATGGTTGTCATGCAGAAAATTGGAGTTTTTCTTTGTTGTCAGGAAACAGAGACAAGGCCAATATATATATTTAAATAACTGTCGAAAAATTAAAATCCAATAATCTGGTAAATTTCATAACTCATCATGTTTTCTCCTAAAGCTTTATTGATGCAAATTACGCATTTTTACGATTTGATTTCCTAAATCCATTCATGTCATCGTCTACCACATCTACTAGAACCTGAGTGGCAGTGATGTGTCAGAGAACCTGGCTACCTCATTTTAGCTTAGCTTTTAATTCAGAATATTTCTTCTTCTGAGCTGGCTGCCACGTCAAATCGAGAGGAAGTTATCTAGAAGAAAATGGTTCCAAAGACATTAAAAGCAAAATTAATGATACAAAATCGACTAGAATTCGAACTCAGCACGAGTGGTTCACATTTCCGCGCAGTTGTCCGGCAAGCTATCCGCACAGGCATTAAGTTATTTATTTTTTTCAAACAACTATTGGCACGTTTCACAAAAATCATCTGCTCTATAGTCAGTCATACATTCGTATATTTCCTAATCATAAGCATTATAATGAAACTTTCCCTGGGTCATTATTATCATCGTCGGGTGCCATACGTAATACACGCTTAGGCGTTCATGTCTCTTTTGATCCATGACTGACTGGGCTGAAGATTTTCCCGCAGTAGGTTGCCATTACTTTTTGCGGTAGACTGATTACCAAACAAAAATTTAGAATTTAGTCTGTCCTGCTATTTAACCAATAGCTGGAGAGAGAAGCGACAGATTTATACCTTTCCAAGGGTATTTGTGCGTAAGTGAATGCAACGAATTCAATTAGAATTCGAACTCGGCACTCCGATTTTTCGTTCAGTACCACAACGCACATGCTATATAGTGATGCTAATAAGTTTATATCTAAATATTATCTTTTCATTCTTCTTTCTTACGGTATGACGAGAAAATTTCCGAAAAAATGAATTCTATGCAAATTTGGTTTTTCCTCGGCTCACGAGTTTCCGCCGTTTTCTTCGTACCTACAACACAGCGACTACTTGTCTATTATTTGCAATGTATTAGAATAAGTAATCTAACGATTACTTAAATTCAGTCAGCTAAATGCCATACGTGATACACGCTTGGGCGATCATGTCTCTTTCGAGACATGACTGACTGAGCAGAAGATTATCCCACAGTAGGTTGCCATTGCTTTCTGCGGTAGACTGGTTGCCAGCCAAGGCTATAGAACCCAATCTGTCCTATTATTTGACTCTTAGCTAGAGGGGGAAGAGGTGTATTATATTATTAAGTAGTAATTAGTGGGGGATCAGTTTATTACTTCAAAACAATATAAAATCGATCCTCAACTTTATGACCAGTAGAATCCTTAATCATGATTCCAACTATTATATTTAGTCAGTCAGTTAAGTGCCATACGTTAAACACGCTTGGGTGATCATGTCTCGAAAGAGACATGACTGACTGAGCTGAAGGTTATCCCGCAGTAGGTTGCCATTGCTTTCTGTGGTAGACTGGTTGCCAGCCAAGGCTATAGAACCCAATCTGTCCTATTATTTAGTCCATAACCAGCGGGCAGAGACGGATTAATACCTATCCCAGGGGAATTTGTTCGTAAGCAAATGCAAAGAATTTAACTGAAATTCGAACTCGGCTCCCCGATTTGTCGTTCCGAGTCGATATCCACTGCACTGCAACGCACATCCTTAAATTACTTAAATTAGACAACTGGATTTGTCTAGTTTATATGCAGATATTACGAAATGTTATAGAAGGCGTTTAATTTTACTGAAGCAGTCGGGAAATGGGTAATACTTCCCGGAATCGTTTTTCTCGTGACGAATGGAAAGATTTATACTCGTCTGTCATCGACTTATTGATCTTTATTGTTTTCCTTTTCAAACATCTTCTTCTTCTTCTTCTTCTTCTTCTATTTTTTCTCCTCCTATGTACCTTGTCCCTTCAGGACGTAGACGACCATGGCCTTCCACATCTTCCTAGCCCTTGTAGCTCTTAACACTCTTTATCTTGCTACCCCTCCCAAAGCCTGCTCCGCCATTCATTTTCTTCAAGCCAATAAATCTAGAAGATAAATGTATAGAAACTATCAAGGCCCTCCACATCTTCCTATCCCTTGTCGCTCTTGAAACCACTTCTCCTGTTATCCGACTCAATCCCCGCTCTACCATCCATCTGCTCAAGCCCATCAAGTATGTCATGCGTTGCTTTGTCTTCTCACTCGCCCTCTCTATCCATCACGTGAGTATCACGTTCTCCAAGCCCTCTTTCCTCATTACATGTTCTTTTCATGGCATCCACAGCATCCTTCTGTAAAACCATATTTCAAAAGTTTGAAGTCTTTCCTTCATCTCTGATGAGATTGTCCAGCATACATTGCTATATTAAAGAACAGACATCCCATAAAATCCAGTACTCTCTTCTTTGTTTTTAGCGAAATTTCCCCGGTCTCTCAATACTCTACTCATCTTCTGAAATGCATCTTAGACCATGCCAATTCGCCTTCGGATCTCAGTGCCACATTTTCCAACTTCTGTTAGAACACTTCCCTGGTATTTAAATTTTTGTGCCCTCTTGATTTTACTATCTTTACCAGTAGTTGGCATTTTGGACTCCTCTTTTTTTACTAATGACTATGCATTCTGCTTTCTTGTAGTTTATTTCTAGTCCTTTCTTTGCGCTTACTTGACTGATTAAGCATTTGTACCAATGTTTTTAATACTATGTCCTTCAAGGAAGTAAGCGTTGATAGTTTTCCACAAATTCCCTTTTTTTTTTAATCATATCACCCCGAGCAAGGCAGTAACGCCACTAATGTTCAGGGGGCTACATAGGAGTGAAAAGATTGGAAAAGAGAAAACCGGAAACCGCATCCTAAACAGGAAACAAGGGATGAGCCTCTTTACCTGTTCATTTTCTTTTTAATATCTGTGAATTGTCATAACCTCTTGAGAAAGTTAATGGAATGAGTGTTCGTTGATTTTTTCACGATTTCGAACACAGAGTTGTCTTTCTATACCAGACTAACTTGCACCAGCAGCTAGAGTAGCCAGTCTACCCTGCTACTTAATACATAGCTAAATGAAAAACGTACAACTGCTTGCCGATGTGTGCGTAGTGCAACTTTTAACGACTTGGAAAGAGAAATAGACGAGCCGAGTTTGAACTTCAGCCGTTAAGAGTTGAAATAGACTTTAGAAGGAACCGGAAACAGGAAACAAGGGATAAACCGCTACTCCTGTTCGTAAGACTAGTGAGGAGACGTTATAAGTATAGAGTTTAGCCAGACTGTAGAAAGAACCGGAAACTCAATCCTAAATAGGAAACAAGAGATAAACTCCTGTTTAAAAATACAAGGGAAATGAGAAACAGGCGATAGGCGAATATATCCACCCCTTATTTGATATTTTTTCTCAAAATTGATCAAATAATATAATGGACTCCACTATTTCTGCAATGGAATTTATACAAATGTGACAGACTGAGAGTGGTATTTGAACACGAATAATTGATAGCACTTTCCTTGACGATAACAGTTACGTGTACTCATATATCTGATAAGATTGCTATGAAAATTACCAACTTCAAATACGTTTAATAGTAATTAGTATATTTCCCGAAGTTCTTTCTCCTAAACTCCGAAATGGACAGTAGTGATTTTCTAAATATATGAAATGCAAAGCAAATAAAAAGCACTTTTATAAACCAGGTTTGTCACTTTCTAGAAAAGCGTCAACCAATTATTAAAAATAATTATTACTTGGGCTTTGAAGTTTTTTGTACGGCACATTTTATTGATCGATTCAGAAACGATAGCCATTTTTGCAAAGCGAAAACAGCAAAGAAACGAGTTGACCTGTCAATTCGAAATACTTAAAGTGCATAAAGGATTTATGATTTCAGTACATCACCGTTACTGTTTGCCTTTGTTTGGTTGAGTGCAAGCTTGAAATAGATAAAAAAAAACAAAGATTCCCTGCATCTTCCGAATCTGCTGTTTGTCAAGCAATATTAGGAGCCGTTCCTTGGCAAAACAATGCCGTCGATGGAGGTCCAGTACGTCTGATAATAAATAATATTATTTAAACAAATGGAAAGAGGCCAGATACTGAGAAACGCAGAAAACAATGGCCATTAATATTAAAGTTGAACTATGAGTAATAAACAGAGCAGTGAAAAAAGGAGCAACGTAATTCACTTCGTATTAATTTCTTTATTGCTCTTTTATTCTCTGTCTAACTTCCATTCTCACTCTCCTCCTTCTCTTTCTCTCTCACTTTCTCTTTGTTTTTTTCATTCATTCCCTCGAAATAGAAACACAAAAGACACACATCAGACTTACGTTTTTTTAGCCAGTCATGCATACTCTTGCAAATATTTTGTCCACCAGAAAACTTGAAAAGATAAAAATGGTATCAAAAATACTAATTTTACGAACGGATCGTCAGTTTTTAATGTTTATCACTGTGTTTTAACTCACTATTCAATTGTAATTGATTTAACAAGGAAAACTTGCTAACCATTACACCTCTTCGGAGTGCTCATGGTGTTAATTATATGTTAGTATGTTAATGTTCAAAATTTACTATTCAGATTGTAACTAATGATTTTTTCATTTATGGTAATTAATGTATCAATTTATCCATCAAATAGACGTGCTATGTGGTGCAGTGGATATCGATTCGGAACGAGAAATCGGAGAGCCGAGTTCGAAGTCCTGTTTAACTCGTGCATTCACTTACTCGCAAATACCATTGCGAAAGATATTAATAAGTCTCTTCTCTTCATTTCACAGGACAGATTGGGTTCTATAGCCTTGGCTGGCAACCAGTCTACCGCAGAAAGTAATGGCAACCGACTGCAGGAAAATCTTCTGCCCAGTCATGTCTCTTTCGAAATATGATCGCCCAAGCGTGTATCACGTATGGCACTTAACTGACTGACTGACTGAATATAATAGTTGAAAACATGATTAGGGCTTCTATTGGTCATAAAGTGGGGGATCAGTTTTATATTGTTATGAAGTAATAAAATGATCCTCCACTAATTACTACTTAATGATATAATACATCTCTTCCCCCTCAACAATGAGTCAAATGATAGGACAGATTGGGTTCTATAGCCTTGGCTGGCAACCAGTCTACCGCAGAAAGCAATGGCAACTCACTACGGGATGATCTTCTGCCTAGTCATGTCTCATTCGAGATATGCCTGACCAAGCGTGTATTATGTATGACACTTAACTGACTGATACATTAATTATGTTACGAGACACTAAAACTTGTCTGGACGCTCATCATTTTAAGGAGAACTGAATCTATGCCTAATTCACCTTTGAACTGCGTTAAAAGTAAACAAAGACACGCTGCAAAGAAATGTTTTGTAACAATATTGCAAGAAAAGTTATGGTTTTCAAAATCTAGTAATCACGAAAAGCAACTTTTCTTCGAATTTTAATTTTATTACTATAAAAGTATTTTATTGTTCGAAAATATTTAACTTCACACTTTCAATATTTTTAGTAATGGTGTAATTAAAATAATTTCATATGACAAAAACTGATATTACAAAATGTCAAACCTAAAATCAAAAAGTTTTGCTCTTTTTTAGTAATTAGAACAAAAATAAAAACATCAAAAACATTAAAATATCAACAAATATTTTTTTTAAATTCGTGATCATGTTTTCGATAGTCCTTTGTTTAATACGAATAGAAAACCGATCTCCCACTTCACATATAATGGTTTTAACCTTGTACATTCTGATTTAAGTAATGAATACTATTTTTTTTGTTTTATTTATTTTATTTATTTTTATTTATTTTTTTTTTGTAACATACAACGTGTGTTAGCACGTGCAATACCCTATCTTCATCAGCCGCCGACCATGGGTGATGTCACGGTTTCGGTGGCTATGGCGGGACCGCCACCCCTGGTGCCACCAGCAGCGTTTGCCACCATGTAGGGTATGAAGATAAACTTGTTGATTGTCCCTCTTGTATATTCTCATAAAGAAGTAAATAAAACGATCGTTCCTCTTTGCAGTTTGTATTGGCAATGAAATTCCTGAACGCGTTTGCCGTTATTAACGCGCTCGTGAAGGAAGAAGAAAAAAAACATACAAATATCTCATTTGCGCATATTAGATCGTGATGTTTCGCGAATTTTGTTTGCTTGTTGTTTTGATCTCGACCAAATCCAACTTGACGCGTTCTGTACCATTGTTCAAATGCGGTGCGAAGCGCTTTTTAAACCCCGGCCAGTGATGCCTATTTTAAAAAGGAAATAAATAACTGATTGTCCCAGAAACACACGACACCCAACCTCAATAGGTATCACGTTACACCTCCTTTATTTCAGTTCAGGAACTTTGACATTGTGTAATGTTTAGCAAACTTGTCTTGTTAGAACCTATTATAATTGAGTAGTGAATTCGATTTTCATGGTGAACCCCATAATTTCGGCCTTGTGTGAAGCTTAGAAAATTAATTATTTTATTTCAGTTCATTTATGTATGCCAAGGGTTCCATAAGAACCCAAATAGGTTTGTACGCCGATGACACCACAGTTTACTCTCGCCTCCAACAAAAATCTGGTGTAGGCGTCAAAGCTAAACTCGCAGCCGAGATTGAAAAAGACCTCCAATCCATATTGGACTGGGGTAAGAAATGGCTAGTAAATTTTAATGCTTCTAAAACGAAGCTACTGTCAATTAACCATCATCGACAATCTCACCTACCTCCCATTAGCATGGACCAGGCTTGCCTCCCAGAGAGTAAAACACTACGCCTCCTTGGTCTCACACTTTCAGCGGACCTCAAATGGAATGACTATATCGAATCCATTGCTAAATCCGCTGCTATGAAAGTCGGTTCTCTGTGTAGGGCCCGGAAGTTTTTTTCTATCTAAATCTATCCTGCACATTTATAAATCTACCATCCGCCCGTGCATTGAATACTGCTGCCATATCTGGTCGGGTGCCCCTGCTGTTCTCCTCGGGCTTCTCGATAAGGTTCAGAGGAGGGTCTGTAATGTGATAGATACCGACTTGGCAGACCGCCTGCAGTCTCTCTCCCACCGGCGAGACGTGGCTTCGCTGTGTCTCTTCTATAAATACTTTCACGGCTTCTGCTCCGATGAACTTAGATCACTGGTGCCCCCTAAATACGAATTTGCACGAGATACTAGATTAGCAACTAGATCCCACCCTTTTACAGTGAAACCGATAAAATGCAGCCGTAACTTCTACTCCAACAGTTTCTTTCCTCGCACTTCCCGACTGTGGAATTCTCTTCCAAACAATTGCTTCCCCGACGGCTACAATCTCCAGGAGTTTAAATGTAAGGTCAATAGACACCTCCTAACACATTAACCTGCTCCCATTCTATCAAGCACTCTTCCCATCTGCCCGACACTCATCCTCGCTATCCTTACTCATCTATCACCTTTCTCCTGACATTCCCTATGTCTATCCACTCCTTCTCTTTACCTTCCCCTATGTAGCCCCATGCGCAATAGTGGCAGTGGAATGCCTTGCTTGGGGTGAGATGATTAAAAAAAAAAAAAAGAAAAAAAAAGGGTAATATTGACCTTTTCCTTATAAAGAAACTTTTGGCGTTCATTGATTGAGCAGCCTACCAGTCCTATCAGCCAGTCAAGTATCATACGTGATACACGCCTGGATAATCATGTCCCAACAAATACATGACTGACCGAGCAGAAGATTTTTCCTACAGTAGGTTGACATTACTTTCTGTCAACCAAGGCTATAGAACCCAATCTGTCCTGCTATTTAACCGATAGCTGTAGGGGGAAAAGACGGATTAATATCCCAAGTGTATTTGCGCGTAAGTGAATATAACGAATTCAACTGAAATTCGAACTCGGCTCTCCGAATTTTTTCGAGCCGATATAAACTGCACTACGACGCACATCCAACAAATATAATTATTTCTGTCAGTTATACGTGATACATGTTTGGGCGATCATGTCTCGATAGTGACATTTATCGCAGTAGGCTGCCATTACTTTATTTCGGATTAAAATTATATAACCCAAACAATCTTGCTATTTAACCCATAACTTGGGGAGAAAAGATGGATTAATGCCTTTCCCAATAGTATTTCCGCGTAAGTGAATGCAACGAATTCAACTGGAATTCGAAATCGTTCCAAGCCGATATCTACTGCACCACAACACACATATTTTGTCCCATACCAAAATCTATTATAACTGATCAATATAACAAGGTATTTGATGTGCTTAGTATTTACTAATTCCATATCTTGTTTTTTTTTTATAATTTTGTTTTTTCATTACAATTTCAGAACATTTTTCTGTTTAATAATATCTTACTTTGAGTCCTATTTCTTGGAACACTTATTAAAGAATGTTGAATTTTGGTTCAAGATCATTCTTATTCCAAAATATGAATACCTATGTCATCGATATAGCCCCCCCCCCCCCACTACCACCAGTTCATTGATCTCGGGAGGGAAATCAAGATCATTGTCCTAGATTCGATGAAGTATAAAACGCTCATTACCCGATTCTTTACGGATTATAAATTGAGGCATTCATGTATTTCTTTGATGTATTCCTGACTAGCAGTATAGCCCGGCGTTGCTCGGGTGTAATGAAAGCTTTAAAACTAATTCATGGTCCTGGAGCTCAGACTCTTTGGACGTTGGCAGAAAAGACTAAAAAGCAACAGTTGTTTCCAGTTAAAGCGAAACTGTACACTGAAAGAAAAATGAATGGATGTAAGTCAAATTTTGATTTGGTATCGATATCAAATTTTCTGCACTATTGTAAGAACTGCAACCTTGAAACTTCTGAATATCGTTTCTTATGTCTTTGTCTATGAGTGTATCAAATTTGATTAAAATTGGACCACTCCTTCTATAACCCATTTTTTTCGATTATCGATTTTCGATATTTATCGGGGGTACCTCGGCACAAAACCTAGCTAAGAACACTCACAGACGCTTATAGTACAACTGTGTAAATTTTAAAGAAAATCGGTTCAGCCGTTTCGGAGTCTATAGGTAACGGATACACACACACACACACACACACACACTGACAAAGTTCCATTTATAAATAAGTTTAGATTAGATGAGGGTTGAAATATTTCCGTATCGGGCTCCTCGCCAGACATGTGATTCGAGATTGTGGACGGATAGTATTTTTCTGTCAGTTCAGTGCCTGAGAATGTTAGTTTCGCATTGCGGTCATCATTGTAGCTGAAGACGATGACATCGAATAAATATGTAATGAGCCTTTCTTATGCTAACCAAAACAGTAATGTAACTTGGGTAAAAACGTTCTCAGCTAATATGAAGTGAAAAGACTATGTTGAACCTATTAAGTTAACTGCTAAAAAAGTTCGTTGAGTCGTCTGAGAGAGTCTGCTCTCCAAAATCTAACTTAAATATCTTTGTCTACAATTCAGACCCGCTTAGAATATTGCTGCTACATTTTGTCCGGAGGCTGTGATATTTACCTTGAGAGTCTTGATAAAATCCAAAGAAAAATCAGCAATATTATTAGTCCTTATCAGGCAGCTCGGTTTCAGTCATTTTTCCATCACTGTAAGGTTTCCTCTGTGTCTCTTATCTATAAATACTTTCATGGTAATTATTCATATTAGCTCTTCTCTATGGTACCTAGACTCTTTGAATTTAAACGCAATACTAGACTGGCTTCCATATGACATCAGTTTATAGCTTACCGAGCTAGATGTAGCCGTAAGTTCTATGCTAACAGTTTCTTCTCTCTCACTTCTCGACTGTGAAACTTCCTTCAGGCTCCATGCTTTCCCGTCAACTTTAATCAGCAAAAATTTCAATTGAATGTCAATCGCTTTCTCCTGTCCTTCTAATTACTGTTTCCTCTTCTCACTCATTAGTCATGGTTCTGGTTTCTCATTTTTCCACACCCACATGTAAACTTTTGTGTCTTAATGGCTTTACTACCTTGCTCAGGGAGAAACTGCTGAAAAAAAGTAGACATTCAATTGGGTCAGAGACTAGAAGGGGGTTTCTAATGGATGAAAGGATGGAGTCACTGTAGTTCGTATAATTCTGTGAAGTCGATAAATCAAGAATATTTTAAGGTTGTGTAAGCAAAAAAAATGCATATAATCTACACTCAGCAAAAAATAATGGAACAAACAAGCCAGTTAAGTGCTATACGTGATACACGCTTGGGTGATCATGCCTCTTTCGAGACATGACTGACTGGGCAGAAGATCATCCCGTAGTGGGTTGCCATTGCTTTCTGCGATAGACTGGTTGCCAGCCAAGGCTATAGAACTCAATTTGTCTTATCATTTGACTCATAGCTAAAGGGGGAAGAGATGTTATATATTTTTAAGTAGTAATTAGTGGGGTATTAGTTTATTACTTCATAACAATATAAAACTGATCCCCCATTTTATGCCCAGTAGAAGCCCTAATCATGTTTTCAACTATAATATTAAGTCAGTGAGTTAAGTGTCATACGTGATGCACGCTTTGGGCGATCATGTCTCGAAAGTGACATGACTGACTGGGCAAAAGCTTATCCCGCAGTTGGTTGCCATTACATTCTGCGGTAGACTAGTGGCCAGCCAAGGCTATAGAACCCAATCTGTCCTGTTATTTAACCCATAACTGGAGGGAAGTAAGGGTATTTGCGCCTAAGTGAATGCAAGGAATTCAACTGGAATTCGAACTCGTCTCCTCGATTTGTCGTTCCGAGCCGATATTCACGTCACCAAAACTTTGTGGTGCCGTGGATATCGGCTCGAAAACGACGAATCGGGAAGCCGAATTCGAATTCCAGTTGAAATATTTCACTTTAGGGCAGAGGTCGGCACCCTTTGGAGAGTGAGGGCCAAAAAGTATTTAGAGTCATGGAGGAGGGCCAAACAGCTATGACTCCAGTGTCACGGAGAAGAACCATGTTATTAAATATGTGAATAAATTTTCTATGTGTTTGAAGAAAGCAAGGATTCAATATAATTTTGTTAAAAAGATATTACATCTTAGAAATAAATGTTTCATAAATCAGAATTGAAAAAAATTCCATTAAAATCGTTCCCGCTCGCGAAAGCAATTTCAGACAAAAAGTGAAAGTGAGGCCGTACGCTAATTTTGGTGATCCCTACAAATAAAAAATAAAAGTCAAAGTCATTCTCCAAGTAAAAAGAATTTTTTTTTAAATTTCGACGCAATATATTCAGACTATCAACTGTCACTTTGGTTTGGTTTACCTATATTTATATCGTGTCCAGAGTAAGGTAGCGGGCCCGGACAAGATTCATTCGAGGGCCGAATGTGGCCCGCGGGCTTGGGGTTGCCGACTGCTGCTTTAGGTTCTAATCTGTCTCTCGTAAAGTTAAAGTATGGCAGGAATCGAATTCTTCCTGGGGTGATAGAAGGAACTGATTATTTTTCCAGTATCTTTGCTAAGAGACTAAACATAAGAGTTCGACAAAGATAGGCGTAAATTTAAGACCCAATAAATGAAAAAAAAAAAAACTCGTTTAAAATACGGAGCCTCGTTTAGATGTGAATTATTCATCCTGAATGAAGAAGATTCGGGAACTGGTCGAGGATGACGAAACATAATAACTTGTTTACAAGCTCATTGGAGATATTAAAAAAATATCAGAAAATTTCATCAACAATTATTCTGTTCTGAATAGCACACAATGTACTTGAAAAGTAGTGTAATGTCATAGAATTCCAGGAAAAATATTTGTATTATTGAATAACGATAAAATGAACTTCTATGAATCGGAATTATTAAACGAAAATATGTGGTAAACTTTTTTCACCAACATTATATATATATGTATACTTAGGCAGTATATCAATTATGTTTGGTTAAATAAGCTAAACATATTATTTCTCTTTATTTTTAACGTACTAAATTGGTGTAGAGTGTAGTGTTTATTTCTTAAACGCTTGTTGGTGTAAAGTTTCTTTCCTTAAGAAACAAACTCTACATTAATTAAGCACACTAAAAAGTCAAAACATCAATAAAAAAAATATAACGACACGTAAACCCTATAAAATTTATCAAGCAAGAAGAATCAATGCATATATAATCATCTGCAGACAGATCTAAGCTCATCAGTACGGTTAGACATCCGATTGCTTTGGACCAGGATTGAAACCCGACCGAATTGGCGTCAGTCAGCGATTCTACCTCAGCGATATGGGCGCTCGGTAGAAAGAGGTAAACTTTTAGCGTATAATGTATCATACGCCAGTAGTTAGAATGCTCTAATTCATTACTGAATGAGCGATATATATATATATATATATATATATATATATATAGAGTGTATCGAGGCAGCAAGTAATTTTCTAAACATATATTGTTAAATATAAGAGACAATGAATGTCTATTATGTTTAATCATGAGCCGTTCTAAACGTCGTATTTTTGCTTTAATTTCAGTTGAAAATAAAGACAAAAATTCTCCAACATTTGGATAATTATTTATTGGTTTTCTTCTAAGCTTTCGGCTCACATAAGCCATCTTCAGAGAGGTTGTTTAAACTGAAATATTATAAAATCCACCATCACCGACGATTTTGTGTTGACATAAAACTCCGCTTGGCAACGGCAATAGTTGCCAAAAATAATAAACGCAATTCTTAAATTTGCGATGCGGTTTTATGACGTCACACCGCGTGATAGCGCGAAATGACAACAAAACCATGTATTCAAATGCAATGTAATATGTTATTTCCGGATTTAAATATATATATATTATATTGATCCCAAATATGTTTCTGGAATCAACCAAAGATACTTTTAAGATCTGATGGTTTAATTACAGGTCTACATTGAAAGTAAAAAGAGATAAAGACCCAGACATAACGTGGAGTCTAGTGAAAACGGCCAAGCCTTACAATATGAACTCTGTGCCAAGAAGAAAAGTTAGCTATGATGTTATTGCCAAACAAAAAAGAATTACTGAATGAAAAAAAGAAATTCTAACTAAATGTAACCATACCAAAAAATGCCTCTTAGGATCATAAAACTAGGGATGAATATGTTATAACTTCTTCTAATTTTAAAAATTACGGATTTGAAACAAATCCCGGTTATGTGAGAGTTCTTTAAAAAAAAAAGGTAAAATCAGTTATTGTAACTTTTTTTTACATAAGTGTAAAAAGATTAATTAGAAGAGAGTGAAGATGAAGACGAACCAGTTAGAAAGGAGCAATAGAAAGATGAGAATGCAGGTGTGATGACAGTTTCAAGGTGGAGAGGAAGGAAAGGATTTACGGGGTGGGGAAAGAGCTAGAGTCAAGTGGTTAATAGATGAGTATTGACATTGCATTTAAATTCCTGGAGGTTGTAGCAGTCAGGAAAGCAAGAATATGGGAGCGAGTTCCACAGGTGTGAAGTGCGAGAGATGCTGCAAGAGTAGAATTGTAGTCTGCATTTGGTTGATCTAACTGTGAATGGGTGGGACCAAGTTGCCAATGTGGTTGCACAAGTAAACACCTGTTGAGGAGGCACCAGTGACTTAAGTTCGTCCGAGTAGAAGCCATTAAAGTATTTATAGAACAGACAAAGGGAGAAAGAATAGACAAACTGTTTTAAACTATAAATATTTATTTTTCCCCATAATTTCTATCAGTGTCAGTGCACTTAAATAAATTCTTGGAACATCAGAGAATGACAATTTCGAATGAAAATTCAGCAAATGGCTGTGCCAAGCTATGAACATATTGATACACTCATGTGTTCATTATTCTATATTACATGTTTGGTTTTTGACAACATCCTTTCACTATGCTTATTCAGCTTTACGATGGGAAAACACGCATATATAGTCCTGAATAATATCGCGACTTATAAAATTTTCTTATGCCTTATTCCCAAATCACTTACACCATGTACGTATGTATTTTCTCTCATATTTACGACAAATTATGTATTTTTCTCTTATATTTACGACCAATTAAATCCTCTTTAGTTTTTCATATATCTAGTTTGTCTTTTTATTTCAAGTTTAATCTTGTCTTTTTTCCAGTGTTTAAAAAGCACTCTGATTCGTCTTTTCGACAATCTTATCTTATCTTTGTTGAAATTCCTGCCGAAATCAACAAGAATTTCTTTCGTCCGAGTTCCAAGGTGAAACCTCATACAACATCTATCTTTCTCCGTTTTAATTTTCGGTCAACGAAACAGACAGGAAAAAGCGTGATTACGTTGAAATAAATATCTCAACGTTCAATGATTGCGAAATAAGAAATATTTGCTTCAATGCACTAAATTGTTCTTAGCCGGCCTATCTTTTCAAGCCACTGACTCTTTCGAAGACAAGTGATTGTTTAGAACAAGAACGTCTTTCAGCGTTAACTGATATCTTACACGTAGTAAGCGAATCAATTCCTTCCTGCACGACATATTCGACGCTGAGAGACAAAGTTATTTTGATTGTTGGCAAAAAGTTTGGTCGGAACATTCCCATAACAGATAAACATGACAATACAATCCCTGTTTTTTTGTTATCTACATTAATTTGAGATATGTGGGATCATGTCTCAGTATGTTTCTTAAGGTATTAGTCATAGTGTGCGGAATCAGGGAAGTAAAAATCTGAATCATCGCCATATATATATATATATATATATACATATAAACGCTAGTCTTGTTTGACATGTATCGAGCCTCACTAAAATATGGAAATTTTTCTTTTTTTTTTCTCTTTTTCTTTATGCTTCTTACCCCTAAATTCCTTTCTTTCTATTTTGTTTAAGCCAATTCTCAATTTCACACCACATCCTATTCCATCCTTTAACCCCTTCTCCTTGTAAAGCCAGACAATCTTTAACCCCTTCTCCTTGTAAAGCCAGACAAAGCCAAACTTCCAATTTTTTCACTTACAACTCTATCTAAAAGTAAAATCTAAAAATAGACGTTGATTGCTAACTGAATTTTTTTTTGTAACGTAAATTTTTTAATTCCTAACCTTCATTTTTATTTCTTTTTGAAAATGTGGCAGTTGCCGATGAGATGTGAAATCTCTCTTAGGGATTTCATGTTGAAATGATCATGCAACAGTTTTGAACATCAACATTTATGCTATATATATATATATATATATATATATATATAGTCATCCGCAGACAGATCTGTTTCGCTGTATTACAGCTCATCAGTACGGCTTAGACTCCGTTCGCTTCCTAACCCTGGATTGAAAACCGACCGAATCGGTGTCAGTCGGCGATTCTTCCCCTAGGTCACGAGCGTCTTGTAGAAGGAGGCAGGCTTTTTAGCGCGTATAAACACGCCCAATAGCTAGATTGCTCCAATTCATTATCGAATGAGCGATGCGTATATGCCGGAATAGCTACTGTTTACAAAGCCTTCCACTCTTCCAGAGTGCTCAATCAGGGTGTGAGAGCGTAAATACTATAGTCATCCGCAGACAGGTCAGTTTCGCTGTATTACAACTCATCAGTACGGCTTACACTCCGGTCGCTTCCTAACCCAGGATATTCTTACTTTTAGTTTTATATTATTTTAATGTAAGACTATTTTTAATAGGTTTTATGAATTATTCTTTTGTATTTTTATTATTTTTATCAATTATCCTTATATTTTGTCATTATTATTAGTATCTGTATTATTATTATTATTATTATTATTATTACTTTAAGGTTTTTAAATATTAGTTTCTTTATTATCATACTGTTACTACCAACAGGTTTTATATAACAATACAACAGTATCATTATTGCGGTTAGAATTAATAAGAAAAATTAACAATTCATTTTTCTAGCGAAAATTCAGCTCCTAAATTTTAAATTTTAATATCTAAAAATAGACAACTAAAAATCCAAGTAAAGATTCACTGACATCCTTAACTACTGTTTTTGTAAATCTAGGCCAAGGCCGTCTTGTCGTCTATGTATAATATAGACACTAATATATAACACTGTTGAGTTAACCTCTTTTCCTCTATTCTTCTTCTCTTTTTCTTCTTATTTTCTTCTTCCTTTTTTATTTGACCTTTTGCTGGATAACTTTGACCCATTATTGTATGAATTTGGGCTGATGAGCGGTCTCTATAAGAGAGTCGCAAAATATATTACCAATGGATTCATAAAAACATCCAACTTATATTCGTTATTATAATACTCTGTTAAATCTTAACATTGATTTCTCATTGGATTTAATCAACTGTGGAATTTACCTTATCAAGTAACAAGGGTTATATATATATATATACATATACACAAAATTTTACAAAATCTGTTACAAAATGGATTAACTCCGAGACTTATATTTAATTTATTTGTTTAAAAATTACTTTTAATGAATATTCGTATTTAAGTAAATACTCTATTTTTTTTATAATTAAACAGTGTATTTATTTCTGTCTACCGTCCTAAATAGTTGAAAAATCTTGTTAGAAAAATATGCATTCTCCAGAGGGGTTTGAACCTGCGGCCCCTACAGAAAACCATCGATTAGCCCTATGGTGTCTTAGACCGCTCGCCCACGAAGGACTTATGATCAAATAATGCCGCAAATAATGTCTTTATGCATACATTTTTGGGAGAATTCATATCTGCTATGTTTTTGCATCTTAATGTAAACAAATGCAATTTCGCTGCAGTTCCAATTGTTAAAAACGCAGGAGGGCCCTCTGAACCCACTAATTTTTGTCCTATTAGCCTCTTAACACGTTTAGCAAAGTGTTCGCGGCTATCATCATCTCAAATGCCACAACCTCTAATTCTCTGGCAAGCGGTATGATTTCGGCTTTGATAGGTTTTGAAGTGTAGGGAACTGGTTAATGATTCTTTTGTTCGGCCTTGTGTCTTTCTTAACCGAACTCCCTACAGCTTACAGGATTTACGAAGTTATTAGTAGAGTTCGTATTCAATGATGAGGTTGAAGAATTAAGAGTTCATACAAAATGTTTGCAGCTGTAATTGTTGAGATAGAGAAGGAGAGAGAGAGCGAGAGAGAGAGGGGACAATGTCCGGGTCACTTGAAGTTAAGAGTTACATCTTTGATGTGTGTCAGCAACCTGCCTCCTCTAAACTCGCCATGACCGGTTAGAGACCATCCTTTAATATTGAAAAGTCACGTGGGGTGGATCAGAAACGATTTTTTCTTTAGCTATGGAAAAACCGTTTCTCTGACGTATTTTGAATTTTACAATTCGATGACCAATTAGGATCCAGAGTTCCGCTGCAGGTCCGTAAAATGAATTTGATATTTATTTATTTTTGGTTTACCTCCGGAACTTCTGCGTGTAGCCAGATGCGCAAAGACCAGTTTTGGTCATTTGCTTTCTGAAATCTCTGAGGGCAAACATCCGGTCCCTCTACTACTGATGTTCTAACTGAATTTATATATATATATATATTATGGACTCTCCCGTCGATTTCGACGTATGAGCGACTAACTCAGTTAGACTACCACACAAAGAATTGTTCAAAGTGGTGAAGGCTTGTATAGCACCATCCACACCTTTTGGAACTGCTGATAACAAACAATCGGTGCAGAAGTCTGCCACAGATTGCATGAACAACAGACCTCAGTTATTTAACCCATAACTGGAGGGAAGGGACGGATTAATA
Organism: Ascarosepion bandense; assembly: GCA_037127315.1. Lineage (NCBI taxonomy): Eukaryota > Metazoa > Mollusca > Cephalopoda > Sepiida > Sepiidae > Ascarosepion > Ascarosepion bandense. The sequence goes on along the minus strand of JBBBDQ010001529.1, from coordinate 2,644,585 downwards.
GCTTTCCCAAGGGTACCAGTGCGTAAGTGAATGCAAAGTGTTGGACCGGAATTGGAACTCGACTCATCGATTTCCCCCTCCGAGCCGACATCCATTGCACCACAACGCACATCCGTCAATAACGCTTACAGCACCTGGTATTCCCAAGCGGTCACCCATCTAAGTACTGACCAGGCTCAACGTTGCTTAACTTCGGTGAAAAATAAATATATATATATATATAAACACTTCATAAGAACACCGAGGCGCGTGCTGTTGATTTGGATATCTGAAAGGCATTGATAGGGTTCGCCATAGAGGATTCTATGCAAGCTACAGGTCTGCGGTATAACTAGACGATTGTTCAATTTAATCCAATCATACCTATTAAATAGTGTAATGAAGGTCATTTTGAACGGGAATGCTTCCAGATCCATTCATACAAACGCCGTCGTCTCTCAAGACTCTATCCTAAGTCGCACGATTTTTCTGCTCTTACTCAATGATCTTCCTGATGTAATCAGTTCCCAAGTAAGCATCTACACACCTGTCTCAATAACAAATCAGCCAAGCCAAGTAAACCTCACTGCTGCTCTTAGAATCTGTGCTGAACTGCGTTAATAAATGGCTTGTAAATTTTAATGCTTCTAAAACGACGCTGTTCTCCTATGACAACCATAGATAAACTTTCCTACCTTCCATCAGTAATAATGACCCTAACCTCTCAACGCACTGCGCCTCCTCATCTCACTCTCCTAGCCGACTTCAAGTGGAGCAACTACATCGAATCAATAGCTTTATCTACTGCTAAGAAGGTTGGGTCCCTGTATAGGGTCAGGGAGGTTTTCTTCCGGACAGAATCCATCTTGCACATATATAAAATATCATTCGACCGTGCATTGAATAATGTTGCCATATCTGGTCGGGTGCTCCTGCTATTCATCTTGGAGTTCTCAAAAACATTCAAATTAGGATCAACAATGTAATCGATCCCGATTTGGCAGCTCGACTTCATTCACTTCCTCACCGACAGGATGCGGCTTCCCTCTCTCTCTTTTACAAATATTTTCACGGTTTCTGCTCCGGGGACGTTCTTTCGTTGGTGCCACTGCCACATTAATTTATACTTGTTACTAGATTGGCAACTAGGTCCCACCTTTTACCGTCAAAATTGCCAAATGTAACCCGCCATTTCTAATCTGACAATTTCTTTCGCGCACTTCTTGCCTGTAAAACTCCTTTCCGTATAATTGCTTTCCTGATAACAAAAAATCTCCAAAAGTTTAAGTGTTACGTCAGCTGTCACCATCTAACTCCTTGATTCTTCTTCTCCCCTCTTCTTTTCACTGTACCCCCCTGCGCAACAGTGGCAGTAAAACTGTCATGCATAGGGTGAAATGATTAAAAAATATAATAATGCTCAGATACAGTCACCTTCACACCGGCGCAGTGTGGCTTCCCTGTGTTTCTTCTACAAATACATTCACGGCTTCTGCTCCGATGAACTTAGCTCACTGGTAGCCCCCATACATGAATTTGCTCGAGCCACAAGATTAGCAACTAGGTCCCACCCTTTTATTGCGAAACCAATGAAATCTAAACGCAAATTCTACTTCAACAGCTTCTTTTCTCGCACTTCCCGCCTGTGGAATTCCCTTGCGTTTACTTGCTTCCCTGACAGCTACAATCTCCAAGAATTTAAATGTAAAGTCAATAGTCATCTCGTATCTCACTAACCTACATCCTTTCTCTCTCTCTCTCTCTCTCTCTCTCTCTCTCTCTCTCTATCTATCTATCTATCTATCTATCTCATGCTTCTTTCTCTGTCCACTCCATTCTCATCAGAATTCTCATACTTCTGTTACCGACTTCCTGACACCCCTTATAACCTGTCACTCTTTCTCATAAATTTCCTCTTATGTAACCCTTTGCAAAACAGTAGCAGTAAAATGCCTTGCTTGGGGTGATATGATTATAAAATATTTTTTAAATAGATGAAACTTTAATAAGAAACATGAAATATAATTTTAATAGGGAACTCAAAAGTACTTTCTATCTTTTCTTTTCCGCCATTTTACTTGCTTTACCCATTGTCTTGCTGTCATTTATTGCTTCGGGTAAATATGCTTCTCGTTTCAATTAGTTTAAAAAGCTCTGTGGGAAAATAGGTTTGTGTAGCATCTGAAGTCGCCCGAGAAGAAAAAGACATTTTTCAGACGACTGATTTCGATTTTAAGTATTGAAACGAATTATATATCTATATATCCTCATAGCAACCTCTTAAAAGGCTTGTGTACAAATGCGGGTGTCTGTCTCAATCTCCACAACACATAGAATAATTCTAAAAAAGGTATGGTTTATTTTTTTCTCTTTTTTACGAAGACATCATCTTTGTTTTTAGAAACAAATTATTGTTTTGATAAATATACATTACACTTCTTTTTAATTCAGCCTCCTGTGATTGTTTCTGTCGGCAAATGAGTTCCTTTGCAATTAATGCAAATAAATTATTTATCTCATACATATATGCATGCAGCTTAGGTTGGCTTCCGAAGTTAGCAAGCTAATATTTTACTTCTGTATACTGAATATGAACATCAATATGTGTTCCATTGTTTTGAGCAGATTATGTATATAGATGTTTATTAAGCTTAGCTAATCTCAGTACAATGAGGTATTAACGCCTGCTCAAAATTCGGCACACTAGTAATGATACACATGACTATTTACTCTATGGCCGATGGTTAAATATATGTTATCAATTTAAAATTGGAAAGTCTCTTGTCAAACACAGTAGTGTGATAACCGCTAAAACGAATTACTCATCACCAAACAGTGCTCATGTTTGGTGTTTGGTCTACGTCAGCGGTCGGCAACCCCCGGCCCGCGGGCTACATCCGACCCTCGAGTGAATCTTGTCCGGGCCCGCTGCCTTATTTTGGACACGATATAAATATAGGTAAACCAAACCAAAGAGACAGTTGATAGTTTGAATATATTGCGACGAAATTTAAAAAGTTATTTCTTTTTACCTGGAGAATGTGTTTTACTTTTATTTTTTATTTGTAGGAATCACCAAAATGAGCGTACAACCTCACTTTCACTTTTTCTGTCAAATTGCTTTCGTGGGCGGGCACTTTTAAATGAATATAAAATAGCGTTTTCAACAAATTTAATGGAACATTTTTTTCAATACTGATTTAGGAAACATTTACTTTTAAGATGTAATATTTTTTTAACAAAATTTCCCTCAGATATTTTCCCTTTTTCATCCTTTAAAAACCTGTTTTTTATCCGATTGAGAAAGAGGTGAAATACTTTTGTATCGGACTGAGAAAGAGGTGAATTTTTTTGCTTCCTGTTAGAGTTCCTTTTTTATGTAAATAAAAACAAGAAAAAAATAAAAATACGTTTTCCGAGGCAAAAGTTATCGAAAATACTTTCCAAATCATTTCAAAATTGTATATAAAATCAATTTTTATGCATTTAATATTTTTCTCCTTCAGCCATAGTTGTTTGGCCCTCCCCATGACGCGACATAGATTTTTGGCCCTCACTCTCCAAAAGATTGCCGGCCCCTGGTCTACGCATACTTACAGCAAGTATCAATGAATGAAAGTCCGCCATTTTCTTGCATAGAAAGAGATTTAACATTATGTATCTACTTAGCATGTGTTTTCATATCAAAATCTATTTTGCCAGACTGTTCTTCAGATATTTTCAGTAACAGAGGAAAGTACATTATGGGTTATTAGTGAAAAGATTCATTTACTATTGTTATTCTACCAACATTCACATTTGCTGTCGGAAAACAACTTAAAAATAGGAGTCATTAAATTTGGAGTAGCCGTTTATATATCGATTTCTATATAAACATAAAAATGTGTGTACACTTTTGCTCCTACAAAACGGAAAAACGCAAAGTTGTTGGACATCCTTAATAAAAAAAAATAGGTCAATCCTCCTTGAAAGCCGTATTTAATAAAAGACGTTTCAAAGAAAGGTTGCTACCCATATATATATATATATATATATATGTGTGTGTGTGTGTGTGTGTGTGTGTCTATCTGTCTCTCTCTCTGTCTGTCTGTCTATCTGTATAGATTTAGCGCAAAAATTTTATCACTTTAACTGAGCAGGTTCATTGTGACTTCGATTTTTTGTTAGAACACCGTTATGTTCCTTCATTCTTCGGGATCGAGTGAAAACATCATGACGTTGTCCTCAAAAAACTTCAAAGTCGACATGAACTTCAAAGTCGACATGAACTTCAAAGTCGACATGAACTTGCTCAATTAAAGTGACAAATTCTTAGTACTAAAATGATATATGTATACGCTCTAACTCTACTCCGATATCGAGCACTTTACAATAAAAAGCTGCTTGCCAAAATATCTTTTATCAGTAAATCTACTAAAAACTAAACACTATATATGTGTGTGGGGGTGTTAACCAATAAAAATAAAACAACGGAAAAATAAAAATAGAAAAATTTCCTTACAGAATTTACATTATTCGGACTATTGTCCTCATCTTTGTTGTCATTTGTACGACATATCGGTCGTTCTACGCTCTGGCCTTCTACAGGTGCTAGGAATTACGGACCGAACCCTTCATTACAATAACTGGGGTATTTCTTCAGGTGCTAGGAATTTCGAACTGAACCCTTTATGACAATCACTGAGGTATCTCTTCAGGTGCTAGGAATTTTCAATCCGAATACTTTATTACAATCACTGGGGTATCTCTTCAGGTGCTTGGAATTTCGAACTGAACCCTTTATGACAATCACTGGGGTATCTCTTCAGATGCTAGGAATTTCGAACCGAACCCTTTATTGCAATCACTGGGGTATATGAACTTCATTCCTTGCGTAGTAGTGCCTCATTTGGTAGCCATGAGTTATGAAGACAATAGTCTTAATAATGTAAATACTGTAAATAATACCTCATCTAAAAAATATAGAGTAATACCAAATAACTTCCTTGTTTTTTTTCATATCTCATTCTCTGACGAATAATAATAATAAAAGTGAAATATGTTAGATTGATAAACGTTGCCGAGTTTTGTTTATTTTATCATTCTGTCGGATATATAGCCATATTTTATCATTCTGTCGGATATATAGCCATATTTTATCATTCTGTCGGATATATAGCCATATTTTATCATTCTGTCGGATATATAGCCATATTTTCTTTGTATTGTATCCTAATTCAAAACATGTGTGTAGGGTGGTATTTGTTGCTATGCAAAACTTATAAGGTACTTTTCTTAATTTTTATATATTTTTATATGCGAACAAGTGTTTTCTTTGACAAGAAAAGTATAATAAAAACCTTAAGCAAAAACCTCATCTTGTTGTTGTCAGCTGTAACTGAAAGAAAATTGTTAAAATAATTAAAGACCTGATAAAAGTTAATTTTAACCAGACAACGCTAAATGACCTTGTAACATATATTTCTTCTTCTTTTTTCTAGATATTCTCACCATATGAAGTGAAGAAAATTGGTGAATCTGGATTATTGAATTGGATCTCGACGTTCGTGCGGTAAGAGAGCAGTGTCCCTGTGCCTAATTCGCAAACATGGATTGGGAGCAAAACCCAATAATGTCGATAACTATGTGCTGGGGTCTCCTGTAAAGGTATTGGCTCCAGCATGATGGCAAACCCGGCGCCAAGAGACGAAGCCAAACCTTACCTTTTTCTCGGTGATTCTATATAGCAGTATTGTAAAATTGATGCCATAGACACACAAACACACCCTGGTAGAACCTTAAAAGGTCAGCCTCAAGACAAAATCTCAAAAAATTTTTTTTTTAATTTAATCTTTGTTTTTTTTTCCTTTCTGTATTTTTAAACGTTTTCATTTCGTTTAATAATAGCGTTTGATTTCTTTGTAGCAATTTGTTTGTTTCCTCTTCAGTTGGTCTAGATAACATTTTCTGTCAGGACTTTTCCTAATTTTATTCAACTTATGGATTTGAAAACTATGTGCTTAATCATTTAATTTCAGTTAGAACCGTTTTCTTTAGTTTTAATAATTTCAGCTTAAAATTATCCGTTTTGCCAAATATTGTTCACGAAAGCCATCAACACATTGTACATAAAGCTATCATTTAATAAATCGGCTTTTTATACGCATTATATCATTACATCATTTCGATTTACGCCCGTGTAATCAATTTCCAAAACGTGTAAAAAAAACGCAGCTATTCAATAACTATACATGATATTAAACTACTCGGCACATCTTCCTTTATGAATATCTTCGATTCTGTTTAAGTTTGTCGTGTAAATATTGGAAAATATATGAATAAACATATTTATATACATATTAGATGTACGGATATTAACGGATATTTTAGTCTCTCTTTTTTATGAATGTCATTCATACATTTTGCGTCAAAGCAAATTTAATCAATTTCTGTGTCTCTAACCATTGTTCGAATCATTGGGAGATGCGTTTTAAAGGAATCAGAAGGCATCACTTATCAGAAATTCTCTGCTCTCTAACGTACACAAAACATCCAGTCACAACATCATCTGGCTCTCTTGAAAATTGCTTTTTATGTTGAATGTGGAATTCAATTGTTTGACACATTTATGAACACAGAAACCACAGAGAAAATATGTCGAAAGAAGATCAAATAATTCCTTAATATTCAGAATTATTTTCTAATTATTATATTCCAATATTATTAATCATTTTTAGAGGGTTTGGCAAAGGTTGTTTTTCGAGTGTGGGTGTGCGTTTCTGTTTGAGCCAAAAGAGAGAATTCTTTTGAAAAAGTGTTTCTTTAAAACAACGTCGTTCTATATCAAGAAAAAAGAAACTAAACATGGCGACCCATTTAAATATTTGGCTTTTATTAATGTTGTCAATGTTTCACATGCCAGACGCAAGCCTACTGTCCAACACAAACCCACGCCCGGTTAGCCTAGCCGTGGTGACAAAAGACAGCCCATTTGACCGGCCAAAATTAATTGGTTATGTGATTCGTGCCATTAATTTGCACAGACGTAAAGTTTCGGGCTTCAACGCACGCGGATACCTGCGCTCAATCCACAGCTACAGCACCAAGGAGATTTTGGACGCCTTCTGTAATGATTTCTTTCGGAATAATACTATCACCTTGCTACACATCCATAATCCGACATTTTTGCCATCACCTCCGACTGCGGTCCGTTATATTCCCCAGCTTGCAAAGTCCGTCGGGATACCAATTCTTTCGTGGAATCCAGAAAACACTATGGCCTCACAGGTTAGTCCTACAATTATTATTTTTGTTGTTGTTGTTGTTGCTTTTTTCGTTTTTCTTCTGTCTATGACTTAATTGTACAGTAATAAGTTATTTGTTGTTATTTTCTTTAATCAACGATTCTTCAACAAAAGAAGTGTTCCTGCCAGAATACGTATTTCCTTTACAACAGAAATAAAGAATTGAAAACGAGGTCAGCTGAAGATTTAATGAAAATATAATCACTTAAATACTTACGATGATTAATTTTCACCTTTTTTGATTTCTCCATGATTGCACAAATTTTCACAAGGATTTCTTTCATCTTCCATTCAAATTTGTCGGCCCATATGAACAACAAATTTGTCGGCCCATATGAACAACAAATTTGTCGGCCCATATGAACAACAAATTATTACATTTTGAAGAAGATCTGCAAGCATAGAATAGATTTGAAATTGAATTTCATTGCAATTAACTTTAATTTTCTAACATTTGTGCCGGTGTCGACGACGATTGTCGCCTTTAACTGAAAAATTTCAGTTTGATTTACCCCTTTCTTGCATATTGGTTACAATTGTAACCTTTCTCTAACCTTTGTTGCATATTGGTTACAATTGTAACCTTTCTTTAACCTTTGTTGCATATTGGTTACAATTGTAACCTTTCTTTAACCTTTGTTGCATATTGGTTACAATTGTAACCTTTCTCTAACCTTTGTTGCACATTGTTTACAATTGTTACCTTTCTCTAACCTTTGTTGCATATTGTTTACAATTGTTACCTTTCTCTAACCTTTGTTGCATATTGGTTACAATTGTAACCTTTCTCTAACCTTTGTTGCATATTGGTTACAATTGTAACGTTTCTCTAACCTTTCTTGTATATTGGTTACAATTGTAACCTTTCTCTAACCTTTGTTGCATATTGGTTACAATTGTAACATTTCTCTAACCTTTCTTGTATATTGGTTACAATTGTAACCTTTCTCTAACCTTTGTTGCATATTGGTTACAATTGTAACCTTTCTCTAACCTTTGTTGCATATTGGTTACAATTGTAACCTTTCTCTAACCTTTGTTGCATATTGGTTACAATTGTAACGTTTCTCTAACCTTTCTTGTATATTGGTTACAATTGTAACCTTTCTCTAACCTTTGTTGCATATTGGTTACAATTGTAACGTTTCTCTAACCTTTCTTGTATATTGGTTACAATTGTAACCTTTCTCTAACCTTTGTTGCATATTGGTTACAATTGTAACATTTCTCTAACCTTTCTTGTATATTGGTTACAATTGTTACCTTTCTCTAACCTTTGTTGCATATTGGTTACAATTGTAACCTTTCTCTAACCTTTGTTGCATATTGGTTACAATTGTAACCTTTCTCTAACCTTTGTTGAATATTGGTTACAATTGTAACCTTTCTCTAACCTTTGTTGCATATTGGTTACAATTGTAACATTTCTCTAACCTTTGTTGCATATTGGTTACAATTGTAACCTTTCTCTAACCTTTGTTGAATATTGGTTACAATTGTAACCTTTCTCTAACCTTTGTTGCATATTGGTTACAATTGTAACATTTCTCTAACCTTTGTTGCATATTGGTTACAATTGTAACATTTCTCTAACCTTTGTTGCATATTGGTTACAATTGTAACCTTTCTCTAACCTTTGTTGCATATTGGTTACAATTGTAACCTTTCTCTAACCTTTCTTGTATATTGGTTACAATTGTAACCTTTCTCTAACCTTTCTTGCATATTGGTTACAATTGTAACGTTTCTCTAACCTTTGTTGCATATTGGTTACAATTGTAACCTTTCTCTAACCTTTCTTGTATATTGGTTACAATTGTAACCTTTCTCTAACCTTTCTTGTATATTGGTTACAATTGTAACCTTTCTCTAACCTTTCTTGCATATTGGTTACAATTGTAACGTTTCTCTAACCTTTGTTGCATATGAGTTACAATTGTAACCTTTCTCTAACCTTTCTTGCATATTGGTTTCAATTGTAGCATTTCTCTAACCTTTCTTGCATATTGGTTACAATTGTAACGTTTCTCTAACCTTTGTTGCATATTGGTTACAATTGTAACCAATATGCAATAAAGTGTTAACATCATCAAAGCCTTAACTTTCATTAATATTGATTGGCTAGAAGATTATTTCTGCTAGATAGCTTGCAGGAAATTTTTTCTATGGTGATTAAAGGAGAGCAGTTTTATTTTGACGCTATTTCATTTTCGAGGCCATTACCTACTCCATTTAATAACCATTTAGATCTTTGTTTCAAGAAAAACAACCAGTTTTATTTGTCAGTCTTGGCAGATTTTCTTTTCAGATGGAAATAAATAGTAGTGTCATCAGCATAAATGTTAACTCGGGAACGGTTTACATTAGGAAGAACAATGATGAAGACCAGGAAAAGCGTTAGGACCTTGAATAGAGACTTACAGGGCGTACGCTTTCGTATGAAAGGATCTGGAAGTGTGTCCATTTAAACTGATCTAAAGTTCCCAATTTGACTGGAACGATTGAATTAAATCAAACAATTTTTCAAACATTCCGTAGTCCTGGAGTTTACACAGAAGGCTGGCGTACCAAACCCTGTCAAACGCTTTTGAGATATCTAGAACAACAGTTCAAGCTTTGACATTATCATCAAAAGCCTGATCTACATATTTAGTGATAGTCGTTAGCACATCAGCTGTAGATCTTGAAAAGCGGAAGTCCTAATTTTTATAAGAGATTAGGTCGGGTAGAAATGTGGTAAGAGGCAAAATCGAACGATAATTAGAGGATTCAGTTCGCCATTTATGAATTATATTCGTGGGAAATGTATTTTTTATATTTTTTATAATCATTTCACCCCAAGCAATGCAGGACCACCACTGATGCGCAGGGGGTTACAGTTAGAGACAAACAGAATATAAGGGATATGTTTATATCCACCCAATATCTTGATTCACTGGCGATTTTATATTAAAAGAAAACAATGACAAATATTTTACGAAGATCTTCTGAAATGATTTACTGTCCTGAAATAAATTATGATTTTCTCATTCGAATTCCGATTGAAGGAAAATTTTCATGCGATTAAAACTCGTTTATCATTTAAATAATGGACCTATAATCACCTTTGACAATTATTATAAATACTCCACGATATGGAGGAACATTTACGATTTACATTTTCTAATATTATTTTTGTTCCAAGTGTGCTTTGAAAACCATGATAGTAATAAGATTAATTCAAATAAATACTATCCAAATTCAGATTAAATATAATTAATATCCGATTTATACACTGATTGATTCCAACTGTCATCACTTTGGTTGTTAATGTTGTAGGGTTTGATACATTCACACCCACACACACATGGTCATTCAGCGTTCACGTAATAACTCTAGTTTCCCGCGCTAACGGTATGCCGATATAAACCGGGGAGGGTCACATGTTAAAGCAGTTAGGGGTTTCGTCCCGGGGGAGAGTAGACATGTTTATTACCTAACTTACACATACACACGCGCACTAATTGCGGGTAGCAATTAATGGCGCACATTTTTATTTCTCATAAGCATGCCCACACAACGTTAAAAAACTTCAATTTGAAACAGGCATTAACAGTATGTACATTAACTTCATTCAAACTGAACTTTATTCAATTTATCTTCTATCGAACATTTACGTTTCTCTCCAGACAAAGGGCAAGAACTTTTCTTTCCTCATTTGATTTGCATGCTTTCAATTCTATGTAACCTTTGTTAATATATTGTTGTTCTGATGACTTTCGCCTTTTCGGGTTTCCTCATTTCCTGCTCTATTTCATGTCAAGTTACGATTCTTAAATATAAATTAGTAATGGACGCTTCGCATTCTACAAAGTCATAAGAGTTCAGCAGTTGTACTTTTCAATCGTCTTCATGTACCTGTTGATTTCAATAACTTTCACGGCATTTAGAACTCCGCACAAACGCGGCCATTTGTGTTCGGTTGGCAACACTAAGAAGCGACAACTCTTGTGAATTATTTCAGAATTTCAATTTTTTTGCATTTTGCTCGTTCGGTGCCATTTCGCTTGATTCCACTGACGAAACTTTGCAACTGTAACAAATAAAATGACGACAACGCCTCAAATAAATCTGCGAATAATAATAATAATAATGTCATTTTTTTCATAATCAATTTCTGCTATGGTCGCACAGCCAAAACTGTGGACAGACCTAAGACAAATAGTATTGTTATGGCTCCATTTCATGTTTTTTCTATCTCCCCTATCATCCCTAACGTTACATTGACAAAGTTCTCCTTAGTGTCTAGGCTGTACTTAACAAGACAAATTTTTGTATATATTTTTTGTATATCTCTTGGTTTCCAGGGATTCTTTCAATGTGTTGGTTTGTTACATTTTTTATCATTCCAAGTGCACCCAGTATCACTAGTATAAAACTTGTTTTCAATTTCCACATATATCTATTGCAATTTCCTGGTCTTCATATTTTGACAGTTTTTCCAATTCCTTGGTTGCAATGTTACATTCCGCTGGAAAAGCCATATCAATTAATAGGCAAGTTATTCCTTGTGGTTTTTAACAATAATGTCTGGCCTATTTGCTTCAATTTTTCTGTTTGTGTAGATGGTGTAATCCCATAGAACGGTGACATCTTCTACTTCTGTAACCGGTGCTGGGTGATGTTCATACCAGTGTTTGTTTACATATTTTCCATAGTGTTTGCACATTATCTAATGTAAATATTGCCCCACTCATGACGATTTTTATATTCATTTGGGGCAAATACAGAACATCCTGAGATTAGATGGTCTGTTGTTTCTCGGTATTTATCACAGAACCTTCATTTTGGATCCACATTATTATGTATAATATTTGCCTGAATGTTTCTGGTGAAAAGACTTTGGTCTTGTGCTGCAAGAATAAAGCCTTCAATCTCAGACTTTAATCCAGATGGACATAATCATCGATGATTATTAACTTTATCAACATTGGATTTATTGGCACTTTCTGGATATTGGCCATGCAGAGGTTTGTTTTTCCAGCGTTGTTTCATTTGTTCAAGAGCTTTATCTTTGGCTTTCATTTTCATATTTTTGCGGCAATAGTTGGTTCTTGGCTTCTGTTTTGCTTTTCTACAGAATCTACTAAATGTAAATCTTTCTTGTATTTACTACCTTCTTTTATTATTGAATATTTTTTCTTTCTGTTTTCATGTTGTTTGACTAATTGTATCATCCAGTTCTTTGTTGTTTCTATGTATGTTAGTAAGCCAATAGTTGTTGTCTTGTATGACAATTCTAGCTGAATATGATCTCTTCCACTTTCTTTACGGGGTATGTATAGGATGATGCATTTTAAGCTTAGAAAGAAGAATCCATTTGTCTGATATCATTTATATTCCAGTTCAAGATGTTGAAACTATAATTGACCACTGCGATGGCAAGATTATTAATGGCCATAATTCTGTTCTGAGAATTTAATTCAGTTTTTAATATTAGTCATAGACTTCTATAGTACTCCTTACGCACTATTTCTTTCATTTTCAATTGGTGAATTCTTTCACTCTCATTTACCTAAAATCTTTTATTGTTACAGCAGGGTCTAAGCTAATTGAGGATCTTTGTTGTAGTAATCCTCGTAAACCTGTAGCCTTAGCCCATTTATTCAAATTGAATTTCATTGCAACGCCTTCACTGAAGCATTTTACAGTTTGCAGAAGATCTTCCAACTCATTGTCATTCTTAGCATAAAACTTTAAGCGATCCATGCAAAATAGAAGGATTAATTTCTGTCGAGATATTTTATAACCACATTCTGTCTTAAGTTGACTGGTTAATGCTATTACTGATATGCAGAATAGTAAGGGAGACAAAGAGTCACCTTGAAATATTCCTCTGTTGAAGTTTATTTCACCAGATTTATAAGTTAGATTTATATGATTGAGGTAAAGTGTTGTCTTCCACATCGACATACATTGTTTGATGAAATTGATAATGACATGTGATACCTTATACATATTTAAAGATTGTAAGAACCAGTGATGAGGTACACCATCGAATGCCTTATGATAATCTATTATTATTATTATTATTATTATTATTATTGTTGTTATTATTATTATTATTATTATTATTATTTCTCGTTTCAAACATTCAGATTAGTATTCAATGATGATTTTTGCTTGCTACAAACAGTAAAAAATGTTAAAAATATTTGTGTATTTGATTTTAAATACTACTGCATATATGGAGAAAAGTGGATATGAGAATTGGATTATTTGGAACCATATTTTCATATAGTTTAGACGCTCTTGATGATAACTTCATCAAATTTTTAATAAAATAACTGAAATGGAAAACAACATAAACGGTTATGTCAAATTGAAATTTGAACAAAAGTTAAATTTAACTTTTCTCATCCCCTTGTCTCCAAATTTAACAAAGCAGTGACCACATTTTTAGTGCACAATATTCCAACTTTTGAAAAAAGGTCAATCATATGTTTATGACATTAATTTGTCATCCATAATCAATAATACAATTTGACACTCACTCACGCATAAAAGTTCGTTGTAGATTTCGGGTAAGGAACCGCACAAAACAATGAACAACAAAAGAGATATGGAGATAGAAAAGTAGGTTATATTGAACGTAATATACAAACTTGAACGCAGGTTTGTAAATCCAGGAATACTATTAGTAAGAAATAAATATATACAAGTCTTGAAGTGAAGTCGTGGAAATAGTATATTTGTGTCGATTATTATAGCTGAGTGGAGCTCAGAGCTAGTCTGACTTCCGATGTGTTTTTCTCTGGGTAAGGTCGGTAACTTATGTATCAGTTCTGGTACTCTCTAATAACTATAATGGATCCCTACAAATACTCTCCTTTATGGCAGTTACGGCTTTTCACTCTAAGGCAGGAGTATAGGTACACCTAGTCGAGTCCATTGACATATACAAAGGGGAGTCCCACAACAAAGTTTAGAAATTTATGTTGGCAAATTAATGTGAAGTGCGAATAACAATGAAAGATCTCACAGTTTGAATCTACTTTTGTACTAATGTAGAATTTTGTACTAATGTAGAATTTTGTCCTAATGTAGAATTTTGTACTAATGTAGAATTTTGTACTAATGTAGAATTTTGTCCTAATGTAGAATTTTGTACTAATGTAGAATTTTGTCCTAATGTAGAATTTTGTACTAATGTAGAATTTTGTCCTAATGTAGAATTTTGTACTAATGTAGAATTTTGTCCTAATGTAGAATTTTGTCCTAATGTAGAATTTTGTACTAATGTAGAATTTTGTCCTAATGTAGAATTTTGTACTAATGTAGAATTTTGTCCTAATGTAGAATTTTGTACTAATGTAGAATTTTGTCCTAATGTAGAATTTTGTACTAATGTAGAATTTTGTCCTAATGTAGAATTTTGTACTAATGTAGAATTTTGTCCTAATGTAGAATTTTGTACTAATGTAGAATTTTGTCCTAATGTAGAATTTTGTACTAATGTAGAATTTTGTCCTAATGTAGAATTTTGTCCTAATGTAGAATTTTGTCCTAATGTAGAATTTTGTACTAATGTAGAATTTTGTCCTAATGTAGAATTTTGTCCTAATGTAGAATTTTGTACTAATGTAGAATTTTGTACTAATGTAGAATTTTGTCCTAATGTAGAATTTTGTACTAATGTAGAATTTTGTCCTAATGTAGAATTTTGTCCTAATGTAGAATTAACTGCAACCAATACAGACTTTCGGCAGTTAATTATAAGAGTCTGAAAGAAGATAATTCCTGGATGTCGTTTTTGTTTATCATGTGCCTCTTTGATTCACCATTAGAGACCGGAAGAGAAACCTGACGATTGAAATATTGCAAATATATTCAACCGAACCTTTATAATTTTAGCAATATTTTTTCTGTACATACAGTTTAACAATGTACGTTTAATCTTATGACTTTGCATGATATTACTCTACGGTTTTTAATCTTTAAAAATAAATCAACAAACAGCAATCTCTTTTCTGCTAATTGTATGCCACCAAACAAAAGTGGAAAATGTGCGTGGGTGGTGCAGTGGATATCGTCTCGGAACGAGAAATCGGAGAGCCGAGTTCGAATTGAAGCTGAATTCATTACATTCACATACGCCCAAATACCCTTCAGAAAGGTATCGATCCCTCTCTTCTCCATCCAGATATGGGTTAAATAGCCGACAAATTGGGTTCTATAGTCTTGGCTGGCAAACAGTCTACGGCAAAAAGATATATACTGCGGGAAAATCTTTTGGCCAGTCAGTTATGTCACTTTCAAGACATGATCACCCAAACGTGTATTACGTACCGCACATAACTGACTGACTAAATATAATAGTTGGAAACATAAGCAAAGTTTACTAGGCATAAAGTGGGAGATTTCATACCATATATAAGTAATATTAGTTTCAAATCAGATTAATTTAACTTTGAATTTGCTAATATTCCAAAAATGACGTACGAGAGATATATACTTTACTTCTGCAAGATTTCTAAAATAGAGAATTAACTTTTGTTTACAAATCTGCCGATCGCTTTAAAATGACCGAAAAATTGAAATAAAAAGAAAAACTTAAAATTTTAGATTCCAAATAATATAATTTCTGTTTGAAATACACCAGTGTATTTTGCTTAGCGGAAATAGTAAATTTAATCATTTATCTTTCGATTAAGCTATAATTAAAGTTTCAAGAAAATTGTATTATTTTTAAAATTCAATTTAAATCTTAGGTATAAAAAATGAGTGGAGTTACCCAATGTAAATGCTATTATTTC
Organism: Ascarosepion bandense; assembly: GCA_037127315.1. Taxonomy (NCBI): domain Eukaryota; kingdom Metazoa; phylum Mollusca; class Cephalopoda; order Sepiida; family Sepiidae; genus Ascarosepion; species Ascarosepion bandense. The sequence goes on along the minus strand of JBBBDQ010001529.1, from coordinate 2,628,528 downwards.
TTCTTTTCTTCTTCTTCTATGTGACCTGTCCCTTCAGGACGTAGGCGAGCATGGCTTTCCACGTTTCCCTATCCCTGGTGGCTCTGAGCACGCCTTCTCTTGTTACACCATGAAATCCTTGTCCGTCATCCACCTGATTAGTTCCTTCAAATATGTCACCTTTGTCTCTTTTTCACTCTATCTGGCCTCTTAGTATCAGGTTCTCCAAGCCCGCTTTCCTCATTGCATGTCCTAGGAACTTCAGCGGTCTCTTCCTAATGCTCAGTATTAATTTCCCTCCTCCTTTTTCTTTTCCTTTTCTTCTCTTTTTTGTTTCTTTTTTGCTTTCGTCTTCTGATGGCCTCGACTTCTTTTTCGTTTCCTTTTCTTCTCATTTTTCTTTTTTTTTCTTTTGTTTTCTTATATCCTCTCTTTCTTTTGTTTTTCTCTTTTCTTCACTTTCTCTTTCTTTTCTTCTTTCGTCTTTTTATGTCCTCACCTTCTTTGGCTTTTTCTTTTCTTTTCTTTTTTTCGTCTTCTTATGACCTTTCTTTCTTTTTCTTTTCACTTTCTTCTCTTCTTTCTTTCTTTTTTCTGTCATCTTCTTATAACCTCTCCTTTTTCTATTCCTTTTCTTCTCCTTTTTCATTCTTTTTTCTTTCATATTCTTATGACCTCTCCTTCTTTTGTTTTTCTCTTTTCTTCACTTTTTCTTTCTTTTCTTTTTTCGTCTTTCTATTTTCTCACCTTCTTTTGCTTTTTCTTTTCTTTTCTTTTTTTTTTTCGTCATCTCATAACTTTTCTTTCTTTTTCTTTTCACTTTCTTCTCTTTTTTCTTTTATTTTTCTCTCGTCTTCTTATGACCTCTCCTTTTTCTTTTCGTTTTCTTCTCTTTTTTGTTTCTTTTTTTCTTTCGTCTTCTTATGGCCTCTCCTTCTTTTTCGTTTCCTTTTCTTCTCTTTTTTCTTTCTTTTTTCTTTTGTTATCTTATATCCTCTCCTTCTTTTGTTTTTCTCTTTTCTTCACTTTTTCTTTCTTTTCTTCTTTCGTCTTTTTATGTCCTCACCTTCTTTTACTTTTTCTTTTCTTTTTTCTTCTTCTTATGACCTTTCTTTCTTTTTCTTTTCACTTTCTTCTCTCTTTTCTTTCTTTTTTCTCTCATCTTCTTATGACCTTTCTTTCTTTTTCTTTTCCTTTTTTTCTCTTTTTCCTTTCTTTTTTTTCGTCATCATATGACCTCTCCTTTTTCTTTTCATTTTATTCTCTTTTTACTTTCTTATTTTTTTCATCTTCTTAGGACATCTCCTTCTTTTTCTTTTCATTTTCTTTTTTTGTTTCTTTTTTTCTTTCGTTTTCTTATGACCTCTCCTTTTTTTCTTTTCATTTTCTTTTTTTGTTTCTTTTTTTCTTTCGTTTTCTTATGACCTCTCCTTCTTTTTCTTTTAATTTTCTTCTCTTTTTTCTTTCTTTTTCTTTCGTATTCCTATGACCTCTCCTTCTTTTTCTTTTCCTTTCCTTCTCTTTTTTGTTTCTTTTTACTTTTGTCGTCATATGACCTTTCCTTCTTTTTCTTTTCATCTTCTTCTCTTTTTTTCTTTTTTTCTTCCGCTTCTTATGACCTCTTTTTCTTTTGCTTTTCTCTTTTCTTCACTTTTTCTTTCTTTTACTTCTTTCCCATCTGTACTACTTCTGTCAACTTTTAACCTCTCCCTTTTCCTTTTCTTTTTCTTTTCTTTTTTCTACTCCTTTCTTTGTTTTTTCTTCCTATTCCATCTTTACCACTTCCATAGTTCCCTTATTTCTTCTTGATCTTTGCCACTTTTTTTTTCTCATGACGGTTCTTTTTCATCCTTCTGTTTTTCTCTCCTCTTCTCTTTCTGCACTCCCATTTCCTTCTTTTTTTTCTCCTCTCACTAATCTTTGTAACTTTTCTTTTTTCCACACTTTCCTTCTCTCCTGTCGTTTCCATACAATTTATAGCATAACTTCTCTCTAATTCTTTTCAATTTCTTTTATCTTTTTTATTATTCAGTGTTTTTTTCATCGCTTCTCATTTTTTTTCTTTCTAGTTTTCAGACTTTTCACCTTTTCCCTTTCCCAGTTTTACATTTTCTCTGCACGCCCGCCAGTCGCTCGAGATATAAATCTAATTATTCTCTGACTCTGCTAAATGCAAAAACAAAACCAAAAACAATATTCCTACCGTTCGCGCCAAAATGTCAGACGCAAACTTCATGCTTTAATCTCATTGCAGAATTTCGCCTCCATCTTTTTTCTCACAACTTTACTGACTTTTTTTTTTTTTTATTCACGATTTTTACTTTTTGATTTTGAAGTTTGTTTGTTTTTTCGGCTTTTACTCGTGCTCTGGATAATTTAGGAACCTGTCATCTGTTTCGATGCTTGGAAGGCCGTTCAAAAATGTACACATTTCTTTTATATCATTCGAAATATCAAGTTATGGGAGCACTTTGCCAAAGAGTCATTTTAATAACACCTTTTTTCCATCATTTTAGTCAAACTGCTTTATTATTTTTTTTCTCGTTTGCAAAGTACTTCGTCGCCCTGAAGCCAAGAGTAACACCAGCCTTTCTTTCAAAAAGCAAATGGTACAACCGACCACCTGAAATATTCATAAAATTTTACATTTCTATTCATATTTTTTTAAAAAATTCATCAAACAAAGATTCTTCAGGCCGCATTTCTCATCTGTTTACCACATTTAGTACGATATATTCTTCAGCTTTCGTTTGGTTTAGCGTTTCATATCTTGTAATCTTCCGTATTCGTTTAGGCCGGAGAAAATCAAATGAGTGTTCTTTTCAAATTTTTCATCGGCTCTTGGATTGATAAAAAAATTTAACTCAGTAAATACATAGAAACATTGTTCGAAACGCTAACAAATTTATTTCAGATAACATGGAATTTTCCATTTTATGAATTAAAAGTAAATGTCATTGATTAAATTGGAATTTATTCAAAATGGCGTTGGCACGATGGTGGAAAAGTTTTTGGATTTCCAACCAAAGTATTAAGTAGCATGATCTCGTTAAGACAAACGAATTGAAGGCATGAAAGTAACTGTAACAAAAAATATAACACTAAGTAATAAATATTTCAGTAACAAACAAGAAAGCACTGTTACTTTATTTTATGATTTCACTGTTTCTTCATGTCAGAACAATACTATTATTATAAATATAAATTGATTTCTGCTATGGTCGCATTACCTACCAAATCCTACCAGGGATTCTTTCAATGTGTTGTTTTGTTCCATTTTTTATCATTCCAAGTGCACTTACTATCATTAGTACGATTCTTGTTTTCAAATTCCTTGGTTGCTATGTTACAATCCGCTGAACAAGCCATATCAATTAATAGACAAGTTTTTCTTTTTGGTTTTTAACAATAATGTCCGGCCTATTTGCTTCAAATTTTCTGTCTGTGTAGATAGTGTAATCCCATAGAATGGTGACATCTTCTATTTCTTTAACCGGTGCTGGGTGATGTTCATACCAGTGTTTGTTTACAGATTTTCCATAGTGTTTGCATATTGTCCAATGTAAATTTTGCCCCACTCTATCGTGACGATTTTTATATTCATTAGTAGCAATTACAGAATATCCAGAAATTAGATGGTTTATTGTTTCTTGGTATTTATCAGAGAACCTGCATTTTGGAACCACATTCTTATATATAATATTTGCTTGAAATTCCTAGTGACAAGATTTTTGGTCTTGCGCTGCAAGAATAAAGCCTTCACCTTCAGTTTTAATCCTGCTGCACGTAACCATCGATGAGTATTAACTGCAGAGGTTTGTCTTGCTAGAGATGTTTCATCTGTTCAAGAGCTTTATTCTTGGCTTTCTTTTTCATATTTTTGCGGCAATAGTTGGTTCTTGGCTACTGTTTTGCTTTTCTTCAGAATCTACTAAATGTAAATCTTGTTTGTATTTACTGCCTTTTTTTATTATTGAATTTTTTTCTGTTTTCATGTTGTTTGACTAATTGCATCATCCAGTCCTTTGTTGTTTCTTTGTACTTTAGTAAGCCAATAGTTGTTTTCTTGTATGACAATTCTTGCTCAATAAGACCTCTTCCTAGTATGTATAGGCGGTCTACATCAGACTTTGGATGATGCATCTTATGTTTAGAAAGAAGCTTTCTTCTCTTAGAATCCATTCGCCTAATGTCGTTTAGAGTCCAGTTCAATATGTTGAAACTATATTGGAACACTGGGATAGCAAGGCTATTAATGGCCATAATTCTCTTCTCAGAATTCAATTCAGTTTTTGATATCAGTCGTAGCTTTCTATAGTACTCTTTACGCACTATTTCTATTTATTATTATTATTATTATTATTATTATTATTATTATCAATTAGTATTAATATCATTATTAATATTATTATTATTATTCAATTATAGATCTCTACCAGTTGTCGGCGGGCGGATTATCAATCAAGGTTTAGCGCCAACAATATCTTCCAATTTTCTTTACCCTACTCATTATCGTTGCAAGTCCCAAACAATTCTGCTACTGAAACATCTTCAGTTCTCGAATTCCCATCTTATAATATCTCATTTCCGGTGTCATGGGCTCGATTCTCGTGTTCCATCTCTCATGAGTATGTCTTTAAACATCATCATCCTCTTTTTTTCAATTCCTACTTCCGATCATTGTAATAATTCCAGTTTTTTGCTACCTTTCATCTCTCCATCATCCGCTTGCATAACCATGTTTATGAAATGTCGGTTCCTTTTTTCTTGTTCACAACTAACCGCTCCGGTCTTCTCAATTAAACAAGATGGCCGGTTTAGATATTAAAGAGCGTTTTTTTTTATTATTATCATAGTTTGTTCTCGGTGTATTTCTGTTCTTACTCTGTCGATTCCTTTTCAGTCGGTTTCACTGACAGTGTTGCTTGCAGACTTATTTTTTCCCACCTCCTATCACACTAACTTGCATCTATTCTCTCAAACACTCTCACCATCTACCCAACTCTCATTCTCGGTATCCTTACCCTCTATCACCCTCCTTCTGACATTTCCTATATCTATCCATCCTTTCTCATCACTTTCCCCGCTATGTACCCCCCTGCTCAATAGTGGCAGTGGAATGACTTGCTTGGGGTGAAATGATTTTTTAAAAAAAAGTAGCATTTACTAATTTTTACGGGTGTGACTTGTTTTCGTAATAATTCGGATTCATTTGATTCTGGCTTTCAACGATAAGACATTCTGCTTCTCTATACGTGCTTCTTTTACGTTGATTATTCGTCTTTCACAGTTTCTACTTCCCTTTTAATTTCTCTGTCGATATTTTTTATTGTTTATTTTCTTTGTTATTGTCCCTTACAATTCTCGTGTTTGGCTTCTATTCTTTTTTGTTGCGCTATTTTAAACGGCTATCCGGATATTTCCGGTACATTGAAAAATCCCTCTTTTGATACTGTATAGTGAAGTTTTCCTTTCACTGGTCAAGTTTACTTTTTATTTTTCCAGGAAGTTCGCCATGAATTTATTGTAAGTTATTCGAGGATTCAGGTAATAGAAATCGTACGCTTTTCTGTCGTTAATGCATCAAACTGCAAACTTTTACTTTACTTAACTTCCTACTGAATCGGTTGGGCCCAGTAGTGCAGCTCATTCAATCCTTCAGTTTCCGTTCGGCAAATTTTCGTTTCTCCCAGCAGAAATAATTCACTTTCCATCGTTTTTTCTTCTACTTTCCTCATCGATAATTTAGAATGTATAATTTTGCGTGTTTCGTGTTTCTTTATACCATTTTAAACATGTTTCTTGGGCTAATAATTAATTCTCTACCTTTTTCATTAAATTGAAAATATTTATTACAATGAGAATGGCATTGCCTATTTATATGCATAAGGAGCGTCTCCAAGCGACGTTTTTAGGAAAGTCAAATGGAATTACCCACATATTTTAATTCTAGATTTTTCTTATATTCGTAAACGAGACAATGAATTAGTTGTCGCATTACTTTACACAATTTTGTCAACCCTACGCAGATAGTTTTTGTCATTTCGCTTTCGTGATTTTTTTTCTTTTGTATCCTCGTCTTTATTTTTAACTAGCTTCAACACAAGTAGGAAATGACGTCGCTGAAAAGAATAAATGACTTGCGCGCCTTACTTTTGGTAAATCTTGATTTTTACATTGCCTCGAAGACTCTCTTTTACTTTATGAAATATTGTCCATCTCGGATTATTCATCTTATAGTTACTGTTTCTACAGAATATATGAATAAATATTACGATACTGTGACATTTTGATATACGAATCAAATTTTGGTTAAAATAATGTTTCTCTGACTTCCTTTTCTTCCTTAGGTTTTCGAATTCTTTGTTTAATAATCATACCCCAAGCAAGTCGGGAATGCTACTGATACGTGGAGTGGTGGTACAGGGAATAAAAGTGAGAGAAAAAGACTGGGTATAGGGAGGATTAACGAAAGGAAAACAGATGAACGTGATTCAAGAAGATAGAAAATGGCAATTGAGGTTGTATTTAAATTTTTGAAGATTGCAGTTATTAGGGAAGAAAGTAAACGGAAGAGAGTGCGAGAAAAGAAACTGTGAAAGTAGAAGTGGGAGTTGCATTTAGCTATTTCAACGGTGGGATCTAGATGCCAATTTAGTAGTACGCTTAAATTCATCTAGTAGTATGCTTAAATCCAGGGAATAAAGCTCATCAGTGCAGTTGCCATGAATATATTTGTAGAAAAGACAGAGAGAAGCCACATCAGAGAGAAAATGATTGGAGTCAAGATGCCAAGCCAGGATGGATTGCATTACAGATCCTTCTTTGGATGAATAGCTCAAGACTAGATGAATAGCTCCAGAACAGATATCTAACGCACGAACGAATTGTAGAGTTGCAAATTTAGCTATGTCAGCAATAAAAGAATAGGACCTAGTTGCCAACCAAGTAGCACAGAGTCTAGACGCTCTTTATTCCGTTTTAGGTTTTAACCCGATTCTCATGTGAATTCCCTCAGAAGGAGGACAAATCACTCATCGAATTAAAGCCATATTTCATTATTGTTTGGCTTTAATAATTTAGCACTTGAAACAACAAAAGTACTTAAATTCAGACTAACTCATAAAACTTATCTTTTCACCTTTGATATAAAAGAGATTCTCTTGGCTCAATAAAAAGAGGAATTCAAAACGAAAAGAAATTATTATGCAATAAAGTAAATTCATTTACGTTTAACGCGTATATAAAAAAGAGAAAAATTCAACATTAAAACATAAAATCTGCGTATTATCCATCGATGAAATTAAATGAGATCCAATTAAAACTGAAATGCATGTATAACATGGTATGCAATACACGCATAAATAGAGATAACCTTAAACTCTATGGGAAGGAGAAATCCTGTAACTTCCTACGAGATTTACACATTACAACAATAGCGTTGCCAATAGGATATGTAACAATGCTCGACAATCCGGAGCATGTGGAGACGTGGATTAGATCCTTTGCAGCACTGGCCAGTTTAAAGAATAAGTTAACAGATCTAGAAGAGTAAGATGAATCTAGACCAAGATCTCTATGAAAAAGGACACAAGAAAACCAAACAGAAAAGCCATGCAGACCAGCAAGAATATTTAGAAGAAGCGATGGAGCAGCTAGGGTGTCAAACCTCTCAGGTCCAGGGAGGTGTAAGGCGGTATGCAATCGTGATACAAACCTCAGGCACCAGAAAAAGGAGAAATCACGTAGTTTCCCACGAGATTTACACATCACAACGTCCGAGTTGAATGTATTAAAATGATAAAGAATATTTTTCAGATTAAATTATTTATTGTTGTGGATCACCCCTTTTAAAACATATGAATGAACTCGCCTGATGTGTACATTTAATCAATCCTGCCTGTACAGAGAACGGCAGTAATAGGAGAGAGTAGTTGAGAGAGTAGTTGTAAAGCAGTTGCTTAGGTGGTCAGTACGTTGGTGCAGAGTAAGTTGGAGTTGTTTGGATCTAGACTCCTTACCAGGACATACTATTTCACTGCAAGTCTATATATATTGATTTCTACTAAAAGTATTCCTGAATCTCATATTCCAGTTTGTATATTACGTTCAATATAACTTACATTTTCTATCTCCATATCAGTTTTTGTTATCTATTATTTTGTGCGGTTCCTCACCCGGAATCAACAACATTTATATAACGAAGAATTTGCAATGTGATCGAGCCCGACTTGATAGCTCAGGTGAAGTCATTTTCTAACAGGCCTCTCTCTGTCTCTTCAAATATTTTCCCGGCTTCTGCTTCAACGAGCTTAGCTCCTGGTGCCTCCTCTGCATGAATTTACTTGAGCTTCTAGACTAGCAACTAGTGAAACCAATACAATGTAACTGTAACTACTACTCTATTAGCTTCTTTTCTCGCACTTCCCACCTGTGGAATTCGCTTCCATATACTTGTTTTCCTGACAGCTACAATCTCCAAGAATTTAAATGTAAGGTTAATTAGCATCTCCTATCTCCTTGACTCGCATCCTTCATATTTTCATCCTCACCCACTCTACTCTCATCAGTATTCTCATACTTTTATTACCCATTCTCTGACACCCCCTATAACTTGATCCTCTATTTCATTACCCAGTGGCAGTAAAACTGCCTTGATTTGATTGAAATGATTATTTTTTAAAAATTATAGTTTTTATAATTAATATCGAATCCCTTCACTTATACGTTAATAATGAAGGTGTTAGCGATATTATCATATTTTGATCCTTACTCCAAACTAATAATTTGCAAGAGATTTCTCCTACTTAGTTATTAGAACCCTCCGCCTCCAATATGTTAGGCAGGGGCCAGTATCCTCTGTCACAGTCTATGTTTAATTTAGAGACAGGACGTAGGCGATCATGGCTCGCCACGTCTCCCTATCCCTTGTGGCTCTTAGTATGTTTACTCCTGTTGCTCCTGGCAACCCCTGTTCCGTCATCCACCTGGTCAGGCCCTGCAAATATGGTATCTACTGCCTTCCTCTGTCTCTCCTTCCTTCTATCTGACCAGTCAGTATCAGGTTCTCCAGGCTCTCCTTCCTCATTGCATGTCCCAGGAACTTCAGCTGTCTCTTCCTGATGCTCAGCATCAATTTCCTTTTTGTTGCCATTCTTTCTAACACCTCGTCGTTGCTTGTATGCTCAGTCCACGATATCCGTTGCATCCTTCTGTAGAACCACATTTCGGCCGCTTCCAGTTTTGTCCTCATTTTCGATGATATTGTCCAGCATTCACAGCCGTATTGAAGAACTGACATCACGTAGCAGTCTAGCACTCTTTTCTTCGTTCCTATTGAGATTTTCCTGTATGTTAGTATTTTGCTCATCTTCTGGAACGCGTCCTTTGCCATGCCAATTCGCCTTCGGATCTCCGTGTCGCACTTTCCATCTCCTGTTAGAACACTCCCTAGGTACTTAAATTCTTGTACTTGTTTGATTCTGTTATCCCCCACCTGTATTTGGCATTTTGGGTTGTATCTTTTGCTGATGACCATGCACTCAGTTTTCTTAAAGTTTATTTGTAGTCCCTTCTTGTCACTCTCCACTGCTACTTTCTGTATGAGGTCTTGTAGTTTCCTTTCCGTGTCCGCAATCAGCACTGTATCGTCCGCATATCTTATGTTGTTCAGGTTGTGGCCTCCAATAATTGTTCAGGTTGTGGCCTCCTCCTGGCGTGTCATCTAGGGTCCTCAAAATATACTCGCTGTATAGGGTGAACAAATCCGGTGAAAAGACACATCCTTGTCTTACGCCTTTTTCTATCTTTGTGTATCTACTGAGGTCGTTACCTGTCCGTATGCAGGCCGTTTGCTGCCAGTAATAATAATAAATCTAACGTTATTGAAGATTTAGTTTCGCTTTTATGGATCAGTTTTATTAAAAGTCCTTTCTGTGAACATGAAATAGATTCTAACGATACTAGATTCGAATATGAATTTGAGTCTTACACGGGAACACATCAGAAAAAGAGCGATCATGTGTCAATCCTCCAAGGTGATTAAGTTGGACTGTGGATGAGCATACTTGTATTGTAATGGTTAGCAACTCAGAAAGAGAAATCGATGAGTTGAGTTCTCATTCAGTTCGAGTTAGTTAGATCCATCTTGATGTGCGTGGGTGGTGCAGTGGTTATTGGATCGGAACGAGAAATCGAGGAACCGAGTTCGAATTCCAGTTGAATTCGTTACATTCACTTACGCACAAATATCCTTGGCAAAGGTATTAATCCGTCTCTTTTCCCTCCATCTATAGGTTAAATAGCAGGGAAGATTGGTTGTCAACCAGTCTACCGCAAAAAGTAATGGCAACCCATTGCGGGGAAAAATCTTCTACGCAGTCAGTTATGTCTCTTTTGGGACATGTATCAGGTACGTCACTTGACTGACTTACTGACATTCACCTTCGCACAAGGAGCCTTCATAGAAGTGTGAATATCTCCCTTCTCGCTGTCTAGCTATTGGTTAAATAATAAATACCAATCTCTAAAAAGTCTTTGAATATGTCACCCTGGCGATGCGAATCAAGGCGCATACTGCAGAGCTATTAAAAAAAAAGTGATAAGGTTCAAACTGCGACGTGGATTATTAACTCTATGATCTCGACTGAAATCGAAAAAAATAGCTGATTACTCCTAAAATCTTAGCTGGTAGAAAATATATCGTCACACCAGCCACTTAGCAAATCGTGTTGCAATAAAATAACTTGATTTCGCCTCTTCTTAATATCCCGTGTCCTATCAAGACGTAGGCGATCATGGACTTCCACTTGCCCCAATGCCTTGTTGCTCTTAACACTTTTCCTCTTTTTATCCCAAACGTCATCCACTTGCGAAAGCCCATGAAGTATGTCTCGTGTTGCTTTCCTCTGTCTCACATTCCCCCTATTCGTCCTGTGAGTATAAGATTCTCTAGGCCTTCCTTCCTCATTTTGTGTCTCGAAAACTTCAACTGTCTCTTTCTGATGTTAAATATAAGTCTTCTTTTCGTTTAAATATTCTCCAAACCCTTGCCTTTGCTCATATGTTCGGTTCATGATATCCTAAGCATCCTTCTGTAGAACTACATTTCTTTTGCTTCGTGTTTCTCTTTCAGCACTGAACAGATTGTTTAGCATTCACTGCCATAAACGATAACAGATTATCACATAACAGACCCCAGTACTTCTCGAACGATTACAAATAAGTCAGTCTTTATGAAAGCAGTTTTAAAAAGCTTTTAAAATACCGTTCTTCAAATTTACTATCAAGGCCATTCTTTTAACGTGTGCATCAATCGTTAAGTTTTTATAAGTATCAAAATTAAAAGATACAGTTAGATATGAACAGGCTGAGATAGATAGATAGATAGATAGATAGATAGATAGATAGATAGATAGATAGATAGATAGATAGATAGATAGCCTCAGACCGATGTAGAATAATATACAATATTGGGATAGATAGATAGATAGATAGATAGATAGATAGAACAGACTGAGATAGATAGATAGATAGATAGATAGATAGATAGATGAACAGACTGAGATAGATAGATAGACTAGATAGATATGAATAGACTAGATAGATAGATAGATAGATAGATAGATAGATAGATAGATAGATAGATAGATAGATAGATAGATAGATCTATCTGCCAATTTCTGACAGAACTTTTGGCAAAATCCCAAGTCGGTAAAAAAGACTAATTTTTGTGTTTGGATATTTGGTTGGAATTTAGAAAGCTAGTCTGACTTAGAATTTTTCAGTTTTTCCTTGTGTAATAATACTTTTCTTGCACATAGATCTATTTTCCATTCTAACCTGAAGAAGTCGAACCCTGCACACCTCACGTCGGCAAAACTCATCATTTAAAAACATTTCTTCTCATCTCACTATTTCTTACCATCTACAATACATATATATATATATATATATATATATATATAGGTTTTAATATTTTTAATCTTAGATGAATAGCATGTGAAGGTTTCAGTAACTGCATCTGAATGAATAATAAATGCCTCTGGGTTACAAATCTCGAACAATAGAAAGCGTGAGAAACCGCAAAAATACATTACTGCCTTTCCTCAAAATGTTCTTTTCTTTGCTGTTTAATATTTATGCTTTACTTTTAATTAATAAACATTTTTATTTTTTTCATCAAATTTCGAACTCTGATCAGATTTTTACTCCGAAAAAAAACATATCAAAACGTAAACAATAAATGAAAAAATCGTATTGCTAAACGTAAAAAAATATTTAATGAATGTGAGTTTTTTTCATTTTTTATTTATTTTTTTATAATCGAAGATCGTATCCCCCGGAAATTAATCAACAGGAGCTATTCAATCGTTCTTGTCTTTGAAGAATTTCTTTTCAATTACAATAGTTATAAGATTCTTGATTGTTTTTTCTCAGGGATTTTTTTTCCACTTTACTTCACAGGGAGGTACATGAAGGTGTCTTTTTATCTTCATATCGTGAATCAGAGCCGGTCAATATTGTGAAAGCAATCGATCTGCTATTGTCAAAGGAAAATAAAAATGAAAATAAAACAAATCGCTTGTTGAACTTTTGTCGTCTTTGTTTCGTTCATTATCTTCCAAATAGCCAAAATGCCATCACCAATTCCAAAGCTCGACAAAGACAAAACAATTCTTCTATTTACCAATATTTCGACATCGATTAACGAATGGATAATTTCTGTCGATTATTTGACTGACACAAGGTATTCTTTCTTTACAGATATTTCGTCGAATTTAGAACAATTAATTTTACTTTTTGGAACCTGTCAGTCAGTAAGATTAGCACTCGGGATTCAAAGTTATTTTACGAAAGAACGTTTTCTGGTATGGACGTCAAGGTGCATTTATATGGGCGCTACAACATCCAACCAGGATCATTTTACTATATGCGATGTACATAATTCTGACATTCCTTTCTATGGGTACGCTTGGGTACTTAATACAATGGGATGCTATAATAATTGGCAGCAAACGATACTCTTAATTAAGAAAGAGCCCAGAAAATGATTTAAATCGTTAAAAAATGCTAATTTAATAAATGGTGTTATCTAAATAAGCACGAGGTTGGGTGTCAGGAAATTTCGTAAACAATAAATGTTTCCAGTCCGGTTGGCCCCTCAAGTATACACGCATATTAAAATGGTCTTTGCCATCCCGAATCGTTACTTAAATCCATACTTCATTTCAAAAGGCATTTGACAACGTAGGCCGCAAAGACTTGATAGAGATGCTCAGCAACCTTGACATATTCGGAAAAGACATCAGAGTAATCAAGAACCGGTACTGGCAGCAAACGACCTGCATACAAACAGGAAACGAACTCAGCAGACGAAGACTGAAAAAAGGTGTAAGACAAGGATGCGTCTTCCCATTATATCTACTCAGCGAGACAATTCCGAGACTCTGGATGTCCTGCCATGATTCGTCCGTGGCGGCCATAATCTGAACAATATAAGATACACAGTTTGATACAGTGCTGATAGCAGACACGAAAAGGAAATTACAAGACCTTCAACAAAAGGTAACTAAAGAAAGCTGGAAGAAGGGACGACATATAAACTACAAGAAAACTGAATGCATGGTCATCAGTAAAAAGTCATACCAAAATGTTAACTACAGGCCGGGGATACTAACATCAAGCAAGTGCAGAAAGTTAAACACCTTGGAAGTGTTCGAACAGAGAACGGAATGTGCGATAATGAAATCTGAAGACGTATTGGCATGGACAAGGATTCATTCCAGAAGCTGAGTAGAGTACTGAGAGATAGAAAATAAATTGCTGGAAACAACAAATTGGATTGTGATATGATGCGTGTCCTTTAATGTTGTAGCAACTGCTGGATAGTCTCATCAAAGATGAAGGAAAAACATGAAGCAACAGAAATGTGATCATACAGAAGGATGCTGAGGATACCATGGAGCAACGACGAGTTTTTAGAGAGGATGGAGGCCAAAGGGAAACTGATACATAACATCAGAAAAAGACAGCTGAATTTATTGGGATGTGTAATGAGGAAGGATGTGCGTTGTGGTGCAGTGGATATCGACTCGGAACGACAAATCGAGGAGCCGAGTTCGAATTTCAGTTGCATACCTTGCATTCACTTACGTACAAATACCTTTGGGAAATATATTAATCCATCTCTTTCCTCTAATTATGGGCTAAATAATAGGACTGATAGGGTTCTATAGCCTTGGCTGGTAACCAGTCTACCGCAGAAAGCAATGGCAACCTACTGCGGGATAATCTTCTGCCCAGTCAGTCATGTCTCTTTCGAGACATGATCGCCCAAAGCGCGTATCACGTATGTCACTAAACTGACTGACTGACTGAATGATGAAGGCGGGATTGGAGAATTTGATACTTACAGGGTAGATAGAGAAAAAGAGAGATACGGGAAAACAACGCGTGATATACTTCATGGGCTTGAGCAAATGGATGAGTTTGGGTGAGGTAAAAAGAGTAAGGGTGTTAAGAGCTACAAAAGATAGGAAGATATAGAGGGCCATGATTTATTTGCATCATGAAGAAACATAGAGGAAGAAGATAAAGATTAAAAACTTAAGTAAGTTAAGTGAAACGTTCGCTTGATAATAAAAAAAAATGGTTCTTTTCACTTCCAAGAAGTCATAACGTAATATCTAAATCTAAACTTATTTATAAATGAGACTTTGTCTGTGGGTGTGTCTGTGTGTGTGTGTGTGTGTGTGTCTGTGTGTGTGTGTCTGTGTGTGTGTCTGTGTGTGTGTGTCTGTGTGTGTGTCTGTGTGTCTGTGTCTGTGTCTGTGTGTGTGTCTGTGTCTGTGTGTGCGTCTGTGTGTGTGTCTGTGTGTGTGTCTCTGTTTGTGTGTCTGTGTGTGTGTGTGTCTGTGTCTGTGTGTGTGTCTGTGTGTGTGTGCCTGTGTGTGTGTGTGTCTGTGTCTGTGTGTGTGTGTATGTGTCTGAATGTGTGTGTCTCTGTGTGTGTCTGTGTGTCTGTGTGTGTCTGTGTGTGTCTGTGTCTGTGTCTGTGTGTATCCGTTACCTATAGTCTCCGAAACGGCTGAACCGATTTTCTTGAAAATTTACACAGTTGTACTATAAATATCGAAAATCGATAATCGAAAAAAATCGGGTTAGAGTAGGAGTGGAACTATTTTAATCAAATTTGATACATTCATAGACAAAGACATAAGAAACGATATTCAGAAATTTCAAGGTTGCAGTTCTTACAATAGTGCAGAAAATCGATAATATATATATATATATATATATATATATATATATAAAGGAAGATGTTTGTGTGTGTGTCTGTTTATCTGCCTGTATGTCCTTTATACAAATCCACAATTTTTATCCGATTCTCACCAAACTTCACACAAATATTCTTTAGGCAGAGTCTGAGCTTCAAGACCATGGATTAGTTTTAAAGCTTTCATTACAGCCGAGCAACGCCGGGCTATACTGCTAGTAAAATATAACTTTCAGTTCATATTTGCTGATTTGATTTTGTCATGACAAATTATTTTTGCTAAAAACTGACACAACAGAAATCTAAATTTCAAATATCTTTCTTAACAGTGCTTTTAAAATATATGATCCGTCAGGCAAATCTGTCATGCAAACAACATTGATTTCAAAGCCACTCTCCAACCTCTTTTTGCAACTCAACAGTACTACAATGAAAAAGAATGAAATCGGAACATTATTGGACGAAAATATTCTATAGACACAACTGTAGCGTTCCTAGATTTCTTAAGATGGTTGTGAAAAATCGATAATTGCTTGCATAATAAAAAGCTACGACTTTTAAAAGGGTCACCGTTTTTGTTTAAGTTTATGTCTTAAATACGTTCCTCTGTTGTTGGTTTTTTGTTTTTCCTTCCATCTCTTTCTCTTTTTCTCTCTTTTTCTCCCCTTCTCTTTCATTTTTCTCTTCCAACCTTTCTCCTTTTCTCTCTTTCACTTTCTCTCTCCAACTCTTTCTCATTTTCTCCCTCTTTCACTTTCTCTCTCCCCCTTTC
>JBBBDQ010001529.1:2492500-2607500 GCA_037127315.1 Ascarosepion bandense | reverse complement strand
AATGTTGTACAAATGGCAATAAAAATAAGGACAATCGTCCGAATAATGTAAGGTGCTGTAAATTCTACCACATCTCAGAAATATAGACAAATAGAATGATCCATTATTAAATGTTGTACAAATGGCAATAAAAATGAGGACAATCGTCCGAATAATGTAAGTGCTGTAAATTCTACCTCATCTCAGAAATATAGACAAATAGAATGATCCATTATTAAATGTTGTACAAATGGCAATAAAAATGAGGACAATCGTCCGAATAATGTAAGTGCTGTAAATTCTACCACATCTCAGAAATATAAAAAGACAAATAGAATGATCCATTATTAAATGTTGTACCAAATGGCAACAAATAAAAATGAGGACAATCGTCCGAATAATGTAAGTGCTGTAAATTCTACCTCATCTCAGAAATATAGACAAATAGAATGATCCATTATTAAATGTTGTACAAATGGCAATAAAAATGAGGACAATAGTCCGAATAAAGTAACTACTGTAAATAGTAGTTCATCTCAGAAATATAACAAAAGCTAATTTATTTTGTTGAAATAAGCACCATGCTGATAAATGACTGTTTTCCAACATACCTCTAAAATTTTGACACCATCTTTAAAAAAATTCTTATCCTTTAATGTTATAAACAGTTCAAATGCTTCGATTACTTCTTCTTTATTGTAGAATATTTTACTTCATATAAAAAGCTTAAAATGCTTAAATTAGTGATAATCAGTAGGAGAAATATCAGGTGAATATGGAGGATGGAGAAAAATTTCATAATCCAGGTTATGTAGCTTTTGTACAGTTGATTGGGAAGTGTGGGACCGTGCATTGATGTGCAGAAAAATTGAGCAATTCCTATTGACAAGTCTAGGATGATTTTTTTCTATAAATTTTTGTGCATACACTCAATTTCTTCACAATACAAAGCTGCTGTTAGTGTTTTCCCTTGAGGCAAGAATGAATAAGGAATAGCCCCTTTAAAAGGCCACCATAGCGTAACCATTAACTCTTTAGGGTGCAATGGAGGCTTTGGGTATTGTTTTGACAATTGGCCTACTCTCTTACTGTTGTCAAAGAGTACCCATTTCTCATTGCATGTAATAATTTGATGCAAAATGGTTATTTTTCCCAGTTTGAACTCATACAGTAAGAATACTTGAAATATTTCATTGTAACCATTTTCATTAGGCTTATGAGTGACAGTATCTTGAAAGAAAAATTATATGGAAAGAAAAAAGTCAGGAATAAGTAAAGTTTTGTTTTATATGCTAAGGAGCTTACTTAGACAACCGGATCAACAACCAACCAAAAAAAAATGCATCGTTTCATGTGCAATAACCTAATATATACTGACCATTTTACCAACATTGGTTAGTTAATGCTAATTTTATTGTGAAAGCACTGACTTGCATAATAAAATCTCACAGTGTATAGGTTGATACATGTCTGTAGCATATGAATTCTTAAATTGACAATAACATGTGTATTCTATTAAAATAGCTTAAACTTAAACAATACCAGCAGTATAGCTCGGCGTGGCTCGGGTGTAATAAAAGCTTTAAAACTAATCCATTGTCATGGAACTCAGACTCTTTGGACGTTGGCACGAAAGACTAAAAAGCAATAGTTGTTTCCAGTTAAAGCGAAACCGTAGACTGAAAGAAAAAGGAATGGATGTAAGTCAAATTTTGATTTCCTGCTATCGATATCAAATAAGTTTTTTTCGTCGTAAACTGAATTTTGAAGACTAAATAAGTCCTCTGAGTAAATGGTATCATGGCTGAGACTAAGAACTACAATCACAACTACTTAGAGCCAAATCCGAAGCAAAAACTAAAATAAGAGGGCTGAAAAAATATAGATAGATAGATAGATAGATAGATAGATAGATAGATAGATATGAACAGACCGAGATAGATAGATAGATAGATAGATAGATAGATAGATAGATAGATAGATAGATAGAACAGACCGAGATAGATAGATAGATAGATAGATAGATACGAACAGCCTGAGATAGATACGAACAGACTTAGATAGATACGAACAGACTTAGATAGATAGATAGATAGATAGATAGATAGATAGATAGATAGATAGATACGAACAGCCTGAGATAGATACGAACAGACTTAGATAGATACGAACAGACTTAGATAGATAGATAGATAGATAGATAGATAGATAGATAGATAGATAGATATTTATGAGAATAATATATTTATTAATATATATATATATTGGATTAAAAAATATATTACCTTTTAATGCATCTCTATAAACAAGAATCAAGTTCTCTTATTTACTCTTACTCCTTTCAATATTTATTCTTATATAAAAGGATGAAAATGAACAAAGATCCAAATTTATATACAGGAAAACATTCACTTTCATAACCGTGCATTCCAAAGTACTTCAAGTTAATCACATTTTTTCGCAAACGCTGAATTTACTCTTTTTTGTTTTCTTTTCTCTTTTCTGTTGATTATTTTTTGCTGGGGCTGCCGGCCATGAAGCCCACCTTCATTTAACCCCAGACCGTCAAGTTCATTCACTTATTCTTTGCCATTGTCTGATGCTTAACTGAATTAAGAGTTTTGAAATCGGCTTTAGCAATTTGTTGTTGAGAGGATTTAATTAATGACTGACTGCAAAACTACCTCTGTCTGTCGGTCAGTGAAACAGTTTCTTCTGAACCCCGATTTCTAGGACGCAACAAAGAAAGGAATATTCAAAGCGAAATATAAAACTAATCTTTGCGAAATGCCGGTATCGTTGAGTTTTCGAGATTTTCAAAGTAGAATGCAATAATAGAATTACAATTCATATAAGAAATAATAATTTCTATTTTAAAAACAACTTAAGACAAATATAATTATTGCCTTTTGCATTTTTTCTCAAAACGGAAAATTTTATTTGTATGAAATCATCAAAACAGTTCACTACACAGCCGACCGTACAATAAATGATGAACT
Source organism: Ascarosepion bandense (assembly GCA_037127315.1). Lineage (NCBI taxonomy): Eukaryota > Metazoa > Mollusca > Cephalopoda > Sepiida > Sepiidae > Ascarosepion > Ascarosepion bandense. The sequence goes on along the minus strand of JBBBDQ010001529.1, from coordinate 2,604,522 downwards.
AAAAAATATTCTCTGACGGTCGCCAAAATATGAGCTAACAAGAAATTATTTTGAGGAGGCTCTTCTTGGCTCTGCCGAGAAATATCCAACACACACACACACACACACACACACACACACACACACACACATATATATATATATATATATATATATATATATATATAGTCAGTTATGATCTGAGATTAAGGACAGGATGGTTAAATAAAATAAAGAGAAAACTGTACTTAAATCGCCTACGCGTTTCATCCTGTGATGGACTTTATAAAAGTAAAAAGACGAAATGACCTTTATTCTAAATTACGTATCTATAAATAAACAGTGTTGGCAACTATAAAAACGCTCACAAATCATTTAAAAAGATTAACAGAATATTTAGTTTTAGAATTCCTTCATGTGTAGCACAAAGACACGAGATGTTAAAATGAAGGGAATTCAACCGTTTTCTTGGAACTTTTTATTATGTATGTTAGTCTGTTTTAGTATAATTTCCATAAGTGAAGATGAGATTGGGAAAATTCCGGGGCGCAAAGTGACATTTTGGTAGTACTAGATGGCTATGCTTTCTTGAACTTTACTTCTGAATAAATTGCTTACTCTTTTTATTAGTGTGGTATTCTTAAAATCGAATTTGTGATTATTTTTAACAACAAACACATTCAAAATTGACACACTAAACTGAAAAAATTAATTAACAATAGCAGGTGGTCTAGGATCGGCAAAAAAGATTTAGTTAATAATTTATCCAAATTCCATCTATCGGATACGCAACTAGAAGCTCTAAGCTTCGGTCAAACGTTTGCCACCAGACTACAAAATTGTGATATGACAGATTTTATCATCAAAAACCATCAAAACAACGACTCAGATTCCACCAAAGGGTATATCCAAGGTATACTCACAGCCACATTCAAAAAAACAAACGACATCTCAATTCCTCGCAGGTATTTAACAGCCCTGAAGGAATTAAAAACAAAAAAGATATACACATATCTTCTTCTGACAAAGGTGGGGGAATCTTAATCATCGACGAACACATATGCCAACAAAAAATGAAACGCTTCATTGATGATGAAAACATTTACGAGAAAGTTAACAAAAACAGCATCACAAAAGAGACACAAAAATTTATAAATAATATCAAGATTTTTTTAAAACAGAAGACTCCTCCTGGCTAAAGCTTATCACATACAATCCAAAAACACGCACACTATACGGTCTCCCAAAAACACATAAACCAAAGATACCAATGAGACCTATCATATTCGGAATAGGCAGTGTCTCACATAAATTAGCTGACAAACTAAGCAAAATCTTAACACCACTTCTCGGCACAATCAATCCGTCACATATAAAAAAAAACTCTGGTGACCTATTGAACAAACTAAAAAACAAACACATGGCAAGTCTAGACATAAAATCCTTATACACAAATGTTCCTCTAGATAAATGTTTAAATCAATTAAAAACACACTTAAAAACAAAAATAAAAGTACCTTTACCTACACAGAAAATCATAAAACTATGCTATCTAATTACTAAGCAATGTTTCTTAACTTTCAATGACCATTTCTATAGACAAAACATTGGTTTACCAGTGGGATTGCCTCTTAGCGGCGTTCTCGCTTTTTTATTTTTAGAATTTCTAGAAAGAGATCGTTTCAGAAACATTTTACCACCAAATTCCTCCTACTTTATATATATATAGACGACTCCCTTCTAATCTATCCAAAAACTACTAACATAGCAGATCTTGTCAACAATCTCAATAACATTGAACCTACTATAAATTTTACCTTCGAAACTGAATCTAATCATATTCTTCCTTTCCTAGGAAATAACAACAAACTCAATTTTGACGTCTACAGAAATGCTACCAACAAAAACGACCTGATAAATTTCTATTCCAGCCACACTTTCAAAATCAAATCTGGTATTATTATAGGTTACTTTTTAAGAGCACTAAGACTATGCAGCCCCAGTATTTAAAAAAAGAAGAAAAATACATAGAAAGCACATTCAGAAACTTGCATTAGCCATATCACTTTATTCACAATGCAAAAAGAAAGGCACTTAATATATACAACCACAGCAAAAGAAACACTGTTAACAATAATAATCTAAACAATAACAAATACCTCATACTACCAACCAACTTCATTGCATCTAATATCCAAAACAATCTATATCATATAAAAAAACACACACATAGTAACAACTACCTCGCAAACTACTATGGACATTATCAAATCTAAAAATAACCGAAATCATAATGACGAACAATGAGGTGTATACGGAATAAATTGCCGGGTTTGTTCCTCCGTCTACATCGGAGAAACAAGTAGAAATCTAAAAAAAACGTCTATATGAACATAAAAGAGACATCACTAATAATAATCTTACAAATGCATTTGTGATTCACAGAAATAAATTCAACCACAATTTCGATTTTAAAAATGCCACACTAATAAAAAGAGTAAACAATTTATTCAGAAGAAAAGTTCTCGAGAGCGCCGCTATCCAGTACTACCAAAATGTCAATTTGCGCCCCGGATTTTTCCCAATCTCACCTTTGCTTATGGAAATTGTAAATCCTATTTTATAATACAAATTACAAACTTGGGTCTGACGAGCAGCAAGGTCAGCCTGCGAAATACGTATTACCCATGAAATTGTAGAATATCTAATTTTTTTCTAAAATCTCTCTCTCTCTCTCTCTCTCTCTCTATATATATATATATATATATATATATATATAGGTTTAGATTTAAATTTAGATTTAAATTCCCAACTAATAAGAATATAATGGAATAGAGGAAGGGACTAAGATATGTATATATAATGTGAAGTTTTTTTTCATTTAACTAAGCAGGGTTGTTTCAATCATACCTGCTTCGAAGTTTCGGCAAGGTATTACTAAGATATCTTCACTCATCAGTAACCACTCTACAAAAAAAAACAATCAACTACCTACACCTTTTAAAAAATACAAATTCAGCAAACAAAAAGAACCACCCAAATCAAATTGCACTAAAATTCATATGAGTACAGAAAAGATTGCAAACCAGCAGCAGATATGCTGTACCCCTGAAGAAAGAAAAAAATTAATAATGTTTTCAGGAAACTTGGAAGTCGGCATGACTGAAACAGCTGTGAAAAGTCCCTTTGCATTAATTCTATTAACGCATTATGTTGATATCAAGCACATTATGACAAAAAACCTGCTCGCCAAAAACACCTTCCTATCTGTAAACTACTAAGAAATCAGCAATTCTGGCGCTCAGCAACATTACAACTCCTTACTATATATATATACCCACACACCCACAGGCGCATACGCACAGACATCTGAAGATACTGGAACGTTTTCATCAACGCTGCCTTCGGAGTGTGCTTGAAATCCAATAAATGTCTCATACGTCTGATACTGTCGTTCTACAATGGGACAAATCACTATCTTTGGAAGAGCTAAACACAAGTGCAGATTGCGATGGACGGGCCATGTTGTCCGTATGGCGGATGACAAAATTTAAAAAATATAATGTATGGAGAATTGCAAATGGGAAAAAGATTGCAGCACAAGCCTAAACTTCGGTACTAACATTGCCTTAAAGAGTCACAATGCAAGTGCAATGTTGGTCTGGATAGCTTGGAGAATCTAGCTTAAGACTGGGTTTCTTGGAGAACTAGTATTGCTGACGGAGTCAAGACCTTACATGAAGCATCGGAAAAATATTCAGAACTAATGAGAGAGGTTCCAAAGGGATCCCTGAATTGCCATGAGGTGCCAACCTGGCTATGTGCCCAATGCAATCGGATTTGTCTGTCCAGGGCGGGTCAGCTTAGTTACCAGCGATCACACATATAGCAGCAGTCTTTGGTATATGATGATTTCATAAGGGAACGCTTTTAATGCCCAACTTGCACTTGAGTGCGCATGTCCAGGCCGAGCCTGACGAGGCATATGAAAGGGCACACTGGAAATGATAGTGATCAAAGACAACTTCCACCACCCGGAGATGATTTGATATGCCTTATATGTGAAAGAAATGCAGATCGATGGCCGGGCTTAATGAGTCACTGTCGTTCACACAACCGAAGAATGCGGTGTTGGATGGCGCTCACTGAAAAGCTGGACATGTCGTTGATGATCATACTCACTTTGAGAGTCGACAGCCACTATATATATATATACCAAAGATGACTGCATGTTTTCTGTTAGATCAATATCTGAAGAAGCTGGTATGTTTGAAAACATCTTTGGCAGGGTTAGTTAGAAACAGCTTTGCAGAATATGTAGGAACATTGGCTTGCATAAATACACTATTTAGCTTAGAGCTTCTTCATTGAATCCTATACTGCATCCCGTACTACTTGTAGAGGATAAACGATAATTCTCTGCAGTTATATTAACACCATCATCATCAACTCTATAAAAACCTGTACTTTTGATTCCTACAATCCAGATTCAAAACATTACTCCATCGCATAGTCGTCTTCGAATTTGTCTTGGTTGATTCCTTCATGACGGAGCGAACATCTAATAATCAAATATAGCCCAACATGAATCATTAAATTCAACAAACTATAGGAGTAGATAGGTTTGCCTATCACCCGGTTTTCACTTTTCCTTTGTCTTTTAAACAGGTGTATGGGTTTATCCCCTATTTCATTTTTTAGGGCTGGGTTTCAGGTTCGTTATAATATCTTTTTTTTAATCGTTTCACCCCAAGCAAGGCAGTAACGCCACTGATACGCAGGAGGCTACATTAGATTAGATAGGAGGAGAGTAAAGAGAAAGACAAACCAGTTACAGGGAGTGTTAAAGAAAGGGCAAGAGAAGGATGTGATGACAGTTGCAAAGGTGGAGAGAAAGAAAAAGATATACAGGGTGATGCAGAAAGTACTGGAGTAAAGTGGTTAAAAGATGGGTATTGACATCAGGAAAGCAAGAATATGGAAGAAAGTTCCACAGGCGGGAAGTGCGAGAAAAGAAGCTGATAGAGTAGAATCGTCGGCTGCATTTGGTTGATTTAACTGTAAATGGGTGGAACCTTGTTGCCAGTCTGGTTACACGAGTAAATTCCTGTGGCAGGGGCTCCAGTGACTTAAGTTCGTCGGAGCATAATTCATGAAAGTATTAATAGAACAGACAAAGGGAAGCCACATCCCGTCGGTGAGTAAGTAGCTGGAGTCGAGATCTATTTCAACTATGTACTACTAACGACTCCGCTTGAACTCTGTATTCACTATTTTTTAATAGGAATAAGTATGTTTGCTTATCGCCCGGTTCACACTCCTACCCGCTCTAGAATTTGTTCCTGGTTTAGGTTTAGGTTTCATATTCTTCTGATTCTCTTTCACTTTCAGAAGCTTCTTATATCTTAGTGGCCTTATCGCCTTGATTGATGCAAATTGATTTAAAAAATAAGAACAGTACTGGTTACTTTCTTGTATTTGTTATTATTTATTTTTATGTGATCTCAACTTAAATCACAGTTTTCCACGTTGCAATCTAGCATTCAGTAACTTTAGAATATCTTTTTTTTTACTTTTTGTTGGCTTTCTGTTGAATCAGAAAAATCATTATTTGAAAATAATCATTCAAAATTATATTATTATATATATTTAGTTCCAATATGAAGTACGAAACGTGAGTTGCATATCAAATCTCACATGCGCAAATAAGTAGTTATAAATATTCATGATGAAATCATATATCATAATATGAAATTCACATTGTATATTTGTCATATAAGCATATTGTAGAAGTATTATAAATGTCTGTTGGTATACTGTGTTTGCTGTTTTGCATAATAAAAGCTAATATGTATATATATATATATATATATATATATATATATATTAGCGTTATATATATATATATATATATATGTGTGTGTGTGTGTGTGTGTGTGTGTGTAGACTATTTCTCAAAGGCAAACAAATCGATGGTAAATCTGGATGGCTTCACGTCATTGATTATTTAAAGAACTCGCTTGTTTTGCAAACGCACCGTAAATCATTTCGCCGCGAAGATATTTCCAGCATTAGTATAGTTCTTTTCATGCCGCAAACCAAATTGACCAAACAAGAATCTATACGGATGCAGAGGTCTTTACAAGGAACTGACCTGATGCTGTGAGCGGAAATGATTCTTAAAATCTATCATTTTCTGCGAAATTACTTTTCTGTCTGTTCGTCAATTTGCCCCACTCTTTCTACTGCATTAGAAGTCTCTTTATTTTCCAGACAGTAAGACGAACAGCTAGTAACCGTCACAAGGATCGAAGTGTTTTGGTAAGTGGTAAAATATTCGTTGCCTTACTGGGAAAGGGCATATATAGATTAAATCAGTCTTGAAAGCGGTAGCTGCCAAAGACGTTGTACTATTTCCAAATTCGGAATATTGGGAATCTGTCAGCATTTGTTAATTACTAATTAAAACGATTAAAACATCCACTAATGCATTCACGCATAGAAGACGGTAAGTCTGAGATCAGAAAGTGAACTGATGCATTCCAGAAGCTGAGTAGAGTATTAAGAGACAGGAAAATATTTATAGAAAAATGAAGAGAATTATTATGTTATGCTTGTTTTTCAATATGGCAGCAAATGCTGGACAAGCTCTTCAAAGATGAAGGAAAAACTTGACGAGGCCGAAATTTGGTTCTACAGAAAGATACTGAGGATACCATGGACCGAACATGTGAGCAACAACGAGGTTCTGGAGGATGAAAACTAAAAGAAAACTAAAACTTAACATCAAGAAAAGACAAGTGAGTTTCCTGGGACATGTACACTCACAGGTCAGACAGCGAGAAAGAGAGACAGGGATAGAGACATGGGCTTGAGCAATTTTATGGCAAAGCGGTGTTTGGGAAGGTAACAGCAGAAAGCTTGTTAAGCGCTACTAGTCATAGGAAGATGTGGAAAGCCATGATTTCCTACGTTTTGAATAGACAAAGCTAAATATATTCTTATGCCGTATAAGAATATATTTAGCTTTGTGACTCCACCTCCTCATCTTTCTGTCGCTCTGACTTTCTTTACTCGCTGAAAACTGCATGCTTACTTGACAGCGAATGTCAGAAGTAGTATATTGTAGAAAGGTTAAGCGTATAGGTGTCCTTGCGTGATAGGCAGTCGTGAATGTCAACGGTCATTGGCTGTTGGGAGAACAAAATCGTAACACCATGAAAAAATCTTAAAATATATTCTATTGACAACTAAGTTTGAAACCTTTTTTCCCCTATAATCGTCGTATGAAAATGATAACGCTCAAAATTGCTTGAAAATTGTCTTGGGTTAACATATGACACATGAAAACGGGCTTTAGATAAAAGATCTTCTTGGTAAGGAAAAATTTTAAAAGGGCATCATCGTTTTGTAAGAAAATAACTTTATCCACTTCTACCGTTTTTATTTATTTATTTTTTATTTTTTTATTTTTTTATTTATTTATTTATTTTTGTATTTCCTTGTCCAAAATAAATCGGGTATCCTTTCTATTTTAAGCAAAGAAACAAAGATGAATGATTTTATATTATCAATGATAGATATTGGCTCGGAACGAGAAATCGGAGGGCTGAGTTTGAATTCTAGTTGAATTCGTTGCATTCCCTTACTCAAAAATAAACCTTGGAAAGGTATCTCTCTCCAGCTATAGGTTAAACAGCAAGACGGATTGGGTTCTGTAGACTTCGTTGGCAACCAGTCTACCGCAGAAGTTTATGGCAACCTACGCCCAGTCATTTCTGTCTCTTTCTAGACATGAACAACCAAGCGGGTATCACGTATGGCACTTAACTGATTATTAATGTGTTGTCTTGTTTTTTTAAATAATTTAATAATCAAAATGAATAACGCTAATTTCTGTAACATGGAAGTAGCGTTTGTTGTCCGTAGAGAATATTGAATATTTTTGGTAATAACAGACATAGACTCTCTCTCTCTCTCTCTGTCTTTGTCTCTGTCTCTGTCTCTCTCTCTCTACAAGAGAGATATCAACAGAGAATAGTGATTCTTTGTCTTTCTGTCTCTGCCTCTGTTTATCTGCCACTTAATTTCCCTCCCTCTACCGACGAAATAAAAGAGAGAACGATGTATTAACATATTCCCTCTGCATGCATCGCTTTCACTCTCTCCCTCTCCCTCTTTCTCTCCCTCTTCCCCAATCTTTCTCTGTCTCTCTCTCGCTCACTCTTTCTCTCTCTTCTCCACTCTCTCTCTGTCTCTCTCCCCCTCTCTCTCTCTCTCCCCCTCTCTCTCTCTCCCCCTCTCTCTCCCCCTTTCTCCCCCTTCCTCTTCCCCTCTCTCTTTCTGTCTCTCTCCCCCTCCCTCCCTCCCTCCCTTTCTCTCCCTCTTCCTCACTTTCTCTGTCTCTCCCCCCTCTCTCGCTTTCACTCTCTCCCTCTCCTCTTTCTCTCCCTCTTCCCCACTCTCTCTGTCTCTCCCCCTCTCTCTCTGTCCCTCTCTCTCTCTCAAATATAAACCAAGAGAGATAAAGTCTTTCTATCTCTGCCTCTGTTTATCAGTCACTATATCTCCCTCCTTCTCTCTACGAAATAAATGGGGGAACTATGTATTAACATATTTCCTCTGCTTGTATCTCCTTTTCTCTCTCCCTTCTCCCCTCTTTCCTTTCCTCTCTCATACCTCTCTCTGTCTCTGTCTCTCTCTCCCTGAATATTGATGTTATTTTGGTAATGACAGTAAGCCCTAATGTAGTTGAAGTGAGGATAACAAATTATTTTCAATGCGATGCAAGATTTGTTGGTGTCCCTGAGAGAATTCTTTTGAAGGGAACTTTTCTTGGGAGAAATAGGCACTTCTGCATGAAGACATCCTTATATGGCTTATACAATTAGACAGATGTGGTGGACTGTGTGTGCAATTTTTTATTTTTTATTTTTTTAGGCAAACGCTACCACTTGAGAATAGATGAAACGGAAACGGAAAAAGAAAAAAGTCAAGAAAACCTAAACGAAAAAGCATCAAGTATTGACGCTTTGAGCATTTTTTCAACTTGCGCCTATTAGGACTACACAATCTTCTAAACCTAACTCATCCTCTTCCAGTTCTCTAAAAATAACGCATAAGTATACAGTGGGGAGGGAAAGTTATTCCGGATGAAACTGAAAAAACTTATTTTTGCACGAAGAAAATAATAATAAAATTGTTTCTTCTGTTAACAGAGATGTGGAGTGAGGCCATTATTCTTAAAATGCAATCATATTTTATCAGGATATGGTTAGCAGCGTGGTCTCCATTGTGGTTGCTGAACAATGGCATCCAGTCTACGCCCTCCAGTATTGTAACCTTTTGCCTTACTAGGATAAACAAAACGAAGAGCTATCCGAAATTTCTCTTCTGTTTAAAAAATTCAGGTTATGCTCGAGTTTAATACCCAAGGAAATCTTTACTATGTAATTTCCCACAGGATTCCGAAAAATCAGCCTGCTGGTTCACTAATTACATTGAATTTTGGAAATCCCATTTCGTAAATTTAATCACTTCTTGTCTTTTTTGACAAACATCTCAATATTCTGTAACATCGGTGTTCTTACTTTCCCTCCCAATGCCAGTACGCTGATTATTAGGGAAGGCTATGATGAGGGGGGAACTATGATGAGGGGAGGCTATGTCGACGACATAAGTATTCATAGTGGATCTTCAACAAAAATCGACATCCTATACCAAGTGTTCTCAGTCAGTCAAGTGCCACACATGATACAAGCTTGGGCGATTATGTCTTGAACGAGACATAACTAACCGGGCAGAATATTTTCCCTGGGTAGATTGCTATTACTTTCTACGGTAGACTAGTTGCTAAACAAGGCTATAGAATTCAATTTGTTTTGCTGTTTAACCCATAGATGGAAGCAGAAACGACGGATTTATACCTTTCTCAATGGTATTAGCGTATATGTAAATGCAAGGAACTCAACTGGAATTCGAACTCGGCTCTTCGATTTCTTATTTGGAGCCAATATCCACTGAACTACAAATAACATCAGCGTTCTAAGAAATAGAAATTCAAAATAAACTTCTCCAAAACAGAAACGTTTAGGTAGAATTCTGATGTGGGATCTTTCTTTTTATATATGACTAGCAGCATAACCCGGCGTTGCTCGGGTATAATGAAAGCTTTAAAACTAATCCATGGTCCTGGAGCTCAGACTCTTTGGACGTTGGCATGAAAGACTAAAAAGCAATAGTTGTTTCCAGTCAAAACGAAACCGTAGACTGAAAGAAAAATGAATGGATGTAAGTCAAATTTTGATTTCCTGGTATTTATATCAAATAAGTTTTTTCATCGCAAACTGAATTTTGAAGGCTAAATAAGTCCTCTGAGTAAATGGTATCAAGGCTGAAATTAAAAACTACAATTGTACCTACTTAGAGCCAAACCCGAAGCAAAAACTAAAATAAAAAGCCCTGAAAAAATACAGACATACAGGCAAATAAACAGACACACACATAAACATCTTGCCTTTTATATATATATATATATATATATATATATATATATTATCGATTTTCTGCACTATTGTAAGAACTGCAACCTTGAAACTTCTGAATATCGTTTCTTATGTCTTTGTCTATGAGTGCATCAAATTTGATTAAAATCGGACTACTCCTTCTATAACCCGATTTTTTCGATTATTGATTTTCGATATTTATCGGGGGTACCTCGACATAAAACCTGGCTAAGAACACTCGCAGACGCTTATAGTACAACTGTGTAAATTTTCAAGAAAATCGGTTCAGCCGTTTCGGAGTCTATAGGTAACGGACACACACACACTCAAAGTTCCATTTATAAATAAGTATAGATAATGCACTCGACTGAGTGTATATATACTCCTGCCATAGAGAGAACAGGAAAGTTATAGAGAGATCCGTTAGAGTTATCGGAGAGTACCGGAAGTGATACGTAAGTTACCGAGAGATACCGCAGTTACTACCGCATCAGAGACTACCCAGAGACTACCGCGTCAGAAGTCAGAATAGCTCTGAGTTCCACTCAGCTAAAATAATATACACGGATATACAATTTCCAACGACTTCATTTCAAGACTTGCATATTTCTTATTAATTGTATTCTTGAACTTACTAACCTGTCTTCAATGTTGTATATTACGCTCAATATAACCATCTTTTCTATCTCAGTATCTGTGTTTGTTGTTCATTATCTTGTGCGGTTCCTCACCCAGAATCCACAACAAATTCAAAGGAAAACAGTCATGGCACCTCTCATGAATCCACCATAAAAATTTAGAATATGGAATTAGTAAATAATCGTTTTTTTATCATTCTCTCCTCACCAGGGAAGGAAATAAAGCCACTAGGACGCAAAAGAATGCTTGAGAATATGAGAAGAAAATACTATAAACGAGAGAGAACAATTAAAGAACTGGAATTCGGAAAACGGAGGATAATAATTGACATTGCATTTAAATTTTTGAAGGTCAAATTTGACTTAGAAGCAAGAAGTCAGACGAGATTTCCACAAGCGACAAGTCGTTACATCTACCCATTTTAACTGTAAAATGATGAGACCTTGCTGCCAATCTAGTAATGCATTTAAATTCATAAAGTCTAATTACGAAAGAGGAAAGCTCGTTAGAACAATTACTAGTATTTATAGAAAAGGTACAGGAAAGCTGTCGAAAAATGACTGATGCCGATGTGCCAGGTCGGGACCAATAATTGTTCTTTTAGCCTGGTAGATCTCAGTTTTTCAAGGTAAAGCGTGGGACGATACCTATTCCTTTGATGAGTTGTAATTTTTTGTAATTTGTTTTTTCCAAACAAATATTTGTTCAGAGTATTTTTTTCCTTTAGGGAATATCTACACAAACATTTTATTTTTTGTTTATCTTGGATAGAGAAAGCGAGAAAGAAAAAAGATGTGTGTTCAAGTTTAGTAATTCTTCGAAAAAAAATAAGCTAGTCTTTGACCACAATTGAATTTTATCGTAAATTCGCCTTATTAATTCAATTCTGAAAAGACGAAATGGATAGCATCATTTTGTAGAAAGTGTTCAATAAAAAAAAACCTTTCTAAATATGAATTTACAAACAGGACGGCGGTAATATATATGAGTAAGTATGTGTTTTGTGTGTGTGTATATATATATATATATATATATATATATATATATATATATATAGGTGTGTGTGTGTGATTTTTATGCGTGTATATGAAAAGTGTGTATTTGTGTATGATTTATACGTATATGTGTATAATTTTATTAGTGTGTATATATATGCATGTGTTTAGTGTGAGTTTATATGTGTACAGGGTGTAATAGGTAAGTTGTCGCCATTTTAGATATTTGATTTCGCGCATGCGCGTTGTCTTTGATTTTGTCGACTGCTCAAGACAGTAGCGTCAGTTGCGTACTGTTTTTGAGAAAAAGAGTGTCATGGCGCAATTCACTGCGCCAGAGATTTGGAAACGGCTTGCTGCTCTGCTTGTCACTCGCCCCAAAATATCCAATAAGAGAGCGTTTTGTGTTAATATGAGGAGGACAGTGCAGAATATTCGGAAAGTGATATATCCAGTGAAGATCATGTCGTTTGGAGCGATCATTAGTGGTGGCTGTTGACCATGTCCCCTATAGTTTATGAATATAGAATACAGCGCAGTACGTAATCTGTTCAATGAAACAACGTCAAAGATTAACACTCACGAGTCAGACACTCTACTGAATCTGACTATATCGCCAATACTCAGGGAAAATATGGTCGCCTTTATACACGTCGCATTTAATATTTTGAGCCTTCTGATCGGATAACCCTTCTATTGGTGAACTGTCAAATGAGTCAGCTCATGGCTGGCTCACTAGTATACAAGGGTACCCAGAAGCTCCAACAGTGGCAGGGTTATACCTCTATACATCTTCCCTCAGGTTCAACACGAAGACCGACATCAAGTGCCTTGAGAAGATAGTGCCGCTCCGGGTTCAAAGCATGGCTGCTGGGAGACTCTGTGTCTGGCAACAGGACTCTGCACTATGCTACACGAGCAAGAGAATCCATTGATGGCTGTCAGACAATTTCTGTGAACACATCACACTGGCCATTTGACTCCCCAGACTACAGCCCCATTGATTATTGTCTAGGATGCCGTTGGGTGAGAGACCATCAAAACTCATTGTAACACCAAAGATGAACTTAAAGCAAGGATTATGGCAGCACTCACCAACTTAAACAAGGAGACCGTCGATAAAAGTTGTAGGAGATTCCGAAATCGTCTGAACACCGTGGCTAAAACTAATGGAAATTTTATTGGATAAAGTGACTCTTTAGTATTTGAAGAATAATTATGTGTAATTTTGGAATATAAATCTGTTAAAATGAGATGTCAGTGTTATTTTCATTTTTGCGTAATTTAGACACACTCAGTATGTGTAGGTATTTGTAATGAAGGTTATCCTAAATAAATAGGCACTAATTTATGTTCCGTGTTCCTTCAGGACGTAAGCGATCATGGACTTCCATTTGCCCTTGTCCATTGTCACTCTTAATATTTTCTTCATGGTATTTATCCCAAACCTCGCTGCGCCATTTATTTGCTCAAACCCATCAAATATGTCTCACGCTGCCTTCTCTCCGTCCTGTGAGTATCACATTCTCTAAACCCTCCATCCTCATTATTTGTCACCGGAGCCTCATCTGTCTCTTCTTAATGTTAAGCATGTTTTGCTCTGGTTGGTATTCTCTCCAACACCTTGTCGTTGCTCACGTGCTCAGTCCTTGTAATCGTTAGCATCTTTTTGTAAAAACACATTTCTTCTACCTCGACCTCCTTCGTCATCCTTGAAGAGATCGTCCAACATTCGTTGCTCTACAGAAGGGAAGATATCACATAGCAGTCCAGCACTCTTTTCTTTGTTTAAATTGAGATTTTCCTGTCTCTCAGTACTTTGCTTTGCTTTTGAAATATGTTCTTGACCATGCCAATGTGTCTTTAGATCTTCATGTCGCACTGTCTATCCTCTTTCAGGACACTTCCCCAGGTAGTTAAATTTCTTTACTTGATTTATTGTAGTTTCGTTTACCTGCAGTTGGCCTTTGGGGGGTCTTCTTTCTGTTAATGACCATACAATGAGTTTTCTTGAAGTTTATGCTTAGTCCTTTCTTCTTGCTTTCTCTTGCTACTTTATGTAGTAAGCCCTGCATTCTCCTTTCCGTGTCTACTATCAGCACTGTGTCACCCGCGTATTTTATATTGTTGAAATTGTGGCCGCCATTGAAGATCCTGGCAAGGACTCTATATCTCTAAGAATTGTTTCGCTTCATAAAATAGGTACATTGGGTGTAAAATATCTTGCTCAAATATCTCAAGCATTTAGCCAAGATGAAGTTCTTTCTTTGCTTCTGAAATGAATTAAATGGAAATGTAAAATGTGAATGTAAAATTTGAATGAGAAATGTTCAACGAAGCACGAAAAAGAGTGAATGACATGGATTGGAAATGAACAGAAATTCTGAAAACTTTTTGGTAAAAGTTCGAGACATGGTTGTTCCTATCAACCGCTCACCCTCTCTCTTTCTCTCTGTCAGTTTTACTTTCTAATTCATCTATCCCCACATCAATTCTTCCCTCCCCTCTTCGCTGCTACATTTTTAAAAAACCTGACCTCCGCATCCTCCTCATTTGTATCCGTGAAACGATTTCACGTCATTGATCACAGGCTTGTCTGTGTATGTAGCAATATAGTTGTGTGTCTCGAGTTACGCACCCATAGACACACACAAGAACCAAACAATATTTTCTAACCTTCTAGGTTCTTTGTTGCGTGATTAACTCCCATTTAGGCTGGATTCAACGACAGACACGCGAGAGTCAATTTCTCTATTAGCAACTTCAAAAAGTTGACAAGAAGGACAAATCGTCAAAGCAACAAGACAGATATTTCAGACAAATTAAGCTTCAGCAAATGTAAGAATTATCAGGTATACCTAATAGGTTTATATATATATATATATATATATATATATATATGTGTGTGTGTGTGTGTGTGTGTGTGTGTGTGTGTGTGTGTGTGTGTGTGTGTCTTTATTTGGGAGCGCATAGCAGAATAAGAGTCATGATACACAACTATAATAAGAAATATATGTCCCAGGTGCGAAGGTGCCTGTGACAAATGATAGGGAAAGATGCATTGACTCTTTCATATAATAAATTTTAAGGCAAACATAAACAGATGAATGCGAAGCTATGTTATCTATCTATCTATCTATCTATCTATCTATCTATCTATCTATCTATCTAGTCTAAATCTATCTATCTATCTATTCTAAATCTATCTATCTATCTATCTATCTATCTATCTATCTATCTATCTATTCTAAATCTATCTATCTATCTATCTATCTATCTATCTATCTATCTATCTATTCAAATCTATCTATCTATCTATCTATCTATCTATCTATCTATCTATCTATCTATCTATCTCATCTGTTCAAATCTATCTATCTATCTATCTATCTATCTATCTATCTATCTATCTATCTATCTATCTATCTATGTCAGTTTGTTAATCTCTCTCTCTCTCTCTATCTATCTATGTCAGTTTGTTAATATCTCTCTCTCTCTCTATCTATCTATGTCAGTTTGTTAATATCTCTCTCTCTATCTATCTATCTTTATATATATATATATATATATATATCTGTCTATGTCTGTTCATATCTATCTATCTATCTATCTATCTATCTATCTATGTCAGCCCCTTCATATCTATTTATCTACCTGTTTACATAAATATAATGTATAGAAAGGAGAGAGAGAGAGTCTGAGAAAGAGTTATAGATAGATAGATAGATAAATAGATAGATAGATAAATAGATAGATTTGAACAGACTGAGATAGATAGATGGATTTGAACAGACTGAGATGAGATAGATAGATAGATAGATAGATAGATAGATAGATAGATAGATTTGAACAGACTGAGATAGATAGATAGATAGATAGATAGATAGATAGATAGATAGATAGATAGATAGATAGATAGATAGATTAGATTAGATTAGACTCAAGTGATTATTCTTACACCCAGTGTGTCGTAAATCATGAAATATCTGTTTTGTTGCTTGACGATTTTTCCTACTTGTTAAGTTTTTTTAAATTGCTAATAGAGAAATTGACTCTCGCGTGTCTGTTGCTGAGTCCGGCCTAAATGGGAGTTAAACACGCAACGAAGAAACTAGAAGGTTAGAAAAATGCTTTATGTGATTCGCGTCTCTGTGTGCATCACGCGTGTGTTCGAGCAGGTGTAACAGAATAAGAGTCGAGGCACGCAGCTTTATGTTTCTGAGTCTCGAGAAAACTGTTCAATGGAATAGTTTCGCTGGTACCTCAATTGAGGAACACGAAAAGCCATGTTTATAAAAGCAGCCGAGGATACTTAGAAGAACGAGTGGAGGCAAGAACAGGAATAAAATGGAAAGAATTAAATTAGGATGCAAAATAGAGAAAGGTAAGAAAGTGAATGTTCATTGGAATCAGAGGTAAGAGAGAAACAAATATTTATATGAGATACTTACATTTTTTTTTTAATCATATCACCCCGAGCAAGGCGGTAAGGCCACTGGTGTGCAGGCGATTACGTAAGAGTGAATAGATTGGAAAAGAGAAAGCCGGAAACTACATCCTAAACAGGGAACAAGGGATGAGCCTCTACACCTGTTCAATAGACGTAGGTGGAGTGTGAACCGGGCGATAGTTCAGTCTATCTACTCCAATTGAAAAAAATAAACAAAAAAGAAAAGTGAAAAGATTGGAAAAGAGAAAGCCGTAAACCGCATCCTAAACAGGGAACAAGGGATAAGCCTCTACACCTGTTCAATAGACGTCCATCTACTCCAATTTAATAAATAGATCTTGAAAAAGACCTTGATAGCTAGATATTATTGGCTGTTTTTTGTTTAGCGGCATATCAACATATCTGTTGGTTATTTAATACCAAAATTGAAATATTTTGTACGCAATTTAATGGCTTCGACTAGTTATTTTGCGCATAATTTTATATTTTCAGGGCAAACGTATATATATATATATATATATAGTCATCTGCAGACAGTTCTGTTTCGCTGTATCACAGTACGGTCAGACTCCGATTGCGTCGATATATATATATATATATATATAGAGAGAGAGAGAGAGAGAGAGAGAAAGAAGACAATTATATTTCTAGTAATTTTAATACAAAAATAAATCGTTATCTTGCATTAGAAATTTATTGCAACTTCTTTAGCTTGCATTTTTACCATAACTTATTTGTGTACTTCTTGAACAACCAAACAAATCAAACCACTATTTTCTCAAAGCTGAGACCCTAACAGGTGAACCATAAAATAACTCCACTTAAAAGGTAGTTTTTATATATATATATGTATATATATATATATATATATATATATATATAATCATATTCTACTGCTACTGCTGCGCAGGGGGCTACATAAGAGGAAAGTTATGAAACAAGTGACAGGAAAGTTATGAGAAACAGTGACAGGTTATAGGGTATGCCTGGAAATGGGTAAGAGAAGGGAGAAGATACTGAGAGTGGAATGGACGGAGAAAGGATCATGAGAGAATAGAGGCGAGTTAGTGTGATAAGAGGTGTCTATTGACCTTACATTTAAATTCCTGGAGATTGTAGCTGTCGAGGAAGCAAGTAAACGGAAAGGGGTCCACAGGCGGAAGTGCGAGAAAAGAAGCTGTAGGAATAGAATTTGCGTTCATATTTTATTGGTTACACAGTAAAAGGGTGAGACCTAGTTGCTAACCTTGTGGCTTGAGTACGCTTAGGAGGCACCAGTGAGCTAAGTTCATCGGAGGGGAAGCCGGGAAAGTATTTGTAGAAGAAACACAGGGAAACCACATTGCGTCGATGATAAAGTGACTTTATCTGAGTTGGCATGTCGGCATCGATCACATTACAGATTCTCCGTTTGATTTTGTCAAGAACACCTAGGCGGATAGCAGGCGCACCCGACCAGATATGGCAGCAGCATTCAATGCAAGGGCGGATAGTAGATTTATATATGTGCAAGACGGTTTTAGACGGGAAAAACTTCCTGGCCCTACACAGACAACCGACCTTCTTAGCAGCGGATTTAGCTATAGATTCAATGTAATCATTCCACTTGAGGTCTGTTGTGAGTGTTAATCTGAGGTGGCGCAGTGTTTTTGCTCTCAGGGAGACTAGCCTGATCCATGCTAATGGGGGATTGTCTGTAACGGCTAACAGATAGCAGCTTCGTTTTGGAAGAATTAAAATTCACAAGACATTCTTAGCCCAGTCAACCACGAATTGGAGGTCCTTTTCAAGCTCAGCAGCGAATTTTGCTTTGTCAGCCTCGGCAGATTTTTATTCAAGGCAAGAGTAAACCGTAGTGTCGTCAGCATATATGCCTACATAGGATTATAATAAGTCGGAGAAATCGTTAATGTAGATCAGGAAAAGGGTAGGACCTAGAATAGAGCCTTGAGGGTCACCCACGTTTGTATGATAGTATTAGGAGGCATGTCCGTTCAATTCTCCCTTGTTCGACGCTGCTGAAAACCTCTAATCTCTATCAGAGGCCTTGCTGCCAGATGTATTTTACCATCATACCCAGGACTAGATAGATAGATAGATAGATAGATAGATAGATAGATAGATAGATAGATAGATAGGAATAGCCAAAACTAGATAGATAGATAGATAGATAGATAGATAGATAGATAATGAAAAAAACTCTGGGATATGTCAGCTACCAGGTCTAACGCATCAACATGCACTCAACACTAACGGGAAAGTAGAATTATCAATAAACACTATACAACGCTATTTGATCTCCCAGGTTATTTTGTTCATTTTATTGTGAGAAATGCGCGAGAGTGGCCTGGTTTATGAGATAGATAGATAGATAGATAGATAGATAGATAGATAGATAGATAGATAGATAGATAGATAGATAATGAACAGACTGAGATAGATAGATAGATAGATAGATGATAGATAGATAGATAGATAGATAGATAGATAGAAAATGAACTGAGATAAGATAGATAGATAGATAGATAGATAGATAGATAGATAGATAGATAGATAGATAGACAGACTGAGATAGAATAGACTAGATAGATAGATAGATAGATAGATAGATAGATAGATAGATAGATAGATAGATAGATAGAATGAAGTAGGTATCTACTATGGTTAAACATGTTGGACAAGATACGCACTCACACACACACACACACACACACACACACACACGCCAGAGAAATATCTATTTTTTTAAATTTTAATTAAACACTTTCGAATTAAAAACATTATGATGTAAATTAAAATCAAAATCATCCCCCGTTTGCTTCAAATACACTTTATGTAAAAACAACAGTTCCATCAGATTTAGATTTTTTGTCGATGCATTTGTGTTAAATTTGACAGGTAAGAATAAAAACAAATAAGTTTATATTTATTTCCTAATTCCTAATAAAATGAAGGATTTTAATTCCCATTTTGTATTCGTCAATTAGATCTTAAATAGAGTCACAAATGACACATATTATTAATTATGTAGTACGCTCTATTCTTGTAAAATATATTGGTTGCTTAACTGTCTCTGCAAGTTCATAGTTTGCATTTAGAGCTTTTATTCAGTATTGGCACAGTCCACATATGTAGGCGCGTCCACTTTCCTTGGTCAGATAAGATCGGATCAACCATTTGATATGATTATCGAAGACATGAGGGTCGTCGAGTTTGATTACTCAGTAAAGATCCAACAAAACAAATGAAGTCGCCTTCACGGTATAATCGCACAGAGCGCGGTGACTCTTGCCAAGCCACTGCAGTTAAAGAACATCGTATGTGATAAATGGTTGAGATGGTCGGTCGTTTCCGAAACAATAGGCGCATGGTCTTGTGCCAGCCCCGATTAGCATAAAAAGTACGAAAACTACACGTCAGTTAAAAGAACGAAAAATATAGACGAAAAAAATATCTACAAATTTTAATTTGATTAACAAAACATCGGGAGATGCGTTGTGGTGCATTGGATATCGGCTCGGAACGAGAAGTCAGGGAGCCGAGTTCGAATTCCAGCCGAATTCGTTGCATTCACTTACACACAAATACCCTTGGGAAAGGTATTAATCTGTCTATTCCTTCCAGTTATGGGTTAAATAACAGGACAGATTGGGTTCTATAGCCTTGTCAGGCAAGTAGTCTACCGCAGAAATCAATAGCAACCTATTGATTGAGGCTTTTACTGGGAATAAAGTTGGAGATCCGTTTTATACTGTTATGAAGTATAAACTAATCCCCCACTAATTACTACTTGATAATATAACACATTTCTGCCCCCTCTAGCTATGAGTCAAATAACAGGACAGATTGGGTTCTATAGCCTTGTCAGGCAAGTAGTCTACCGCAGAAAGCAATGGCAACCTACTGCAGGATAATCTTCTGCCTAGTCAGTCATGTCTCTTTCGAGACATGATCGACCAAACGTGTATCACGTATGGCACTTAACTGACTGAATAAAACATCGGAATACTTTAAATGTAATAAGTTTCTGATTAAATCTAAAACTAAACCCCAATATTAGTCTTTCCCTTTAATATTATTGGAACCACACAAATTCACTCGTTTTCAAGCGATAATGATTTGGGGGAATGTTTTTCAATTATGGTGTTTTGTGATTATACAAAATCAATGACGCGGTTCAGCAGAAATTACCTTAAATATTTATTCATTTAACAAAACAACCAATGAAAAAAGAAAAATCATCTGGTCTTCAGTCAATCGCCTACACAAAGTTTCTGCTAAAAAACATTAGGAGCGCGTATGAAATGAGATGAAAATATATTTGCCAATATTTCTCTGAGTTATTGATGAGAAATTTAACAAAATAATTACTACTAATGGCGTCTTACTATCTCGTGTCGTCAGTCACTAATTCTCCATCTGTAAAGCTAACATCATACCAGATGAGTTTAAATAGACAATATTTTGCATCACTTTTGCTCGTTATACAAATTTCGGTGGAAGAACACGGGTCTTAATAATTAACTTCTCACATTTGGATTCGTTTGATAATGATTGTTGTTGGTTGGTCGTTTTTGTGGCAAATCAACCTCGGCGGGTCATTTGTTGCCAACTAAACTGTATTTATTTATTACTAGTAATACCTTTATTTCTTTCAATAATTTATTGTTGTTTATATAAGATTTGTGTCTAGTAATACATTTTTCTTTTTCGAGTATCAAGATTCATTGGGATTTGTGTTTTTAAGAGCAGTGTCCCCAAGTCCTACCCTGTTATTTAACCTATAACTGGAGGGAAGGGACGGATTAATACCTTTCCCAAGGGTACCAGTGCTTAAGTGAATGCAGCGTATTCAACTGGAATTCGAACTCGGCTCACCGATTTCTCTTTCCGAGCTGTATCCACTGCACCACAACGCACACCCGTCACTATACGCTTACTGCAACCTTGGTATTACCAATCTGTCACCCATCTAAGTACTGACCAGGCTCAACGTTGCTTAACTTCGGTGATCGAGCGAGAACCGGTGTATTCAACGTGATAGGCCGTAAGCCTTTTGATAATGAAGTAATAATAATGAAAATAACTCAGAGACATATGAACAGGAATTAGTCAATATAAGCAGTACCATACAACGTAACAACTACCCAGGATACATGACGGCAACTCCAACGAACGTGAAAGGGAGGGTACATGATGATAACAACTTTCAGAAACAGTCTTGTTCTGCCTACTCTTCGCAGATACCTCTCCCGAGCAAGATCTCCAGTAGAGGAGAACATTGCTAACAACTGTGTGTACGCCATTCCATGTATTTGTGGACTATAAAAAAGGAAAGTGTCGCCTCATTAAGGAAAGTTTGCAAGAACATCGCAAGGCCGTAACACAGGGAGAGATAAGAAAAAATCAGACATAGCTGACCACATATGAAGAGGAAAGGAAATCACCACCCCCAATTGGATAAAGTTGGAATAATTGATAATGATGTTATCGGAGGTAGAAAAACAAATCATATGTAGCCATAACAACACACCATTACATGCCTTAGTTCTTTCTGCAGACTTGGTAAGTAGTGTGACCATAGAGGAAATCCAAATATAATAATATCGTGCCAGTGATAATAGAAGCACTTGGAATGATATAAAATGGAACAAAACAACACATTGAAAGAATCCCTGGAAACCCCAGCTTAAGAGATACACAAAAAATGTCTTGGTAAGTACAGCCCGCACACTAAGGAGAACATTGTCTATGTAACGCTAGGGGAGATAGAAAAAACATGAAATGGAGCCATAACAACACACCACGATATGCCTTAGGTCTTCCCGCAGACTTGTTTGGTAATTCGACCAAAGCAGAAATCAAAATATGATGAAAAATGACAACATAATAATAATAAAATATTCAATAATGAAAATAATAATAAATATTCAATAATGAATAATAATAAAAACATTCAATAATAAAAAAAGGCAGTAAATACAAACAATATTTACATTTAGTAGATTCTGTAGAAAAGCAAAACAGAAGCCAAGAACCCACTATTGCGGCAAAAAATATGAAAATGAAAGCCAAGGATAAAGCTCTTGAACAGATGAAAAAAACGCTGGCAAGACAAACCTCTGCATGGCCAATATCCAGAACGTGCCAATAAATCCAATATTGATAAAGTTAATACTCATCGATGGTTACGTGCATCTGTATTAAAGTCTGAGACTGAAGGCTTTATTCTGGCTGCGCAAGAACAAAGTCATTTTGCTAGGAACTTCCCAGCAAATATCATACATAATATGGATTCAAAATGGATGTTCTGTGATAAATACCAAGAAACAATAGACCATCTAATCTCAGGATGTTCTGTACTTGCCCCAAATGAATATAAAAATCGTCACGATAGAGTAGGGCAATATTTACACTAGACAATGTGCAAACACTATGGAAAATATGTAAACAAACAGTGGTATGAACATCACCCAGCACCGGTTACAGAAATAGAAGATATCACCATTCTATGGCATTACACCATCTATACAGACAGAAAAATTGAAGCAAATAGGCCGGACATTATTGTTAAAAGCCAAAAAGAAAAAAAATCTTACTTATTAATTGATATGGCTTGTCCATCGGATTGTAACATAGCAACCAAGAAATTTGAAAAACTGTCAAAATATAAAGACCTGGAAATTGAAATAGAAAAAATGTGGAAATTGAAAACAAGAATCGTGCCAGTGATAGTAGGTGCACTTGGAATGATAAAAAATGGAAAAAAACAACACATTGAAAGAATCCCTGGAAACCCCAGATTCAGTTATATACAACAAATTGTCTTGTTAAGTACAGCCCACACACCAAGGAGAACTTTGTCTATGTAACGCTAGGGATGATAAGGGAGATAGAAAAACATGAAATGGAGCCATAACAACACACCACGACCGCCCTTAGGTCTTCATGAAGATTTGGTAGGTAGTGCGACCATAGCAGAAATTGATATATAATGAAAAATGACATAATAACAATAATGATAATAATAATACACTAGATATTAAATAAAAAATAAACAATTCAAATCTCTAATATTGTGAAATCCAGTGAACAAGTGACTTAAATTCTTCATATCAATCACTGATGTTATTTCGTGAAGTTACGAACGATAAGGAGATGCGAGAGGTGATGTTTAACGACACAAAAATGGAATCATCGAGATGAGCTCCAAATCCAGCTAGATTCATTAGTGTGCACTTCTCATTAATTCCCTTGGGGAAGACAGTAAACCATTTCTTATCTCAGCTACAAGTACATAGTGGGATAATTAGTGCGGTGTTTTATACTTGTAAAGACAATCCATCTTGAACGTCGATGTAGCCTCAAATAATTGAATTGCTTCAAGAAAAGCGTTTGGTGTAGTGGTGGTCCTCCTCGTTCTCCACAGGGAGTCAGTAAGAAGAAACATGTAATCTCAATCATTTCCCTCCCATTCCAAACACAAAATGTAATCATTGATTTGCAACGGAATTCTTGGATATTTCCCGTGTATGAGACCGAAGTAAAGCTTATGCTTTACTCTTTCAGTCCAAGCTCTTCCGAAGGAAAATTAATGCAATAATAATTAATGCGTGTTATATATTCTCACAAAGTTCTTGAAATATAGCCAGATATCTTTTCGATTTTATTTTTGACCAGAATGTTTGTCAGAATCACTTTATTATTATTATTATTATTATTATTATTATTATTATTATTATTATGTTGTCATTTTTCATCATATTTTGATTTCTGCTATGATCGCACTACCTTCCAAGTCTGCGGGAAGAGCTAAGACAGATCGTGGTTTGTTGCTAAGGCTCCATTTCATGTTTTTCTATCTCCCTTATCATCCCTAGCGTTACATAGACAAAGTTCTGCTTACTGTGTGGGCTGTACTTAACAAGACAATTTGTTGTATATAACTTAATCTGGGGTTTACAGGGATTCTTTCAATGTGTTGTTTTGTTCCATTTT
Organism: Ascarosepion bandense; assembly: GCA_037127315.1. NCBI lineage: Eukaryota > Metazoa > Mollusca > Cephalopoda > Sepiida > Sepiidae > Ascarosepion > Ascarosepion bandense. The sequence goes on along the minus strand of JBBBDQ010001529.1, from coordinate 2,579,956 downwards.
TTATCATTCCAAGTGCATCTACTATCACTGGCGCGATTCTTGTTTTCAATTTCCACATTTTTTCTATTTCAATTTCCAGGTTTTTATATTTTGACAGTTTTTCAAATTTCTTGGTTGCTATGTTACAATCCGATGGACAAGCCATATCAATTAATAAGTAAGATTTTTTCTTTTTGGCTTTTAACAATAATGTCCGGCCTATTTGCTTCAATTTTTCTGTCTGTGTCTGTGACATCTATTTCTGTAACCGGTGCTGGGTGATGTTCACACCAGTGTTTTTTTTACATATTTTCCATAATGTTTGCACATTGTCCTATGTAAATATTACCCAACTCTATCGTGCCGATTTTTTATTCATTTGGGGCAAGTACAGAACATCCTGAGATTAGATGGTCTATTGTTTCTTGGTATTTATCACTGAACCTGCATGTTGGATCCACATTATTATGTATGATATTTGCCTGAAAGTTCTTAGTGAAAAAATTTTGGTCTTGCGAAGCAAGAATAAAGCCTTCAGTCTCAGACTTTAATACAGATGCACGTACCATTGATGAGTATTAACTTTATCAACATTGGATTTATTGGCACGTTCTGGATATTGGCCATGCAGAGGTTTGTCTTGCCAGCGTTTTTTCATCTGTTCAAGAACTTTATCCTTGGCTTTCTTTTTCGTATTCTTTGCTGCCATAGTTGGTTCTTGGCTTCTGTTTTGCTTTTCTACAGAATCTACTAAATGTAAATCTTGTTTATACTTATTGTCTTCTTTCATTATTGAATGTCTTTTCTTTCTGTTTTCATGTTGTTTGACTCATTGTATCATCCAATTCTTTGTTGTTTCTATGTATGTTAGTAAGCCTATAGTTGTATTGTATGACAATTTTAGTTGAATAAGACCTCTTCCACCTTCTTTACGGGGTGTGTATAGACGGTCTACATCAGCCTTTGGATGATGCAGCTTATGCTTAGAAAGAAGCTTTCTTGTTTTAGAACCCATTCGTCTGATGTCGTTTAGAGTCCAGGTCAAGGTGTTGATACTATATTGGATCACTGGGATAGCAAGGCTATAAATGTTCATAATTCTCTTCTGAGAATTCAATTCAGTTTTTAATATCAGTCGTAGCTTTCTATAATACTCTTTACGCACTATTTCTTTCATTTTTTTATGGTGAATTTTTTTCACTCTCATTTTCACCTAGGTATCTTGTAAGCTTCTTCTGGCTCTAAATCGCTTTTTGTTACAGCAGGGTCTAAGCTAATTGAGGATTTTTGTTGTAGCGATCCTCGTAAAACTGTAGCTTTAGCACATTTATTCAAATTGAATTTCATTCCAATGTCTTGACTGAAGCATTTTACTGTTTGCAGAAGACCTTCCAGCTCGTTATCATTCTTAGGATACAACTTTAAATCATCCATGTAAAACAGACGGCTTATTTTCTATTGAGCTATTTTGTAACCACATTCTGTCTTGTTCAGTTGTTATTATTATTATTACTATTATACGCTAATCATTCATTTCATGTTAAAATAAATGCATTCAGTGAAATAATGGTAGCCCCGCACCGGATGGTGAGGCTGGAATGACCTATCAAACCCTGGGTAATATTGTATGAAAGACTTGCGCTGTCCAAACAACAGGAGACCTATCTCGGTCAAAGAAACGCGATTCAAGGGGACACAGACCGTTATGTTTAAATCCTGTTTGGCTGCAGAAGTTGTTAGCAGTAATATATTGAGAGCCAATTGCCTTTTTAATCCAACCGTGAATTTTCCATAGAATTTTCCATACATTGATATGATCGCAAAGAAAGTTTCAAATCTAAAGCTTTTCTCTAATAAAACTGGATACAATCCAAGGTAGCACTGTCGTCTGGAGTAAGAAATTCTTTCTAATCTGATGGTGTGAATGAATAAAATCAGAATCAGAATTCGAACTCGGAACACTGATTTCACTTTGTGCGCTGATAACCTTTAGGTTACCTGCACAACTCTAAGATGCTTATGAGATAATGAACAAGATTGTTTTCGAGATCATATTTGTATTATTTAAAGACAAATACATTATTTAATATAATGTGTATGGTGCAGTGGGTATCGACTCAGAACAAGAAATCGGAGAACCGAGTTCGAATTCCGGTTAAGTTTGTTGCATTCACTTACGCGCAAATACCCTTCGGAAATGTATGAATTAGTTGTTTTTCCCTTCAGCTATGGGCTAAATAGAAGAACAGATTGGGCTCTATAGCCTTGGTTCACAAACAGTCGACCGCAGAAAGTAATGGCAAGCTACTGCGTGTCAAATCTTCTGCCCAGTCAGTCATGTCTCTTTCGAGACATGATTGCCCAAGCGTGTTTTACGTATGGCACTTGAGTAACTGACTGATTATACAGGGAGCAGCAGGAATACATCTCAAATAATGAGAAGACATTACTGGTTATGATGCCTTCATCTCTCTAATCTCTCACAATCAGGTGGGTGTATTTTGAGGAGGTATATGTCGGAGCTATTTCTACTGCACCCTATATATATATATATATATATATATATATATATATATATATAATCAAAATAACTCTATCAAATCTAAACTAGATTTTGAACACACTACCACTTCTTTCAATAAACGCCTTACAAGTCCCTTATTAAACCAGATTATTATATATATATATATATATATATATATATATATATATATTGCAAGAACCGTTAAGGAAAATTTTGATCGAAAATACAATACTATATAAATCAAAATATCGAAAACATCTCGCTATTACAGAATCACTATATATCAAATAATTATTTCATATCAACCTTACAAAATTTAATAGTGCAAATGGAGTATTGTAATCTTTTTTTATAGAAAGATGCCCAAGCGAATTCCAGTCGCGCGCGACATGTGAGAGCTTAGAATGAATGCGCTTTTTAAAAAATAACACAAGATAAATTACTACGTTATAATCGAAATATGAAGTTAAAACAATAACAGCGGAGACAAAGTAATTGAAAATGGCCAGAGAAGATGATATTTATGATGCACACACACACACATACGCATATATATATATATATATATATAATAAACAGACACACATTACACACACGCACACACACGGACGTATATATATATATATATATATATATATATATATATATATATATATATCATTTTAAAATGCAAAAATGGCTCATACAGAAATTAATTCATTATCTTCAAATTTGAATTTCAGCATTTATATATATTAACCAATCAGCGACGTCATATGAGACGCGAGGTGTTCTGTAAATGTATAGACAAATTTGTTTTTTGCTACAAAAGTTTGGAGGATCACTTCAGAAAATGATCAACAATAGTTTCCCTCCTTAAAATGGTTATTTAATAAATTGGTAAAGTATTTATTAATGAATAAACTTATATGATTAATCAATCTAATTTTTGTTTTTTCTAGAGCCGTCATTTCGCTATAAAAACGATCAATAACGCGAACTGTATCAAGACCTCATCCTTTTACCGTCGAAATAGTCAAATGTAGCCCACATTTCTATTCTGACAGTTTCTTTTCTCGCACTTCCCGTTTGAGGAACTTGCTTCAGATTGGTTGCTTCCTTGAGAGCTACAATCTCTAAAAGTTTAAAAGCAACATCAATTGCCATCTTTCATCGCCTTGATTCCCATCCTTCTCTTATCCATTTTTTTTTTTTGCATTTCCTGTACCCCCACCTTTTTTTTTTTTTTTTTTTTTGCCTGTACCTTGTTTTTTCTCTAGTGCACCAGTGGCGTTGCTTTTGGTGGAATTATATATATATATATATTGTTGGGGCAGAACACCTCTATAATGGACTGTTCCGTTCCGTTCATTACATATACCGGCTAGGCTCTGTATGCGCAAACGTTGGACAGACGCCTGGGAGTAGAGATATGAAGACTATTTGTCGCAGCTGAGAGGAGGTTTCCACTCAAATTTACTCTTTCTGTATTCTTGTTTTCAATATATCTTGTTGTTACAAGTCCCGTATTCGTGTCTTCCTTTCATACTAACTTCCTCAACACAACATATATATATATATATATATATATATATATATATATATATATATATTGTTAAATATAAGAGACAGTGAATGTCTATTATGTTTAATCATGAGCAGTTCTAAATATCGTATTTTGGTTTTAATTTCAGGTGAAAATAAGGACAAAAATTCTCTAACATTTGGATAATTTTTTATTAAGTTGGTTCTAAGCTTTCGGCTCACATGAGCCATCTTCAGAGAGTTTACAAGGACGTTATCACAAAAACATCCACTATCAGCGACGATTTTGTCGTGTGTTGCAAGCAAGATAAGCAACGGCAATAGTTACCAAAAATAACAAACGCAGTCCGCAAATTTGTAATGTGGTTCTGTGACGGCACAATGGGAGCCGAAAGCTTGGAATCAACTTAATAAAAAATTATCCAAATGTTGGTGAATTTTTGTTTTTATTTTCACCTGAAATTAAAGCCAAAATACGATGTTTAGAACGGCTCATGATTAAACATAATAGACATTCATTGTCTCTTACATTTAACATTATATGTTTAGAAAATTATCTACTGCCTCGATACAATATATATATATATATATATATATATACATATATATATATATATATATATATATATATATATATATACATATATATATATATATATATAGTTATTCGCACACAAATCTGCTTCGTTGTATCACAGCTCATCAGTACGGTTAGACATCAGTACGGTTGGACTTTTCGCGTGTTATATACAATGTAAACATACGCCAGTAGCTTAGAGTGTTCTACTTCATTACTGAATGAACGATGCGTAGATGCTTGAGTAGCTACTGTTTTTCAAAGTCCGCCATTCCTGCACTGTGCTCAATCAGAGTGTGTGAGCGTAAATATATATGGTATATCACACGCTAAAAATCTGCTTCCTTCATACGAGCGCCTACAGCGCAGAGGTTGGATCGCCGAGTGATATCAATACAGTCGGGTTTCAATCCTGGCTAAAAGCCATCGGATATCTAGCCGTACTGATGAGCTCGAAACCAACCTGTCTGCGGATGACTATATATATTCTAGTCACTGCTATTTTTATTTCTTCGTCCGACAGATGTTTTGTCTCTGTAAACGTTATTTTATTAGAGAAGACTGACCCGAATTAAAACCACTGGTACCTCCAATGAACACTCGCTTATCAGGTATGAGTTAAATAGATTATACTCATATTTCAGTAGATGCCCCGTTCATTTATTAAACAGTATATTTATCTATTTCCCAAATATTCAGGCCGGTGGATAAAAACAATTAAAATATAGTGTTTAATAAATAAACGGAACATCTACTCAAATATACGTATCCACTCAGAATAACTTTAAAAATGCTATATATTTATTGATATACAAGCACATCATAGAATATAAATACAACAGTATTTACATACAGATCTACATTAAGCTGACATGCAAATTTACTTACGTACATGCACAATACAAACGCGTAAACATGCATTGACACAATCATTCTGATTTTTGTTTATGGATTTCCTTGTGGCCGCTATCGCATTTGAATAGATACAGAGGCACGCATGCGCATGGGATCTCTTTGCACTTCCGCTGGCAAATCATTAAACAATCAGTGAATCTCGGAAGTATTCGAATGATTGATAATGTGAACAGATCGATAGAAAATGCGAGGCTCACTGCCAACGGAACTATTTGACAACGAACCACAACCGACAGCCGTAGTCTCAGCACCAATTACTGCCAACTCGCCTATCGAATGCCGCACCCTCATCACCGTGAACCGTCAGTCTCTCACTGAATCTCTTACCACAATAGCGACAGAGGTCTGCTTATAATACCATTTCAAATAACTTTTCATCGCTATGATTGTCTCATTTTCCATCAGAACAACTGCTGAGAATGCACTACAGTGAACTGATAAAGCGTACCGCTATCAGCGATAGTCTGAATGTCTTCTCTACTCTTACAGCTTTCTCAGTCCCTACATGACATTGCCTTTAACCCAATAAAGTATTAAGATTAGGATAATCTCCCTAAGCTGTAATGTCTCCATCAGTTGTTGTAATCTTTGAGGAAGTTGAGGAAACAAGTCATATGTTGTTTGCGTATGAATAAAGACAATACCTTGTCACACTCTGACATCTAAGAATACACGTATAAAAGGCAGTGTGTAATGGCAATTTAGACAGTCAACGTTACAGGTTCGTAACCACTGTCGAAAAGTGTCGTTATTTTTTTAATGCAGCTATGCATGTTCAATTCCACGCACATCAGGTAATGCGTCAATGATTCCCGCTACCCGCAAGTGCTGCTTGGCTCATGTGTATGACCAGATCTTTTACGTTAAAGCGTTGCATCTACCATGAGTGCGTTGTGGTGCAGTGGATATCGTCTTGGAACGATAAATCGAAGACCCGAGTTCGAATTTCAGTTGAATTCAGTTGCATTCACTTACGCACAAATACCCTTGAGAAAGGTATTAATCCATCTCTTCCCTCCAGTTATGGGTTAAATAACAGAACAGACTGGACTCTATAGCCTTGATTGGCAACCAGTCTACCGCAGAAAGCAATGGAAACCTACTGCGAGATAATCTTTTGCCCAGTCAATCATGTCTCATAGCCTCTATTACCTTTGGCAACTGACTGATTGATCTACCGTAACCCGTTCTTTGCTCATTTTTCGGAGCAGAGGTAGTGATTTGTTCGGTTGAATCTTGTCGAGGTTAGCAGTTTTTAACTTTGTGTCATAGATAATTAATGATGTATTACACAAAATTTAAAACTTCTAAACTTATTGTCAAAAATAATGGTTCACGTACAAGATCTAAACTAAAGACAACCAATATTATTTACGAATTTACATGTTTTTTAAAGAATTTTTTTCATCATCAATCCAAATTCATAGACTACTGTATATTTAGCAAGAAGACTCATAAAAAAATAACCGTAGCACTTTCTGTGTCGATTTTTGATGAAACATGCATAAAAGAAAGACTGGTACATAAATAAAGCTTCTGCTATTGTAAATCCAAGAAAAGCTGTTCGGTGAAAGGTAAATGTAGATCTACAAATGTGATCTTCCATGCTACCATCTCCCCTAAAGAGAACAGAAAAACAGTAATGTGTATATCGGAATTTCGCCAGGGGTTTGGAACAAAGATGTTATGCTCATAGGCACTCCTTTACCAGCCCTGAATTAAAATTTCAGACAGCCCTCTCCTGTAAATTCTGGTAATTGAAGGAAGAAGACCTAAACCCACAGATAAATAAGAAGTTAACTGGCTCGGCACGTACTCCAAATAGTCTAAGTGATAAATCTAATCAGTGCTTAGTAGAAAAGATTAGGATTTTAAAATATTAATGTCAGAATTTACTTCTTAATCAACCAACGAATTAATTAGCAAGTGTCGTCATGGGTGTAGATTTAAACTCCCTTAATTGTTCTCTTCTTTTCTACTTATGCATAATATGTTTAGCCTTTTACAAGGATTACAATTTAAATTTGGAAAACCTGATCTTTCCCCTCCCAAATAAAGATTACTACTATCTTCCCCTATCTCTCCTTCTTGACCTTTTTCTGACCAACCTTCCTCACCCTTCCTTTACTAACTTTTACTTCCGGTACGAGAAGTTCCTTCATTTTACGGTCGACTGGGGTTGGCAATGCATATCTCTAAAAGTCATGTTGAAATAGCTATGCCCCAAATATAATCCGAGTTTATAGTCGAAACAAATGAATATCTGCTCAAGCGCCAAACCAAAAATTTAAAAGACATCCTAACCACATCAAAATTCGAGCACCACACAACACAGTGAGTCACAAAATGCAACAAAAAAAAGATGTGGGGTATGCAACATAATAATAGGAAAACACTTCAAGTTCGAAAACACATCCACATTCGAAATAAAATAGATCTGAGCTGCAACTCGAAAAACGGTAAATGCGCAAAAATATACGTGGGGACGACACTAGACCTGAATAAAAGAGTAGCCCTGCACAAAAGCAATATCAAACTAGCCAACAACAGGAAATTGTATGTCTCCCAACGTTCACATAAATGCAGTGGAGGTAAATTCAGAGTAATACCTATCTACCAAAATGCAGATTATGACACACTCATTATGAGGAAGGAAGAAATATTTATAAAGAAATACAAGCCTTCCCTCAACAAAACAACATGGAAAACCTAAAACACACACACACAAACACACGAAATTTGAATTAAAAGAATCCTCACAGACAAAGAAGGCGCCAAAAGAAACTTAACGTGCGAGTGTGAAAAAAAAAACCCCGCACACATAAACCCTCTGGCCTGGTCGGTCAACACTTGACTTATCCATTCATACACGATACCTTGGCCATCAGAAAAGCAAACGGATCTCTATATATGAAGTCACAAGTTTATTTACCTGAAGAGAGTCAACTTTAGACTCGAAACACGTGTAGCGTCACAAATACTCATATGAACACTTAATGTATCATCCAAGAAGCAAGTAATATAAATAATAATAATAATAATAATAATAATAATAATAATAATAATAACAACAACAACAATAAATCTACACTTTAAACAAAACGTTCACGTCTTCCACACTTTTTATTCTATACCAATTTATCTCGTGGGAACAACCCTATTTCTGTTTTTAACATATATATATATACATTTTCTAAACATATACTGTTGAATATAAGAGACAATGAATGTCTATTATGTTTAATCATGAGCCGTTCTAAACGTCGTATTTTGGCTTTAATTTCAATTGAAAATAAAGACAAAATTTTGGATAATGTTTTATTAGTTTGCTTCTAAGCTTTCGGCTCACATGAGCCATCTTCAGAGAGGTTATTTATACGGTAATACATTAATATGTTGGGTGGTGGTATTACTAGTTCATTTTTTACCACCACCCAACTTAAAAAACATATTAATGTATTACCGTATAAATAACCTCCCTGAAGATTGCTCATGTGAGCCGAAAGCTTAGAAGCAAATTAATAAAAAATTATCCAAATTATCCATTGACTCTTATATTTAACAGTATATGTTTAGAAAATTATTTGCTGCCACGATACACTAAATATATATAAATATGTGTGTGTGTGTGTGTGTGTGTGTGTGTGTGTGTGTGTGCAATTGTGTGTACGTTTAATTATGAGTAATTTAATATACACATTCAGCGTCTTTATCATTACACTGAACATGTACGTATCAGTTTACCCATGATTAAATGTATAGGTAAAATAAAAAGAATATTTTTATGAATTACTTTTTAGATATCAATATGTGCATAATTTGCAAAAATACTTTGAATATTTACGCTATCCCACATTAATACGCTATTTATTTTCTCCTTCGGCCCTAACGCAGACCTGTACTATCGAATGCCTACAATTGTGCAGATAGTGAATACGATCCTGCAAAAACATTATTCCGTACTTATTTTTTACCTATTATCACAATACAGTAAGAATGGTTGATGGGATAAGTGAACTAGTCAGGTGTCGTCTGGACATATTCAATAAATCTTCATTTGTGAAGGTAAGTCTTGTGCTACTCAGGAAAGTAACTAAACATCTTACAGACCATGCTGATTAGTATATACATGTTGTCATAGGTGGAGACGTTGTTCTGCTTACCCAGTACATCATGTTGCAGGAATCACAACAGAATAAATTTAACAATGTTTTGTCTATAGATGATGCTATCTAGCTAATGTTGTGACTTATGGCACTCTACATTAATATGACGGGCTTTTTAACTTATGTCTCTTGGACAAATGAACTGCAGCCTGCATCAATATGCAATCAACACTTAAGGGAAAGTAGAACCTTCTCTTAACAATGGACACTATACCATGCTATTTGATCTCCAAAGGTATCTTGTTGACCTTATTGTAAGAAGTGCACAAGGGTGGTATGATTTATGTGATAGATAGATAGATAGATAGATAGATAGATAGATAGATAGATAGATAGATAGATAGATAGATTTGAACAGACTGAGATAGATAGATAGATAGATAGATAGATAGATAGATAGATAGATAGATATTGCGTTTTACATTTTTTTAATTTCACCCCAAGCAAGGCAGAACTGCCACCAGTGCGCAAGGGGTCACATAAGAGGTGAGTGATGAGAAAAAAAACATTTTGCAGGGGAGTCAGATAATGTGTAAGAACAGGTTTAGAATACATGCGTAAAGAGAGATGCATGAGAGTGGAGTGGAAAGAAAGAACATGATACAAGGGTTGTCAGGGAAAGGATGCGAGTCAAGAAGATAAGAGATGGCAACTGACTTTGCATTTAAATTCTTGAAGATTGAAGCTGTTAGGAAAGCGAGTATACAAAGAATTTCACAGGCGGGAAATATTTGTAGAAGAGATTAAGGGGAGCACCATTATATCGGTGTGAAAGTGATTAAATTTGAGATAACAGGTCAGGATCATAAAAGATTCTTCATCGGATTTTGTCAAGAAGCTCGAGACGTATAGCAGGGGCACCCGAACAGATGTGACAGCAAATATTCAATGCACGGGCGAATGGTAGATTTGTATATGTGTAAGATAGATTTAGACGAGAAAAACTTCTTAGCTCTACAAAGGGAACCAACATTCCTAGCAGCAGATTTAGCCATGGATTCAATGTAGTCATTCCACTTGAGAACGGATAGTATATTTAGACCTAGGAGGCGTAGAGTTTTGCTTTCAGGGAGACTAGCCTGATTCATTCTGATGGATGAGGGTGAGTAGAAGCGGTTGTCTATAGTAGTTAAATGCTAGCAGCTTCGTTTTGGAAGCGTGCACAAAAGGGCAGCCCAAAATGTCAATTACAGGTGAGGGACTCTAAAATCAAGATGGTACAAAAATTTAAATACCTGGGAAGTCTTCTAACATAAGACGGAAAGTGCGACACAGAGATCCGAAGGCGAATTGGCATGGCGAAAGAAGCATTCCAGAAGTTAAGTAAAGTACTAAAATCAGGACAATTTTGCTAGAAATAAAGAGGAGAGTACTGGATTGCTATGTGATGTCGGTTCTTCAATATGGCAGTGAATGCTGGACAATATCTTCGAAGATGAAGGAAAAACTTGAAGCAGCTGAAATGTGTTTCTACAGAAGGATGCAGCAGATATCATGGACCGAGCATGTGAGCAATGAAAAGGATGGAAACGAAAGGGAAATTAATACTGAGCATCAGGAAGAGACAACTGAAGGTCCTAGGACATCCAATAAGAAAGGAGGCTTGGATAACCTGGTACTGACAGGCCAGATAGAGGGAAAAAGAGACAGAGGAAGGCAGCGGATAACATATTTGCAGGGCCTGATCAGGTGGATGACGGCGTTGCGAGGTGTAACAGGAGCAAACATACTAAGAACCACAAGAGATCGGGAGACGTGGAGAGTTCCTGAAATGAGGAGGGAAGGCTTGGAAAACCTGATACTAAAAGTCCAGATAGAGGGAAAAAGTACAGGGGAAAGCAGCGGATAACAAATTTGATGGACCTGATCAGGTGTATGGTGGAACGAGTGTTGCGTGGTGCAACAGGAGAAAGCTTGCTAAGAGCCACAAGGGATAGGAAGACGTGGAAAGCCATGATCGCCTACATCCTGAACGAGTTCCACAGGCAGAAAGTGCAAGAAAAGAAGCTACTGGAGTAGACTTGTCTTCATTTGGTTGATTTAACTGTGATGAGGTGTGACCCAGTTGCCAGTCTGGTTGCACGTGTAAACACCTGTTGCAGAGGCACCAGTGACTTAAGTTCGTTGGAGTAGAAGCCATGAAAGTATTTATAGAACAGACAAAGAGAAGCCACATCCCGTCGGTGGGGAAGTAGCTGGAGTCGAGCCGCCAAGTCAGTGCCTATCTCGTTACTGATTCTCATTTGGAGCCTGTCAAGAACACTGAGATAAACAGCAGGGGCGCCTGACCATATATGGCAGCAGTACTCCATGTACTGACGAATGGTTGATTTGTAGATATGCAGGATGGATTCAGGTGGGAAAAACATTCTAGTCCGACACAGTGATCCAACCTTCCTAGCAGTGGGTTTAGCTATTGACTCAATGTAGTGGTTCCACTTGAGATCAGAAGAGAAGGTAAGGCCGAGGAGGCGCAGTGTATTGCTCTCAGGGAGACTCGCTTGGTCCATGCCTATGGGAGGCAGGAGAGGTTACCTTTGATGATTGACAGAAAGCAGCTTTGTTTTAGACGCATTAAAATTTACAAGCCACTTCTTACCCTAATTCACCAGAGAGTGTAGATCCCTCTCAATATCAGCAGCGAGATTATGTTTGTCCGTCACGCCTGGATTCTTACTGATGCGGGAGTAAATTGTGGTGTCATCTGCGTAGATACCTACCTGGCTCTTGATCTCATCTTGGAGATCATTTATGAAAACAAGGAAGAGCATCGGAACTAGGATAGAGCCCTGAGGTACACCAGCGTTTGTACAGTAGGATGTGGAGGCATGCCCATTCAAGACGACCTTCATTATGCGGTTATCTAAAAAAGATAGGATCAGATGAAGCAAGCGTCCGGTAATACTATAACCCCGTAGCTTGCATAGAATGCCAGAGTGCCAAACCCTGTCAAAAGATTTGGAGATGTCCAGAGCAACATCACGAGCCTCGCCGGACTCCACAGGGGTCTGGAACATGTACTCCGAAATGGTCGTTATTGAAAGACAAGGGGAAGTGGCCAAATGTAAAGGCAAATTGTTAAGAAGAGCAGAGACGCAACTATGAGAACGATTACATTTTTATAATGGTGTCACCCCAAGCAAGGCATTGTACTGTCACTGTTTTGCAGGTTGTTACATAGGAGTTAAGTTATGAGAAAGAGTGGCAGGTTTTAAAGGGTGTCAGGAAGTGGGTAACAGAAGGATGAGAATAATGATGAGAGTAGAGTGGACGGAAAAAGGAGCATGAAAAAAAGAAAGAAAGAAAAAGAGAGAAAAAGAAAGAAAAAATAAAGACATAGAAAAAGAAAGAAAAAAGTAAGAATCATAGGATTTTTTTATAATCAAATCGCCCCAAGCAAGGCATTTAACTGCCACTGTTTTGAAGGGGGTGTGGCAGGTTTTAGGGGGTGTCAGGAAGGTGCTAAGAGAAGGATGAGAATACTGATGAGTGTGAAGTGGACGCAGAAAGAAGCATAAGAAAGAAAGAAAGAAAGAAAGAAAGAATAGAGAAAGAATGAAAGAGAAAAAGAAAGAAAAAGAAATAGAGAGAAAGAAAGAAAGAATGGATGAAAGAGAGAAAAAGAAAGAAAAAGAAATAAAAAGAAATAGAGAGAAAGAAAAAAGAATGAAAGAGAGAAAAAGAAAGAAAAGGAAATAAAAAGAAAGAAAGAAAGAAAGAAAGAAAGAAAGAAATCGTAGGATTTTTTTATGATTATATTGTCTCAAGCAAGGCATTTTACTGCCACTATTTTGCAGATGGTTACATAAGAGGAATGTTATGAGAAAAAGTGACAGGTTAAATAGAGGGTGTCAGGAAGTGGGTAAGAGAAGGATGGGAATACTGATGAAAGTTGAGTGGATGGAGAAGGGAGCATGAGAGAGAGAGAGAGGATACAGGTTAGTGAGATAGAAGATGACTATTGATTTTACATTTAAATTCTTGAAGATTGTGGCTGTCGGGGGAAAAGTCAACGAAAGGGAGTTCCACAAGCGGGAAGTGTGAGAAAAGAAGCTGATGGAGTAGAATTTACGTTTACATTTTATTGGTTTCACATTAAATGGGTGGGAACTAGTTGTGGCACGAGTAAATTTATATATATATATATATATATATATATATATATATATATATATATATATATATTTATTTATTTCATAATATTGTTAGCTCTACTTTTGTATTGAGCACTTTCTTTTGATAAGGAATATTATTCCAATAATGCTTATATATATATATATATATATATATATATATATATATATATACTCAGAAAAAAAAAGAAGCAGGGTAATTATGCAGGAAGTCACCAGGTGCAAATACGCAGAAATTTGCCAAGTGACGATGTCATAATCGCAGACCTTTTCAAAGATGTAGTGAAGAATTAAACGAATATCTGGCAGTATCATTTACTCACTGGATACGAAAAAGAAAAGTATCTAAAAGTTTTAATCTAGCAAAAGTAATTCGACTATAGTAAAAAAAAAAATTGAGATAATAGAAACCCTATTAACTCTCACACAAACATCTTATTATTAAATATAACGAAATTATTCTCAAAATACTTACAGAATATGACTTACAAAAAACGAATATAACCACCTGAATGTAGGAAGATAAAACGAATAATGTATCGTGTAAATTATAAAAAGTATAATTTTAATATAATTTACAAATAATATAGATTTAGCATTTGTCTATACTTCTGATAATAACGGATAGAGAACGCCATTGAAAATTACGTTTAAGTTACTTTTGTAATTTTTGAGAATTCCATTTTTTGTAGAAATCATCCGTCCGTACATGGAATACTCCTGTCATGTATGGTCAGGCGCATCCGCTATTCATCTCAGTATTCATATGCTAGACATTTTTACGGACTAGCATATGCGCTGATTACTTAACTTAAACGTAATTTCCAATGGCGTTCTCTATCAGTTATTATCAGAAGTATACACAAATGCTAAATCTATACTCTTTGTAATTGATATTAAATTTATATTTATAATTTATACTATTCCTCCTATGTAACCCCCTGCACAACAGCGGCAGTAATGTAATATTTGTTTGAAGTTTTCTCAAAGAAACATAAAATAGATGAAGAACTGGAGAAGTCCAGGAATACATACACTTAGAACAGCAATTAGAAAAGAAAAACAACGGAACTTGAAATAAAATTACATATACGACACGGTGGAAAGTATTTAACAAGTTTAAATATGTAATGAAAAGAGGATTGCCAATATACTTCAAGCAAGAAATTCATTGATGCAAATTAGTAACAAAGGTAGAAGATATGAACTACAAGAGTTTACCGGTAAGGACTGACAGAAAAAGGTGCAGTCACACATGCTGTAGACAGATTTAGTAAAGGCAGTGAACTAGTCTTGGTGGTGATGATGATAAGAAGGACGATGACTTATCAATAATTAGCTACTACGGTAGTAAAAGTTTATTGGTTACTCAGCCAACAGCAAACTCTATAACTAATGGCCTAATTCTATTGCAAGAAACCAACACAGTTAGGTTTATAATCATTGCTGTTTATTTGCGAAAATGAAATTCAATTATCCTGTCTGTTGACGATTAATCGTTCTTGAATGCGATCATTTAATCAAATATGATTAAATGACTTTTCTAAGAACGATATAAGAAAAATATTCGATGAATTTTGTTAGCGAAATAAAAAGCCATCAACCTGTGAATCATGAATGTCTGGTATTTGCCAGTTTTTTTTTAATCGTTTTACCCCAAGAAAGGCGGTAACGCCACTGATGTGCAGAGGGCTACATAAGAGTAAAAAGATTAGATAGGAGGATAGTAAAGAGAAAGAGGAATCGGTTACAAGGGGCGTCAGAGAAAGGAGCAAGAGAAGGATAGGAATCCAGGTGTGATGACAATTTCAAAGGTAGAGAGAAAGAAAATGATATACAGGGTGATGTAGAAAGAATTAGAGTCAAGTAGTTAAGAGATGGGTATTGACATTGCATTTACATTCTTGGAGGAAAAAGCCGTCAGGAAAGCAAAAATATGGAAACAAGTTCCACAGGCAGAAAGTGCGAGAAAAGAAGCTACTGGAGTAGACTTGTGCGCATTTGGTTGATCTAACTGTGAGTGGGTGGGATCCGGTTGCCAGTCTGGTTGCACGAGTAAACACCTGTGTGACTTAGTGACTTAAGTTCGTCAGAGTAGAAGCCATGAAAATATTTATAGAACAGAGGGAAGCCACATCCTGTCGGTGAGAAAGCGGCTGGAGTCGAGTTGCCATGTCGGTACCTATCACATTACTTATTCTCTCTTAGAGCCTTTCAAGAACACTGAGATGAACAGCGGGTGCGCCTGACCATATATGACAGCAGTATTCCATGCACGGACGGATGATTTCTACACAAAATGTGTTGTGGATTCCGTAGGAGGAACAGCCAAAATAATGAACAACACCACCAGGTATGGAGATAGAAAAGTAGGTTATATTGAACGTAATATACAAACTGGAACGCGGGTTAGTCAATTCAGGAATACTATTTGTAGAAATAAATATATACAAATCTTGAAATGAAATAGTATGTCCGGGTAACTTATTCTAGCTGAGTGGAGCTCAGAGCTAGTCTCTGGGTAACTTCGGTATCTGTCGGAACGCTTCGATAACTGTAACGGATCTCTACGATTACTCTCCACTGTAAGCTGCAACTACAACTAAGATTCCAGATCTTACCTGTTCTCTTTATGGCAGGCTTATATATACACTCAGTCGAGTCCATTGTCATGTACAAAAGAGGGAGATCTCACAACAAAATAGAATTCTTAAAAACTACAAAAGAAAGTTAACCTTCATCGAAAGAGTAAAAGAAAATTCTATACAATGTAAATTAGAAAGTTCTCAAGAGCTCTTTTGAAGTTTCAAGACGTATAGCTGTTACCCAACGATTCTTTAGAATTTGCATCATATCACAATTGCTTTCATCACAATCTTTCGACAGAACTAGTCTCCGGTATTCCTCAAGCATCTTTTTTAATCAGTAGTCTTAGAATCAGTAGTCTTAGAACCATTAGTCTCCAAAGTTAATTTCATCCAGAAAATATATCGTCTTCCCAATTCCTATTTTCTCTCATGGTTGCCCTACATTAATATTTAAATTCCTCACTAGTTGTTTCTCAACCCTTATTTTGAAAAAACTTCTGTTTCCCTAAATTAGTGAACGACTAAATTATGCAGCAAGAATTGTTTTATCCAGTCAATCATATCCCATGAAACACTCAGTCAATGTACCAAGATTTGTTTTGTTGAATCTTAAAAAACAGTAAGAATTTGATTTATAAGATGGAGGCTTAACATGAAAATATTTTCTTAGGTGAATAAATTCATCATAAAAAACATAATTTTGTTTCTTACTTCGAATAAAGAGACGCTAAATGTTGAATAAATTATTTGACTGCTTAAATTATGCCAACATAATTTGGGGAAGAATATGATGGCAGATCAAAATCAGCTTCATTCATAAACAATTAGGATAGATTAAAGGCAAGAGGGACAAAAAAAATTGCATAACATACTTAGTGAGTTTGAAAACAAGGTTTAGGAGAAATAACAAAAAGACAAAATTTATTAAAAACTAAGTGTTAGGGCGCTCTCCACCTTTGTTATAATAATGGACTGTTCCTATCACTATATAAAGTGGTAGTGGAAAGACCTCAACGTTGTGTTGTGCGTTGAGCATTGGATTGCGTTAGCGGTGACTGTTCAGCTCGATACCAAGTCAGTTGAATACTTCCGGTAGCGAACCGGAAGTGTGCATATACACAGACTCTACGTCTTATTACTTTACTAAACGATTGTTCCTGTACTTACTAATAATTCTGTTGTACATACTATTTTCCGGTAATATATTTAATTTATTTATTTCCGTTGTTTGTGATTATTTACTAAACTATTTACATAACATAACACTAAGATGAACAGGAAATTGTGGAGAGCTATGATCCCAAACAATCTATCCTGTAAGTATCAGATTTTTTCAGTATGTGTCCTAGAGATTTTAACTGTCTCGTCCTAATGCTAAGTACAAGTTTACTTTTTGTTCCCGTTTTCCGTCAGACATCTTTGTTATACACATGTTCAATCTATGGTAAGCTCAACATTCTTTTGTAGAACCACATTTCTGTTGTCTCAAGTATCTTCTTCATCTTTGAGGTGAATTTCCAGCATTCGCTGCTATACTGAAGAACTGATAATACGTACCAGTTAAGTACTCATTTTTTTCATATTGAACTGTTGACCACGTCCGTCATAATTTATGAATATAGAATACAGCGCATTGGAAGCGTGCTGGGCCCATAACCTTTGTTTTTTATCATTTAAGATAAATAATAAAAAAAACAAATGTTTAAAATTCAGTGTAGAAAATATTCTTTTTTTTTTAATTATAAAATAAGGTCAGTAGCCATTTTTTATATGGCAGCTAATGCTGGACAATCTCATCAAATATGAAGGAAAGACTAAACACAATGTGGTTCTACAGAAGGATGCTGAGGATACTATAAGCCGAACATGTGAGCAAAGACGAAGTTTTGGAGAGGATGGAAATAAAAAGGAAAATTATACTTAACATCAGCTAAACTTTCCCGGATACTTCGTGAGGATGGAGGGCTTGAAGAATCTCATAGTTAAGGAACGGATAGAGAGACAGAGGAAAGCAACCCGTGATATACTTGATGAGCTTGAGCAAGTGGATAGCGAAACGGGGTTTAGGAGAGATACCAAGAGGAAAAGTGTTAAGAACTACAAAGGACAGAAGGATGTGGAGGGCCATGATCGCCTATGTTCTAAAGAAACACGACACATAAAAGATGAACATTTTCAGTTATTTGAGACTTTTTCATAATGACGTTTCTTTGCATATTAACCTAAATATTTTTTTTTCTGAATGAAGGACAAGTCATAGTAAATGTTATGCTGTTTCCTGTCTATGGTTAGGAATTAAATAGGTTCTTTTTACACTAATTTTGAACTAGAAACGAAACCATATAGCTAATTAAATAAGTAGTTATAGTCGTTCCACGTCTCAGTCGAGGTGTGTAGAAATTATAATGACCAATCTAGTGTGTCTCTGTCATGTTAATGATATTAATTACTCGCTCCTACTATTCTTCATTCTCTTTTAATTTCTCCTTCTCTCTTTCCTTCATTTCCTTTCATCTCTCTCTCTCTCTCTCTCTCTCTTTCATCCACCTGCTTCCTATTTCTTTTTTCCTCTTCCCACTTTCTTTTCTTCTCTTCCTTGCTTTTCCTCATTCTACTTCATTTTCTCCTCGTCTTCACTTTGCCTGTTTCCGCTATTTTCCTCCTCTTTCCTCTTTCTTTTCTCTTTCTCTTTACAACTTTCTCTTTGCTTTTCTTTTCTTTTCCCTCCTTTTTTTTCTCATTTTAATTTCCTTCTCCTTTATATTCTCTTTTTCTATCTTTTCGATTCACTTATTTTTCTTTCTTCCTTTTCTCTTCTCTCCTCATATACTCAATCTCCAATTCCATTTTTTGGCTCTTTTTATTCGTTTTTCCTTTCATATGCTTCCTCTTTCTTTTCGTGCTTTCTTTTTCTCTTTCTTTTTCCAACTTCTATCTTTTCCTTCATCTTTTCTTTTTCCGTTCATCATTTTTTCTCATTTTTACTTATATTTTCTCCTTTTTATCTCGTCTTCTCTTTTTAAATAGACATAGCGAAGTGATGTATGACAACCGACTTGTGTAAGACCGGTTGAAAAAAAAAAACGGTATATATGGAATATTGTCCGGGTGAGGTGGTTTGGCTGCGTGTAATGCTTATTTGACACAAGAAAAATAATTATTAAGAAATTTAATTAATTCTCGAAATTAAACAAATTGAGAGATTCTCAACAAATCGTCCCCAGAATATTAACTTGAGGATATCTTAGTAATTTGATACAAATAGGTACTGGAAAAACAGGTGAGAATGATAACAAGTAATAAATTATTTATTTAATATCTGTCCTCCTATATGATAGCGAATGCTGGACGAACTTCTCAAAGAGGAAGAAGAGACTCGAAGCAACAGGAATGTGGTTCTACAGAAGGATGCTGAGGGTACTACAGACCGAACGTGTTAGCAACGACGTGATTTCGCAAACGAAAAGGAAACTTTTGCTTAGCATAAGAAAGAAACAGCTGAAATTTCTGAGACGCGTAATGAGGAAGGAGGGCTTGGGGAATCTAATACGCAAAGGACATATAGAGGGAAAGAAAGACAAAGGAAAGTAGTGTGAGACATACTTGATCCTCTTGAGAAAGTGAATGGCAGAGAAGGTTTTCTGAGGGGTAACAAGAGAAAGGGTGTTAAGAGCCACAAGTGATAGGAAGATGTGGAAGGCCATGATCGCCTACATTCTGATGGAAGACGGCACATAAAAGAATATAGTTACCATCAAAAAGAGACAGCTGGAGTTTATAGAACAAGTAATAAGGTAGGATGGCTTGGAGAATTAAATACTCACAAGATGTATAGCGAGAAAGAGAGATAGGGGAAAGTAGCGTGAGACATACTTGATTAGCTTGAGCAAGTGGATGGCGGCGGAACAGGGGGTTGGAAAAGATCAGTCAGTTAAGTGCCATACGTGATACACGTTTTGGGCGATCATGTCTCTAAAGAGACATGACTGACTAAGCAGAATATTATCTCGCAGTAGGTTGCCATTGCTTTCTGTGGTAGACTGATTGCCAGCCAAGGCTATAGAACCCAATTTGTCCTGTTATTTAACCCATAACTGAAGGGAAGAGAAGTATTAATACCCTTAACAAGGTTATTTGCGCGTAAGTGAATGCAAGGAATTCAACTGGAATTCGAACTCGGAACCCCGATTTGCTGTTCCGAGTCGATATCCACTGCACCACAATGCAAGAGAAAAAGTGTTAACAGCGACAGGGTTAGAGGCAAGTGGAAATCTATGTCGTCTGAAAGGACACGGTACATGAAGAAGATGAATATCTATTAAAACCATTCTGGGTTTGTCATTTAGCTAAGGATCTAACCATTGAATTGGTGATACTTTTAAGCAGTATTATTTTGGAAAAATTCCTTTCGAAAGGAAAGAAAATTAAACAAAACCAATGTTTAGCATATTCACATGTGGTTTTATTGGAAAATGAGTCTTCATGAAAGTTGGTTATCAAAATATCAGTCGAGTAGCTAAGAACATGCGACTAAGAAATTAATGATTTAATCGTGCTAATACATCACGTCTGATAGGTTCGATTCTCATATGAACAATGCGTGCCGACGAAGTGAGAATTTATTCGGTGGCCGGCCGAGATGAAGTGACACCGAAAATAGAGCTTAGAAAATGAAAAGCAAGCGGAATATAGAGCGTATCTATATCGTAAGAGTCGATATGTCTCTCATGTAAAGGCGAACGAACCAACACAGACTATTGTTGTTCCATCATATTTGAGGAGAAGAGGTTCAAGGTTCAGACACCTGTGAACCGCTGTCAAACATTAAAATTGAAGCCTGAAACATTTAGAATAACCTGCATTTCCTTAATATCTTAAAAGAATCCTGGTCTTCTTCATCATTATTCTAAGAACTGATTAATCTTCAAAATCTGTCAAGTTTTGTTTTGTATCTCATGTAGCAGACTCAAGTTAGTGAAGTTTCAACTTTGAGCTTCGGACTTGTCAGACCTTATATAGATAGAGGATGTCGTCGAACCGTTATCCGAATCATGAGTCCGTCATCTATAAGCATTAATTTTGGCGTCATAGCTAAGGATCCTGATATGAATATTTTAATGGAAAGACACATAATGTATATCGTTATATTCAGTGAACATAATCAGGGTATCGAGGATATAGTAGGACCATCTATCAAACCATGGTGTTATATCGTGTAAGGGGTCAGTTACCATGATGATATGAAATATCCTGATCCTAACTGCATCTCTTTAACTCAAGCCTATGCTTGCATATGGTTCTTGTAGTCGAGATTGTTGTGGGGTTCTCCCTCTTCATAAAGATGGATTCAGCCAGAGTATACTTATACTATTGCAATAGAAGCGAGACGGGAAAATTCCGCGTTTTCACGCGGTAGTTCCTTTAACACTGTCAATCTCTCTGCCTCCGGGTGAAGAGTATTAACCCAGTCGTGGCTCCGCCGAAGAGTAGAGTTACGAACTGGGCAAAATTAGACAGATATTTTTGGCTGGGCTATATGGCTCGGAGAACCCATGTTAAAAAGGCTTTGTGTCCCATTTTACCCTAGTGGTGGGGAGTAAATAAATACCAAATTCCGCGTTTTCTCGTGGTAATTCCTTTGACAGTGTCAATCTCTGCTTCCGAGCGGAGAGTATTACCCCAGTCGTGGCTCCGCTGAAGAGTAGAGTCACTACTGGGCAAAATTAGACAGATATTTTTGGCTGGGATATATGGCCCGGAGAACCCACGTTAAAAAGGCCTTGTGCCAAATATTGCGCTAGTGGGGGTGGTAAATAAATACAGAATACCGCGTTTTCACAGAGAGTTAACCGGAGAATACGAAAGTACAGAGAGAGACTAGCAGTCAGTACACAGTAGTTCATAGTAGCTTTGTGCTACACTCATCGAGATGATTATTACGCAGTATCCGTCAGCTTCCGACGCGGACATGCGCAATATACTACGGCTTCACTTCCAGAGACATGTACATATACTTTTTAGTAACTCGCATTCCTGGAATAATAATCTTCATTCAAGTTTGTATCCTTACGTTAATACACTTATTTTCTATCTCAATTACTGGACGTTGTTCATTTATTTGTGTGGGCCCCATTCCCGGGATCCACAATACCTGGACTACTAATCTTCATTCAAGTTTGTATCCTTATGTTAATACACTTATTTTCTGTCTCAATTACTGGTCGTCATTCATTTGTTTGTGCGGACTCTATTCCCGGGATCCACAACACCTGGACAACTAATCTTCATTCAAGTCTTTATCCTTATGTTAATATACTTATTTTCTATCTCAATTACTGGACGTTGTTCATTTATTTGTGCAGACCCCATTCCCGGGATCCACAACACCTGGACTACTAATCTTCATTCAAGTCTTTATCCTTATGTTAATACACTTATTTTCTATCTCAATTACTGGACGTTGTTCATTTATTTGTGCAGACCCCATTCCCGGGATCCACAACACCTGGACTACTAATCTTCATTCAAGTCTTTATCCTTATGTTAATACACTTATTTTCTATCTCATTTACTGGACGTTGTTCATTTATTTGTGCAGACCCCATTCCCGCGATCCACAACAGAGATCATACACTTTAAGCTTTTCATCTCCTCGTAAACTTGTCTTTCTTTATTTCAACACAAACTTTTTCATTCAATTCTTTTCTTTCCACTTTCATTTTCTTAATTACAAAATTCTATTCAAAACAAACGTTTTCTAGATACTACATCATTAAGTCGACTCCTTTTTTCTAGAATGGAACAGACCAGAAGTCTTCGTTTTACGATTTCTTTAACAGTTGTTCCTTCCTTAACATAAAAGCCTTTTCGTCTCCACTGAATTACACCACACCAGCCTGTAAGGTCATCATCTTTCTTTCAATGGAGCTACAGAAAGACCGAAACTACGGTGCCACTTGCAAAGAAGAAATTGTTTCTACTATAATTTTCTTTGTTCGGGGTCGTCTTTTAGTTTTATCATCATAACCTTCTGCTGCGGTAAAGACCCAAGATCAGGAAGTGCCCTAAATATGTTAGCCTCTCCACCTTTTATTCATCAGAGAATTAGGAAACTTTGTAGATAATCTCATAGGGCTTGAACTCATCTCGCTGATTTTCCAATACTAAGTCGAACGCATATCTTTGAACTGTCAAAATAAATAAGAAAGAGGCTTTGAAAAGGAAGGATCGAAGCAAGAAATACTTATCAACAGAAGATGTAGAAGTTTTGTATTTGATCACAGAGCTTATTAAGATCAAATATTATTTTCACTTTTTTCCTGCTTACTTTTTTTCCATTACTTACATTGCGTTTTCATCTGTCGTTAAACTTGGAATTGTTGAAGATTAGCTTCGATAAAATCTAAATGTATAGAATTAATGGTCGGCTCCCGAAATAAGATGGATTATGACAAACTTATCGCAAGGCCCTTTTCTCTGATACATTTGCTTTTTGGAAAGAAATCGGTGAGTGGAGAGATCAGATTGTTATTAGCAGAGAAAAAATTTCCACACTGTTCAATTACTCGACATATTACTTAAATACAGACACACACATATACACACATATGTGTGCATTTGTATATATATACATATATATATATATATAGAGAGAGAGAGAGAGAAAGTTCTTAATATAATTACGTGAACAACCCTCACACATGGTAAGATTAAAACAGATATGTAAGAGCTCGTAAAGATGATTGGATAAAAATGATTCCGAGAAACATCAGACCTTTTAATGAAACGCTTACTATGATAGCAATGATCTCTCACGTATGTTTTTGATACCTATTCTACGGTATATCTAAACTTATTTATAAATGGAACTTTCTGTGTGTGTGTGTATGTGTGTGTGTGTTCGTTACCTATAGACTCCAAAACGGCTGAACCGATTTTCTTTAAAATTTACACAGTTGTACTATAAGCGTCTGCGAGTGTTCTTAGCTAGGTTTTGTGTGGAGGTACCCTCGATAAATATCGAAAATCGATAATCGAAAAAATCGGGTTAGAGAAGGGGTGGCCCGATTTTAATCAAATTTGATACACTCATAGACAAAGACATAAGAAATGATATTCAGAAGTTTCAAGGTTGCAGTTCTTACAATAGTGCAAAAATTCGATAATATATATATATATATATATATATATATATATATAAAAGGCAAGATGTTTGTGTGTGTGTCTGTTTATGACTTACATCCATTCATTTTTCTTTCAGTATACGGTTTCGCTTTAACTAGAAACAACTATTGCTTTTTAATCTTTCGTGCCAACGTCCAAAGAGTCTGACCTCCAGGACCATAGATTAGTTTTAAAGTTTTCATTACACCCGAGCAACGCCGGGCTATACTGATAGTGTTCTATATATATATAATGTTTAATTGTGATAATGCTTAACGTCCAGGTTTGTCTTTTTTTTCTTTTTTTTTTTTTGTGGTTTTACTGATAAAATGTATTTTTGGCAAGCAGTTTTTTTATCGTAAAGTGCTTGATATCGGGTGGAGATAGAGCGTTGATAAGTAGAAATAGTTTGTCTCTTTAAATGAACAGATTCATGCCGACGTCGAAGTTTCGTTAGGACACCGTTAGGATGTTCCCATTCTTCTGGGCTATTTGTCATTCGAATCTTTGAAGCCGGCATGAATCTGCTCAGTTAAAGTGACAAACTCTTTGTATATATATATATATATATATATATATATATATATATATATAGTCAGACAGATCAGTTTCGCTGATCATTAGTACGGTTAGATTGCTTCTAGCCAGGATTGAAACCCGAACGAATTGATATCTGAGTTATGGGCGCTCGGTAGTAGAAGGCAGACTTGAGCGTGTTATATACAATGTAAACACACGCCAGTAGCCAAGAGTATTCAAATTCATTAATGAATGAACGATGCGTAGATGCGTGAGTAGCTACTGCTGGTTCTTTTGTTAATACTGCACAATAACTTGTGCATCAAATGAACTGTTCTGGTGTCCAGTTTTTGTGCTCTCTTCCCCATGCTAGTCTCTTCTTCTTATTGGCTGATCAAAGCAAAGGTTTCCTGGCTGCCTTGTAAAATTTTGCAAAGTAATAATAACAAAAGAACCATTCTATTCTCATTAAGAATTATCCACTTGGCAATAAATACTAAAAATAGTATAAAATGCATAATTTAAAAAGAAACTGAGGTGACCTAATAATTATGGCCGGTAGTGTATATGTTGTTTAACTTTGGTGATCGAACGGAAATGAGCACCTTCAACGTGATTTAACTATAAGCTTATTGATGTGTCTGTATGTGTTGGAATATTTTCTCAGGTCCATAAATAAGACTTGCAATCGTGGGGTGTTCACTGTGATAAATGAGAATAGTGTCTTTGTCTTGTCCTTTCGTCACGAACAACCATTTGTATGAGGCAACTTTCAATTGTGAAAGTGTTGCATTTGTTAGACAAATACATTCCTGAAAAAAGTGCAACCCAATCAGTAACTGACGGGATTCGATGTCACAAAAATCACAAATATCCAAATAATATTTGCTTACGAATAAATCAGATATATCTTTTCTTTCTTTGCTAAATCCAGGAGATTCGTTGGAACAACGCGCGTCTAAATTAATATATTGCTCGTATTCAGTTTATAAAAAATCTCGAATATTATTTAGAATATCATCTGGAATATTGTTTGGAATATTATTTGAACACAGATTCCCTTCTAGATATTATTTTATATTGATATTTATCTAGATTCTGTTTTCAACATAATTTCGTCTAATTTTATTTTCGGGTTAGATAACTGGTTTGAGTCATTTAATTTAGAGGGTAACTGCAATGAACAACTTCCTCCGCCTGGAGTTCATCGTAACTACATCAGTTATGAAAACGAATCAAGTTTGTGGAAGGTTGTCATATCATCGAATGCAATGACTTGAAAACATTCTCTGTGAGCGTGAGAATAAAGGAAATTTGATCAAAATTAGCCAAAAAATTTGAATCGATTTAAGAGATAATGCAGCGTATATAAGTAGCTTTCATTGATTTCCTTATGTCAATACTGACAATATATTTAGCAGCCATTCGCCTACTATATGTTTAACCACTAATTTCCTCTATGTTTAATTATTTATTCTTTTTTTTTTCTAACAACCATCATGCTGTCACCATAAAAAGACTGTTGGAGATGCCTGAAGATGAGACAATGCACATATAAATTTGTAAAAGCAATATCTTAATCTCCAGCTGAAATCGAATTATGTTCACATTTTTCTTCTTTTTACGACCTATGACTAATTCGTTGCTATCACTTCTGACCTTTCTGTCAACTATCTACAAAGGTCAGTCAGAAATATTGACACCAGTCTAGGATATAATGTGTTAAGTACAGATCATCACTTTGAATTCTGTTCGTTATCTAACATCCTTTCTTCTGTTGGCTCTTAAAGAGTTCACTTCTTTAACGTGTTATGGTGAACGAGTAACACTTGAACAACATGACCATTCAGATGTAAACTGCTTTCCGCTTCCTTACTTTCAGAGTTATCAAGCACTCTTACAAAATGTCTTGTTGCTTTTGGTTGACATTAAAGCAAGTTGAAGTGAAGATGACAGTGGAAGGCCATTTGGATGAAGATGTCCGTATGCGGTCGCGTTTTGTACGCGGGACACTTATCGATGTTTCAAGTTGGCTTACGGCCGCAGAGATCAAAGTAAAAGGAATTAATTTTCCCAAAATTAGCTGACAGCCACTTTCATCAGCCAAACGCCAAAGTCTGTCTTTGATATGAAGTTGGCTTCCTGACAGAAATTCTGTAGACTTTTAGAAGGCGTTAAAGTTACCATAGAATTAATGACTATACAGGCGCTAAGAGGTAACGGTTGTCATCGTCAGTCGGCTGGGTGGAACGTACATTGTTTGAAGAACTGAAAATAAATCGCAGTCTAAACTAGTGGTACTTTTTCTGATAAAAGAGACAATATATATATATATATATATATATATATATATATATATATATATATATATATATATTCATGCGATCTTATACTTTTTCTTTCTATAACATAAATTATATAAAATTGTCTAAATGTTTTATTTTTCAGAGCGCTTTCGGCTATATATTTAGCCATTATCAAGGATGAATTTTACTTTACGCGTAACTGAATATACATACTGCTTATGTATGTGTGTAATGTCATGTGTATGTTTTATATTCCGATCATTGGTAAGCGCATTGTTGCCATGTTCGTAGTTGATATTTTGAGTTTTTGATTTTTCTTTTTTATTAATAATGCTTTTTATTTATTTATTTAATTATTTATTTTCATGTGGATGATGCTGTTATATTTGAGTTGTCAACAAGTATGATAGAGTTTGTTAGGTCCCCCTGTCATAGTACACAATCACACACATGCACTCATAGGTCTCCGGTCATAGCACACACACACACACACACACACACACACACACACACACACACATGAGATCAAATTGAGCTATGGTCAGAGATATGCAACGTAAGTCTTCTTGTCAAACAGGTTGTGGTGTATCCAATGTAATTTTTTACGAACCTGAACTGATCAAGAACATAGTTCTTCAAAGGACATGTAAATTCTTAAATAATATTTATTCTCTGTAGTTTAGGTCTTGCAGTTAATTTGTTATTTTTGACGATGAAATTTGCAGTTTTAAATTTTGGGAAATAGATAATTAATTTTTTTGTTTAAGCCGCCAGGAGTTACGTATTTTCCGATGATGTTTCGAAATGAAAATGCATACTGCTTATAATTACTATGCATTTGATTATTGTAGAAAATATTAATGTTATTGTTTTTTCCGCATGTTTGTTGTTGTTATTGGTTACGCTAGGAAGAAAAGATCTAATATGGTGGTTTTTGAGATGGTTAGGAAAGCCATTACTTACAATCGTTTCACGTTATGGAGTTTTAAATAATTAAATGTAACCATCTCTTCTACTCTAACAGTTTCTTTTTTGCACTTCCTGTCTGTGGAACTCTCTCCCGTTTACTTGGTACCCTGATAGCTACAATCTTCAAAAGTTTAAATGCAATGTCAGTTTCCATTTTCAATCTCCTGAATTCTATCCAAGTTTAGTCCATTCTTCGACATGCTCTGTATCTATTTTTTTCAGTGTTACCTCTTGTGCAATAGTGGCGGTCACACCTTGTTTGGTGTGAAATGATAAAACATTCATAGATATGACAGTGTCTCTACCTATCACAAAAATGACGCATTTCTGATCATTGTTTCTTATTATTTTTTTAATGAATTAAATGAGTTGGAGATTCTCACTGAAATTATCAATTTTGGATAGTCTGACATTACGACTCTTTTAGAAAACAGGCAATTTTCTTGCTGTTATTTTTTAGGTGATTGTATGGTTAGCTGGAAATTTATAATAAATTGTTTACTGACTACGGATCAATTTTTTACATAGCTGATTGCAGGAAAATATCTCTTTTGTCATTTATTTTAATTATATATTTTTTTATTTTTTTATACGACACAATATTCGTGTTATCATATATTTCTGCCTACCTAATTATCTCTCCGTGTTAGATTTTGATCGTCTTTCTATGAATCTATCTCTTTATAAAGGGAACGAATTAATATCGGTCATATTAATTTTCCTGGGTTCTCTCGGAACCTTTATTTTTTATGAGAGCATTTTGGCATTAATATTTTCAAATGTATGAAAGCTATATTGGAAGAAAATGATTTCATTTTCTGAACAGTTGCATCTCCTAAACATGATTCATTCATATTTTGTTTTTTATATTTCGTTTAAAAAAAATTCAGAAGCTATAAGGTTTTCTTATAATCAGTTTTTCATTGGTAATTAATTCCCATGTGTTATTATGCAGTTGCTACTATGGAAATCCCAAGAGTCGGTAATTTGTTATGAGATAGAATCCTTATAGAAGACGAAACATATTCCAGTGAAATATATTCGGATTTATGTGTTTTTATCAAACACAGAATGAAATGATTTTCAGAATATAGATGTCGGTGAAATAATATTTTTACACATATTTTAGATAAGGATTCACATATAAATAAGGTTTCCAATCCTAAAAATCAAGCATTAAACCAAATAGAATGACGAAATGAATATACAAATAAGTTTTTCTTCAATATTGCAAATTTATTTTTCAATATTTTTTGCGTTTCAAAGTTTTATATATTTTTCTTTCAATGAAGAAAGATTTTGATTTAATTTTACTCCAAATGTTCATAAAACTTCAACTGCAGCATCTGCCAAAAAATACTATTTCACCGTCTCTTTCAATATCAACACTAACTCAGTCAGTTAAATGCCATATGTGTTACACAGTTTCGGCGATCATGTCTCGAAAGAGACATGACTGACTGCGCAGAAGATTACCTTGTAGTAGGTTGCCATTGCTTTCTACGGTAGACTGGTTGCCAGCCAAGGCTAATGAACCCAATCTGTCCTGTTAATTGACCCATAACTGGAGGGAAGAGACAGATTAATACCTTTCCAAGGTTATTTGTGCGTAAGTGAATGCAAATAATTCAACTAGAATTCGAGCTCGGCTCTCCGATTTCTTGTTCCACAACGTACATTCAAATCATATTTTAGCTGTCTGGAAAACAGACAATTTTGTGTTGACTTGAAAACAGATATCTTTGAGCATTTTGGGAAATTGAAATCTTTTTGCTGTCTGGAAAGTTGACAATTTTGAAATATCAGGAATATGGACATCGTTCAGTTGCTTGGTTAATTAACATTTTTCGCTATCTATAAACGGACAACTTCGAGCTATAAAAAAATGAACGTCTTTGAGTTGTCTAGAAAACAGACATCTTTGAGGTGACTAGAAAACAGACATCTTTGAGATGCCTGGAAAACAGACATCTTTGAAATATCTTGAAAACAGATATCTTGGAGCTGTCTCGAAAACAGACATCTTTGAGCTGTCTGGAAAACAGACATTTCAAAGATGTCTGGAAAACAAACATCTATCAGCTGTCTGGATAACAGACATCTTTGAGTTGTCTGAAAAACAGACATCTTGGAGCTGTCTGGAAAACAGACATCTTTCAGTTGTCTGTTCCCGCGCGCTATGTGTAAATTTGCGTTGTTTGTCTGTGTTCTGTCCACTGCATTATAGATTAAAATCAGTTAAACAACGTGTGTGAGAAAAAAGCACCATGACACAATTATCACCAACACAAATTTAGAAATATGCTGTACTGCTTGGGATTCGCACCAGGAGCTTTTATACGAATATTTAGTGTGTTTGGCTAACAATGTGAGGACAGTGCAGAGGATTCGGAAAGAGTTGGATGAGATATCGAGTCAAGATCATGATGTTTGTAGTGATCACTAGTGATGGTAACGTTATACCCATTTTATCTACCCACAGGACCTCAGAAACAACACTAAGGCCTAAATGAAGTGACTTTGTTTCTTGGGTCAAAAGGAAAACCCTATCTATGGCATCAGTACACTGCAACATGACACACAATCAGGAGGATATAGTCATGGCTGTTAGGCAATTTCTGTGACTATATCACCCTTTACATCTGGCCACCAAAATACCCAAAGCATAACCCCCTTGATTATAATATGTAGGGCGCATTTGAACAAGAGACTGACAAAACTCCTAGTAAAATCAAAAATGAACTGAAGGCAATGGTTATGAAAGCATTTACCAACTTAACCAAGGAGATCATCCTTAAGAGTTACAAGAGATTCCGAAGTCGTCTAGCTACGGTGTTTGAAGCCAATAGGAATTTTCATGAATATATTAATCTTGTATTATTTTAAGATATTTTTGTGTAATTTAGGTAAATGTAGATCTCACTCCTATTTTTCTTTTTACGCCATTTAGACAGTAGTTGATGCACCGTACTATATATATATATATATACTATGATCATAATTCGGACTATTGTCCTCATCATTTGCACGACGTTTTGGCCGTTGAAACTCCGGCCTTCTTCAAGTGCTAGGAATTCCGAACTGGACCCTTTATTACGATCTCTGAGTATATCATTCTCATTCCTTTGTGCAAAGCCTCTTTGATAGTCATGAGTTATCTCCCTCTAACCAGACTCTAAGTTACTTGTTCACAACTGCTGTAATCTGGTATTGAACTCACAACTCTTTGGGTCAAATCATTGAACTAACCAATGTATATATCCAATATGAACTCTGGTAAAAAATACTAAAGAAAACCATTAACACCAAAAAGACTAGCGAGAAACATTAACATAAAAAAATTGGAATTTTTTTATTCTTTTTTTTTTTTTTTTATAATCATATCGCCCCAAGCAAGACATTTTACTGCCACTGTTTTGCAGGGGGTTACATAGGAGGGAAGTTATGAGAAAGAGTGACAGGTTATAGGAGGTGTCAGGAAGTGGGTAAGAGAAGGGTGAGAATACTGATGAGAGTGGAGTGGATGGAGAAAGGAGCATGAGAAAGAAAGAAAGAAAGAAAGAAAGAAAGAAACAATCGTTGGATTTTTTTATAATCATATCGCCCCATGCAAGGCATTTTACTGCCACTGTTTTGTAGGAGGTTACATAGGAGGAAAGTTATGAGAAAGAGTGACAATTTTTAAGTGGTGTCAGGAGGTGGGTAAAAGAAGGAAGGGAATACTGATGAGTGGAGTGAACGAAGAAGGGAGCATGAGAGAGAGAATGCAAAAAAAGTGTGATAATAACATACACGAACATGCATACCTATATATATATATATATATATATATATATATATATATATATATATAATGGACATTCATTGTCTCTTATATTTAACAGTATATGTTTAGAAAATTATTTGCTGCCTCGATACACTAAAATACGTAGAATACTTGGGATATAAGTCAGGTAAATTCCGATAGAGACGAACTCTTAAACAATTTTAAATTTATTCATTTAATTTAACAGAGTAATATAATTTAGAAAAAATTTTAGATATTTTCCATTTTCATGGGTAATACGTATTTCGCAGCCGGAAAAAAAACTGCTCGTCAGACCCAAAAGATACAGCAGATAATAATATTCAAAATAATCCCGAAAATATTTACACACAGACGCTCACATGCCCAATATCGGATATTTTTTAATTATTTTTTTATAATCCAAAATTTTTAGGCTTTAATTTCAAGCCTAAAAAGTTAAATTTACTATGACTACATGAAGACAAAAAAAATTAAATTAAGTATTTTAGTATTTGTATTTGTATTTGTCTGTACTTCTGAAATGTGATAGCACTTACTTGTTCGGGCTATTATCCTCAACTTTACTGCCATGCTTACGATGTTTCAGTCGTTGTACACTCCGGCCGTCTTCAGGTGCTAGGGATTTCGAACCGAACTCTTTATTACAATCACTGGGGTATATCATTCCCATTCCATGTTCGAAACTGCTGTATCTTTTGGGTCTGACGAGCATCTTTTTTCCCGCGGCAAAATACGTATTACCCATGAAATTGTTGAATATCTAAACTTTTTTCTAATATATATATATATATATATATATATATATATATATATAAAGTAACAACACGTTGTATCTGGTATATATATATATATCCTTGATACTCTATCATCTAGGATACTCCTCCACCTATGATACTCCACCCTCCATTATACTCCACCCACCATGATACTATGTCCGCCATGATACTTTCCCTACAAAATACTCCACCATCCATGATACTCCACTCTTCTTATACACTATCCTATCGTATAAATCAACTTTTATTATACTTTGTCCTCCATGATACTCCACCTTCAATAACAGTCCACCCTCCATGATACGTCACGCTCCCTGATACGCCATCATCCATGATAGAGTGCTTTCTGTGATACTCCATGCTTCATCTTTTGTTGGAAGGGTGGTATTCTTTAAATTAAAGCCTCTTCTTCACTTCTTTAAACAAATATCTTGTAATTATCCTCACATGGTTATAGTTTAATCGAATCTGACTATATTATGTTTTCCCAGCATGAGATATGCTTTTTAATATGTTTATTTGAAAATGCTAAATGAGATTTCAAATGATGAGCTTTTAGAAAAAATGAGCTTACGAGATTAGTATGCGTGTAAACCTGATCTCCGCAGAGAGCTATAAATAAAATCGTTACTTTCGCTTCAGCCATTTTCCAAAATATTCTTTAGATTCTTCGTTGCAATATTTCGGTTCGACGGTTAAGTTTTACTCTGGTTGACAGATTCTCTTTCCCGTCATGTCCAGATTTATTTGCAATAATATTTTCTCTTGAAAGTTAGAATTATATTTTGAAAAACTTCTATACGTTATGATGCGGATAATTATAATGTGATTTAAATTCCAAATATATAGAAACTTTTGGAAATAAATTAATATTAACATTTATTACTTAATATTCCTTCTTTACACAAGAGACAAGTTTCTGCGTTATAATTTTCTTATAGCTTAATTTTGGAAATAACAAGATTTATTTTCTTGTAAATTGTTGAAGGCTCAAATTAGAAATGAATTCTTGTGTTTACATTGGCCAAATGCTTATTAATTCATCCGTTTTGCAGAAAAAAGGTTGAACTGCAAGTATATTCAAAATTGCATTTCTCCATTAACTAAAGAAAATAATAATGTGAAAAAAGAAGCTCTAGACTCACAAACAGGTTCATTTTCGTATAGACAAACATTATTAGAATTTTTTTACAGTATATATATATATATATATATAGTGTATCGAGGCAGCAAATAATTTTCTAAACATATGCTGTTAAATATAAGAGACAATGAATGTCTATTATGTTTAATCATGAGCCGTTCTAAACGTCGTATTTTGGCTTTAATTTCAGTTGAAAATAAAGACAAAAATTCTCCAACATTTGGATAATTAATTATTGATTTGATTCTAAGCTTTCGGCTCACATGAGCCATCTCCATAATTATCCAAATGTTGGAGAATTTTTGTCTTTATTTTCAACTGAAATTAAAGCCAAAATACGACGTTTAGA
Organism: Ascarosepion bandense; assembly: GCA_037127315.1. Taxonomy (NCBI): domain Eukaryota; kingdom Metazoa; phylum Mollusca; class Cephalopoda; order Sepiida; family Sepiidae; genus Ascarosepion; species Ascarosepion bandense. Next base: position 2,545,516 of record JBBBDQ010001529.1, on the reverse strand, counting down.
ACGCCTCATGATTAAACATAACTGACATTCATTGTCTCTTATATTTAACAGCATATATATATATATATATATATATATATATATATATATATATATATATAGCATGCGGTGTAGATATAAAAGAATCCAAAGGAGTATCCTGTACATACAGTGGCAGGATAATTCTCTAAGAAAGCTCTAAATATATATGCATATAAATACATATAGGGCAAATGTAAAAGAATATTTAAGGCAGACACGTTATTTCAGTAAATACGAAAGCTGATGATGGTTCGTCTAAAATAGGCCTAAACTTCCTATTTACCATGAAATAACGTGTCTGTCTAATTTTTTCTTATATATATATATATATATATATATATATATATATATATATAAATTGGCCTACGTCGATGGCATGACTTGGTGTTTCAGTGTTATACAATCACCAGGTACAGGTCACAAACTGAACTTTTTAATAGATATGAATTTAAGCTCTCTTGATGTTCATGGGAGTTAAATCCTATAAAGTTAGTTTCTCCTTTTTAATTTCAAGCCTAAAAATGTAAAATTACTAAAGCTACATGAAGACAAAAAAATAAAATTAAAATTTTAGTATTTTCTGTAGTTCTGAGATGTGATAGTACTTACACTATTTACATTGTTCGGACTATTATCCTCAACTTTACTGCCATGCTTATGATGTTTCAGTCGTTGTACACTCTGGCCGTCTTCAGGTGCTAGGAATTTCGAACCGAACTCTTTATTACAATCACTGGGGTATATCATTCCCATTCCATGTTTGAAACTCTGCCCATTTCATGAACTTATCAAAGATGCTCTCAACCAATCTAACTAACCTGAATGTGGTGAGTCTGTTCACTAAAGTACCCACAGAGGAGGCACTAGCGGTAGACAGGGACAGACTAGCCTCGGACTCATCCCTAGGAGAACGTACCAGTATTCCATTAGATAACCCGATAGAGATGCTGATTTCTACACAAATCAATTCACTTCGGAATGGTATATGACATATATCGGCAGGATTATGGCTTAACAATGGGCTCACCATTATCACCATCATTGGTTAACTTATACAGAATACTATAAAGAGATGGTATCCACAGCTCTAAAGCCAAGTTTATGGCTGAGATATGTTGATAATACCTTCATATTCTGGCCAGAACAGGAAGAGGTTTAGACGGTACTGGACCATGTGAACTCAATAAGATCATCGATACAGTTTCCCTTGGAAAAAGATAGTGACAACAAGCAAGCATTACTGGATTTACTCTCGAATTAAGAGTAAGTTCAAGACACAAGCCAACATATAATGGATAACCCTCAACTTAAACTCCCACCACCCATATAATATAAAGAAAGGGATTGTCCGCTGCCTGCAACATCGAGTAAAAGTTATAAGCAGCGATCCAAAGACATACAAATAAAATCGTCAGTATAAGCAGTACCCTAAAACGTGACAATTATCCAGGGTACATAGCAACAGTTCCAACGAACGTGAATGGGAGGGTGCATGTAGATAACAATCCTCAGGAACTACCTCGGTCTGTCTACCCTATGTGAAGGGGTTATCGGAGAAAATATAAAGAATCTATGGTTCATATAACATCAGGACGACCTTTAGAAGTGGTTCTACACTTCGAAGTCACCTCTCCAGAATAAGAACCCCAATAGAAAACCATTACAATTATGGATATGATCAGAATCCCAAACACGCATAACAATAACAATGCTGAAGCAGTCATTTATAAAATACATTAATGAAACTATTCTTCACACAACATTGGGAAATTCAGTCAATCAGTCAGTCAGTTAAGTGCCATACGTGATACACGCATGGGCGATCATGTCTCGAAAGAGACATGACTGACTGGGCAGAAGATTATGCCGCAGTAAGTTGCGATTGCTTTCTGCGGTAGACTGGTTGCCGACCAAGGCTATAGAACCCAATCTGTCCTGTTATTTAACCCATAACTTGAAGGAATAGATGAATTAATACCTTTCCTAAGTATATTTGCGCGTAAGTGAATGCAATGAATTCGGCTGGAATTCGAACTCGGTCCCCCGATTTCTCATTCCGAGCCGATATCCAATGCACCACAACGTACATCCAGGGAAATTATGCTGAGAAATTGGGAAATTATGCAAAAAAAAAACACGTGTATGAACACAAAAGAAACATCAAAATGCACTAGTTATACACAGAAATATATTCAACTAAAATTGTGATCTGAACAATGCCACACTTAACAAAAGAGAAAGTTATTTACTCAGAAGGAAAAATTTCGAGAGTGTTGATATTGAATCTAATCACAATATAAATCTATACCCCGGTTTTCTTTACAATACACCCCGGTTTTCTTTGCAATCTCCCCTTTCCTGAAAGAATTTCTACTTTCCCAAGCCAAGTAAAACGACCAGAAAAATCAAAATAAAACGGTTAAATCCATTTACCTCGCGTTTTTAAAGATGCACAGATGTGTTTTGGACAATATTAATATATTAAAAACCTCTTGAATATTACTCGCTTTTGCCTTAACAGACTTTGAATTATGCCGCTTTATGTCTTCTGCATGAATTGACTGATCTTTCAACAACCTGACAAAAGTTGATGCACTTTTTCAAGTTTACAAACTTTGATAAATCAATGATATACTTGCATCTAAACTTATTTATAAATGGAACTCTGTGTGTGTGTGTGTGTGTGTGTGTGTGTGTGTGTGTGTGTGTGTGTGTGTATCCGTTACCTATATACTCCGAAACGGCCAAACCGATTTTCTTGAAAATTTATACAGTTGTACTATAAGCGTCTGCGAGTGTTCTTAGCTAGGTTTTGTGTCGAGGTACCCCCGATAAATATCGAAAATCGATAATCGAAAAAATCGGGTTATAGAAGGAGTCGTCCGATTTTAATCAAATTTGATACCCTCATAGACAAAAGTATAAGAAACGATATTCAGAATTTTCAATGTTGCAGTTCTTACAATAGTGTAGGAAATTTGATATCGATACCAGGAAATGAAAATTTGACTTACATCCATTCATTATTCTTTCAGTATACGGTTTCGCTTTAACTGGAAACAACTATTGCTTTTTAATCTTTCGTGTCAACGTCCAAAGAGTCTGAGCTCCAGGACCATGGATTAGTTTTATAGCTTTCATTACACCCGAGCAACGCCGGGCTAGATTGTATATAAACAAGAGTAACTAAATAAATCGTATATTTACCGTGACAAAGTCCCTCGGAGAACGAAACTCGTCAGCTAAGAATAGTTTCCCTTTTTGTTTTTTTGTCCTTATATATATATATATATATATATATATACACACACAGACAGATCTGTTTCGCTGTACGACAGCACATCAGTATGGTTAGACTCCGATTGCTTTTAACCCAGGTTTGTAATCAGACCGAATTTGCGTCAGTCAGTGATTCTACCTCTGAGCTATGAGCGCTCGGTAGAAGGAGGCAGACTTTTAGCGTGTATATTATCATTATACACGGACAATAGCTGAGAGTGTTCTAATTCATTGTTGAATGAACGATGCGTAGATGCTAGAGTAACTACAGTTTTTCAAAGTCTACCATTCTTCCAGAGTGCTCAATCGGGGTGTGAGAGCTTAGTCATCCGCAGACAGATCTGTTTCGATGTATCACAGCTCATCAGTACGGTTAGACACCGATTGCTTTTAACCCAGGATTGAAACCCGACCGTATTTGCGTCAATCGGCGATTCTACCTCTGAGCTATGAGCGCTCGGTTGAAGGAGGCAGACCTTTTAGCGTCTATATTATCATTATACACGGACAATAGCTGAGAGTGATCTAATTCATTGCTGAATGAACGATTATATATATATATATATATATATATATATATATATAACAGACTACTCATGATATAATACATTATACTACACAAAATACACCAGTGACCTGTATATATAAATAGTCGAGTAAAATCACATACATCGTATATGTCCTGTCCACTTGTTATTTACATACGCACTATCCCTAAAGCTCTTCAACCCATAAATATAGCATACTTTAAAATTATATTTTGTCATATATATATATATATATATATATATATATATATATATCGCAGAAGATATCATATGTTACTTAATAATCTCATGAGGAAGTCATACTATTTTTCAAAAACTAAATTCATAAATTTTATTGAGGTTGCGAGCATATAAAAAAAAAGATTTATCTAAAAAAAAATGTTGGTTTTGAATCGAAGAAACGTGACAATCTCATTTGTTGTCAACGTTAAACTCGATTTTATACGTGACACCGGGGACTGTGCAGAATATGATGAATCTATCTATTGTTGAGGCTTTTATTGCGTCACAGAGACATACATTCATTTTTCTTTCCTTGACTTCATTCTTCCTTCCTTTTTTTTTCTTTAGACTTTCTTTTAGTTAATCTCATTTTTTAAACCAATAACTCAAGACGCATTGTCATCATACTACTGGTGTGGACACTCAGTGACTTAAATAGTAGTAGGAATAATAATGATTTTAATAATAATCATCTGTCAATGGATGACGCTATTCTATCAGGGGAGAGAGTGTCATATAAAAAATACGAAAGTGAAGGTAAATATGAAGACATCACGAGAGAAGATAAAAATGTAAATGCTTTCAACAGGATAAAAAAAAGAAAAGGTACCCCAGGGAACCATTACATGGGAACAGAACTGACAAACTTGCAATGCATAATAACACAGAAGGATCCGTCATGTTAAAATCTGTGAGTTGGATCAGTACTGGCCAAGAGGACAAGGAACAAAGCAGCAGGAACAGAGATGATCCTAATCGATATGCTGGCGACATTTGGTTCCTTGTGTCTCGTGGCTTTCTCCAAAGCTAAAAGCACAATTGAGACGATGATTTCAGAAGAAATTTCAAATTTTTTATTGCGTCAAGGAGTAACTCGTGCAAGCAATTTTTCGTTCGTCTTAAGTACGTAGATTTTTTTCTGTATAGAATTTATGTATTAGATTGATTACTAGATAAGGTTATTGATGATTTCAGATTATTGGAAATCAGAAATCTCGGAAAAATTAATCTCAGTATATATATATATATATATATATAAACCGATTTTGTTAATATTCGTTAATTTCCGTAGTATATATATATATATTACAGAAATTAACGAAGAATAACGAAATGGTTATATATATATATATATATATATATACGCTCTCACACCCTGATTGAGCACTCTGGACGAATGGTAGACTTTCAAAACAGTAGCTACTCTGGCATGTACGCATCGTTCATTCAGTAATGGATTAAAGCACTCTGGCTATAGAGCGTGTATAATGATAATATACGCGCTAAAAAGTCTACCTTCTTCTACCGAGCGCCTATAGCCCAGAGGTAGAATCGCCGACTGACGCCAATTCGGTCGGGTTTCAATCCTGGGTTAAAAGCAATTGGAGTCTAACAGTACTGATGAGCTGTGATACAGTGAAACAGGTCAGTCTGCGGATGATTATATATATATATTTTACGGAAATTAACAAAGATTGACGAAATGGTTATATACATATACTATGTTATATATATATATATACATATATATAACATAGTGCACTTGGTATACAATCCAGGTAAATTCCGATAGAGACGAACTCAAGAGAACTCAATGTTAAATTTATTTATTTAATTTAACAGAGTAATATAATTTATAAAAGATTTTAGAATATTACAATGGGTAATACATATTTCACCGCGTCCTGATGTTATTATCGCGGCTCGTCAGACCCAAATGGTACAACAGTTGGTCCTTAAAATAATCCCCTCAGAAAAAATTTTCTTTTTCTTTTATTCAATTGTACATAGACGCTCACATGTCCATATTAGAATAGACATTTGTAACGGTTATTTACGAAAACTTCTCCCTCATTCAAAAAAAAAACCCCAAAGAAAGAGGAAAGCAAGGATAAAGAAAAGATAGACGATTGATTAATATAAAGAAGAGAAAAATAGGGGAAAAAAAAGAAAAAAGAGAAAAAAGAAAAAAGGGGAAACAGAAAAAACTGAAAGGAAAGCTAGAATAGAAAAAGAAAAGACAAAGAGGTACAATAAAAGGAAATACAGTATCACGAGAAATAAATGCTGACACCATTTCCCGTAAGAGCGTCTCAAACCACCTAACTGTTCTCTTAGAAAAACATGGAAAAATTTAACTATGAAAATTAATTTTAAATATACTGGAATATATTTACGGTACCAAAAAAATTGTACATCGTAATTTTAATACAATTTGAAAAAATAACTATTTTTACTATTATTTTTAAAATTAATGCTAATTTAAAAATTATTGTTAAAATAATTAAGAATACTAAAGTTACTATAGAAACAGGAAAAATTTGATAAAAATAACAGAAGGGGGAAATACATAAAAAGAAGGAAAGAAAAAAGAAGAAATCACGATAGAATGGGTTTTAAAATAATTAAAAATTAAAAAAAAACGCTAAATCAAAACCGATTTATATAATTCGTTCTTAGAAACGTGAAAATGGATTTTTACCCTTAAATTAAAATATACCGACTATAGGGAATATTTATGGTGAAAAATAAATCATACATCCTAACATAAGTTACATTATAACCGCTAGTAGTAATTTATTCTAACTCTAGTTAAAATAATAACTCCCAATAAGAAAATATAATTTATTAAAATACAATCTTAAAAATTATCTAAAATACTAGCAATACTACTACTACTAATAATAATAATAACAAAAAATAAAACAATACAGAGATAACAAATATATGTATACATACATTTATACACATTTGGAAAATTTAGCTTTAATATGATATAAACATATATGTCGAAAATTAACAATGAAATTTAGTTTAAAATATAATGGGATATTTTTACGGTACAAAATTAAATTGTGCAACATGTATATATATATATATATATATATATATATATATATATATATATAACGGAAATTAACGAAGATTACCGAAATGGTTATAAACAACCGAAAATTTGAAATGAATTGTTTGCACATTATTTTGATCGATACTCGTATTTAAGTAGATATTCTGTTCATAATCAAACAGTATATATTTTTGTCGGCCTGATTATTTACGATACATTTTGTGACGAAAATGTGTGCCATTCGGCAGGATACGAACCTGCGACCCCTATCAACACATTTTCGTAACAAAATTTATCGTAAATAATCAGACCGGTAGAAATAAATATATATACTGTTTGATGATAAACAGAATATCTACTTAAATACGAGTATCGTTCAAAAATAATGTTCAAACAAATAATTATATATATATATATTTTTTATAATATGTTCCTTTTTTATAATATGTTTATAATTTTTATAATATGTTCCTGTTGTTTTTCAAAAGATGGCCTTCCCAGAACTGTGCGCGTGTAGTTTCAGATGGTAACGAATTTATAAGTACTATAAGCAAACTTAAAATTCAGTATCTGTCATTTCGCTGAATTGTAAACAATTTCGTTTTTCACAGCGTTAAACATGTCGGAGTTCGTGCCAAATAAAGTGTTTGTTTTTATTAATCATATTACCCCGAGCAAGGCGGTAACGCCACTGATGTGCAGGGGGCTATGTAAGAGTGAAAAGATTAGAAAAGAGAAGGCCGGAAACCACATCCCAAACAGGGAACAAGGGATGATCCTCTACACCTGTTCAATAGACGTGCGTGGAGTGTGAACCGGGCAATAGTTTAGTCTATCTACTCCAATTATTTGCGAATAATTTTGCACTACTTTATTCAAAAGAAATCTGCAGCTGAAGCTCACAGAATTCTTATTGAGACTTACGGTGACCATTCTATCGGAAACAAGATGCAAAGATTGGTTTATACGCTTCAAAAATAATGATTTTGATGTTGAAGATAAAGGACGCTTTGACGCACCAAAAAAGTTTGAAGACAAAGAATTGGAGGCATTACTCCATGCAGACATATATAAGACGCAAGCTGCAATTGCCGAATCATTAGGAGTTGACCAAATAAGAATTTCAAAACATTTGAAAGCGTTAAGAATTATTTAAAACCAAGGACATTGGATGCCGTACAAGTTGAAGCCGAGAGACGTCGTTCGGCGTCATGTCATGTATGAACAACTGCTTCAACTGCAGAAAATGAAAATTGTGACCGGCGATGAAAAGTGGACATACTACGATAAGCTTAAGAGTAGAAAGTCGTTGGGTAAGCTCGGCTATGCATTAGCTTTGAAGAAGAAACGACCGTTATTCTAGCAGAGACAAAACAAAGTGATTTTGCCACATAACAAACCTAAGCAACATGCCGCAAAACTAGTAAAAACCTACTTGGAAACGCTTAAATGGAGAGTCTTATCGCTCATATATTCATTAGATATTGCCCACAGTCCGATCATCACGTTTTCTGATCGATGGTACACGGCCTGGTTGAGCAGCACTTTCATACATAGACATAAAAAAATGCGTCGATTCTTGGGTGGCTTCAAAGAACGTGCCAGAAAGATAGGAAAAAGCAGTGGCCAGCGATGCACAATATTTTTAGTGAAATGTTTATTAATAATTCAATAATTTTGTAAATAAAACATTACTTTGCATGAAAAATCAGGTCCTAATATATATATATGAATTGTTTTCTTTGAACATTATTTTTTTTTTATCGATACTCGTATTTAAGTAGATATTCTCCTTTTAATTAAACAGTATTATATATTTATATCTACGGGCAGAAGATTAACCCGCAGTAAGTTGCCATTGCTTTCTGCGGTAGACTGGTTGGTTGCCAGCCAAGGATATAGAACCCAATCTGTTCTAATATTTGAGTCATAGCTAGAGGGAGAATAGATGTATTATATTATTAAGTAGTAATTAGTAAGGGATCAGTTTGTTATTTCATTACAATATAAAACTGATCCCCCATTTTATGACCAGTAGAAGCCTTAATCATGTTTTCAACTATTATATTCAGTCAGTCAGTTCAGTGCCATACGCGATACATGCTTTGGGAGATCATGTCTCGAAAGAGACATGACTGACCGGACAGAAGATTATCCCGCAGTAGTTTGCCATTGCTTTCTGCGGTAGACTAGGCTATAGAACCCAATCTGTCCTGTTATTTAACCCATAACTAGAAGGAATAGACAGATCAATACCTTTCCCAAGGGTATTTGCGCGTAAGTGAATGCAATGAATTCGGATGGAATTCGAACTCGGTTCCCCGATTTCTCGTTCTCAGCCGATATCCAATGCTCCACAACGCATATCCTCGATAGAGTATTAATCATATTGGTAGTCGTGTCAGTTTGGTTATAGAAAAGCGACCACATTTTACAGAAAATACTCTGTAGGTAAGAGCTAACTTTCTAATGAGGTACGGGTTTTATCGATGTCATTGTGTTAGTGAAGCGCTCCCTATTGTTAAAAGAGCCATGATTTTAGAAAGGAAAGATACGTTTCGAGTACTTATCAATCCCTATGTCAAGATCTATATCACAAGAAAATACTTTTGGTGCTTCTTCTTCTTCTTCTATGTGCCCTGTCCCTTCAGAACGTAGGCGATCATGGTTCTCCACTTCTCCCTATCCCTTGTGGCTCTTAGTATGTTTGCTTCTGTTACTCATGGCAACGCCCGTTCCGTCATCCACCTGATCAGGCCCTGCAAATATGTTATCCGCTGCCTTCCTCTGTCTCTCTTTCCTTCTATCTGAGCAGTCAGTATCAGGTTCTCCAGGCTCTCCTTCCTCATTGTGTGTCCCAGGAACTTCAGTTGTCTCTTCCTGATACTCACTATTAATTTCCTTTTTGTTGCAATTCTTTCCAACACTTCATCATTGCTTGCATGGTCAGTCCACGATATCCGCAGCATCCTTCTGTAGAACCACATTTCCGCTGCTTCCAGTTTTGTCCTCATTTTCGATAGGTCATCTTTAATGACATCTGCTAATCACTAAACTCAACAAATTATTAATACTGCAGAGTTTCTTGTTGTTGCCGTTATAGTGTTAAGAAATCTAACTTACAATAACTTTGATCTGAATTCTCGCATTCAATTCACTGGCGGCTTTCGCTTCTTGCAGTCTTAACTGGCAGGAGCTAATCTTATTCTGTTCGTCAGATTCACTGAAGCGTCCAGTCTTAATTTGTCGATCAAATGTACGTGGCGTTCCTCTAAATATCCGGCTGACTAATCAAAAATGGGATGCCCGTATGTGAAACGCTTTCCCATCAATGAATTTGCAAAGATCAGAGCAAGGATGAAAATGATCAAATAGATACTTTCTACAGCTTCAGTTGACGATTGCCATAACATCGAAACAATTACTGATCAGAAATCTGGGTGTGACAAAGAGAAGAAATCTGTAAGGATGAACATGTCCACACGACCACGCATGCTCAGTGAGAGTTGATTGCTCACGCATGCGTGTAGTTAAAGGGACGCAAATGCGCACTGCAGATAGAAGCAAGTAGGTTCTCAAAGATTAGTATGGATTTCTTATCGTAGAGATTTGAGTTTGAACTTTGTTTAATGGCATATCAACTTCTGTGGGTTATATAATGCCAAAAAAACTGGGGTTTTTAAGGTATTTTTTTTAATGTTTGGTTCTAGTGAGAAGGCTGATTTAGTCAGATTTGAATGAAAGTATTTTTTTCGTTTTAGAAAACTGAAAATGTCTTTTAGTTTTGTATTCAAAAACGTTTTGCTGAGAATATTTTTTTCCTTCAAAAATGTGGTATGGTAATAATATTTCTTCAAAAATGTATTGTTGATAATATTTTTCCTTTAAAAATATATATTTTCTGTGAAAGTCTACTTTTATGTATATATTTCTATAAAAGTGTATTTTTATACTTTCATAGTGTTTTGACTCAAGTTTGGTTGTTAACTATTTTCCCAAAGCTGGGACCCTAACAGGTGCTACCACTTCAGGTCAGGGTAAACCTGAGAAGAACAGCACTTAAATGGTGGTTCTATCCCCTCAAGGTTCTATCCCTCAAAACCTCCCAATCAGAGGTCTTGCTGCCGGATGCAGTTTACTGTCATGCCCAGAACCCTTATCATAGAGAGAAGCGACGTAGAAAGAAAATTTCATCACTCGATTGTTTTCTTATACGTGCATCTCTGATTATATTAAATCTACCAATCGTACTTTCTTATTATCGTGTTCATATTCGTCTAACCAAAATACTTATTTCGTGTATGTTTATATAAATAAATTAATTAAAGAACAGGTACCTACCCTCCATTAGCATGGACCAGGCTAGTCTCCCTGAAAGCAAAACACTGCGCCTCCTCAGGTTAACTCTCACAACAGACCTCAACTGTAATGACTATATAGAATCCATAGCTAAATCCGCTGCTAAAAAAGTCAGTTTTCTGTATAGGACCGGGAATTTTTTTTCAGTCTGATACAATCCTTCCCATATATAAATCTACCATCCACCCGTGCATTGAATACTGCTGCCATATCTGGCCGGGTCCTCCTGCTTTCTACCTAGGTGTCCTTGACCAAATCTAACGGAGAATCTGTCATGTGATCGATCCCTACTTGGTAGCTCAGATACAGTCACTTTCTCACCGGCGCAATGTGGCTTCCCTGTGTCTCTTCTTCATATATTTTCACGCCTTCTCTTCCGATGAACTTAGCCCACTGGTGCCCCCTATAAATGAATTTACTCGATACACAAGATGAGCAACTGGATCCCACCCTTTTCCTGTGAAACCAATAAAATGTAAACCTAAATTCTACTCTTGCAGCTTCTTTTCTCGCACTTCCCGCCTGTGGAATTCCCTTCCGTTTACTTGCTTCTCCGACAGCTACAATCTCCAGGAGTTTAAATGTAAAGGCAATAGTCATCTCATATCTCACTAACTTGTATCCTCTCTCTCATGTTCCTTTCTCCGTCCACTCCGCTCTCATCAGTATTCTCATCCTTCTCTTATCCACTTCCTGACACCCTCTATAACCTGTCACTCTTTCCCATAACTTTCCTCCTATGTAACCCCCTGCAAAACAGTGGCAGTAAAATGCCTTGTTTGGGGCGATATGATTATAAAAACCAAGGTAGGAAAAAAGTGTATTTAATCTAATATTTTTCACGTTTATATGATCTTTCAGAGATTTTTAACAACGAATTATTTAATTTTTCTAACTTTTAAAAATCCAAATAGACAGTATGTTGATTGGGTTTTGATTTCATTGGTCAGATTCGTCTCACATGTAATGAAGTCATAGTTTAACATTTTTAAATGTAGATAAAAACTTAAACCTGTCTATATGTGTGTGCTATGTGTAATAAAATCAACAGATGTATATTTTAAGTGTAAGTGTATGTATGCGAAAATAATGCACCTGTCAAGCGTACTTAAACTGTAGACGAATTAAGTGTGTTTATATGTCGGTGACGTTAGTATGTGCGTGAATGAAAAAACGAAATATATTTCCTTTCAAAATTGTAGCGAAATAATGTTTACAACTATCAAGTGATGCACTATTTTATTTTTTAAAATAAATTTATGAGAATCATGGATGAATGTGTGTGTTTAGGAGTCAGTAAAGTTAGTATGTGGGTTAATGATAAATATATTTCTGTTTAAAATTCTAACGAAAAAATGTGATGTATACAAGTACTAAGCGAATTTTTTATGCATAGATGCATTTATATATACTTGAGTAATATATATATATATAAGAGTGAACATTGAACTCAACACTCAAGAGCAACAGACTGTTTCATACTAAGCCGATGAAAACTCAACACATGTGGCCTGATGATTGTGCCTAGCATGAAACAGACTGTCGCCCTTGAGTGTTGAGTTCAATGTTCACTGTTTTATATTTACATACGCTCTATTTCTGATATTGACCACTTTATCTAGGTACCTCCAAAAAAATCGCTAAAACACAGCATGAAACAGCATAGTATGAATAAAAAAGTTCATAAACTTAATAAAACAAACTTTTTCCATCAAAATATTTATATTTTTATTATAAGGAAAAATAAAAGCAATTTTTAATTATTTTTTAAAATTTTTGAATCCCTGCTAACATTTTCGAAATTTTGATAGAAAATGTTGTTTTTATTTGAGTTAGCGGCTAAAAAAAATTTTACGCCTTTATTACAATGGGTTACGTAATGATGACACAACCCACTTTTTTCCCGGTAACAAACACATTAATTTGAAAATTCTGGCAAAAATCAAATAATAGTCAGATTTGAATGAAACTTTCAGTACTCATTCATACATGAATGAAATTATTTTTGAAATTATTATTTCTTTTAATATCTTGGAGAAAATATTTTTTTAACTCTGTTACCCCCGCTCTACGTAAATCCATGAAATTTTAATAAATTTTAATTAGCTGTAAAAAAATTTTTTTAGTTAAATGCAGGACTCATTGGGGCATACAAATCATCTATGTTTTTTTATTTTAAAGTGTACAACCTGGCCGAAAATCTGCTCCGAAGTGTAAGATAAAAATGCAATAAAACCCTGAAATATTTTAATTTGATAAACTTTTAATTGCTGGAATGAATAATAATTATTAAGGACATTATAGTCTGAAGAAAAAAAAATTTTTCGTTAATAATAAAATTTTGAAATAATTGTTTATATTTTTTTTTATTATAATAATTCATAAAAGTGTTAAAAATATTTTACAAACCTGTTATAAAAACGTTGTCGAATTTCTTTTTTAAGTAAGAATTGATTATCATATTGCCTATCGAAAATTGAAAAGTTTAATAAAAATCATTCACCCATTTTACTTTTAAAATAATTAAAAAAAATTAAATTTTGGAAATTTTTATTAAGTACGGTGTTCCATAGGAGTCGTAACAAGTTTCCGTAGAGGTCGTATTGTTTTTAGAAGTTAACAAGTGTTTGGATGAATTCTAATTTCATTCTTTTTTTCTTAAATTAAAATTATTCTACAAGAAATTTAATTTTTTTAATTTTTCAGAAAGCATATTAATAAATAATTTTAGGTAAATATGTAATATCTAAACATAAAAATATTTAATATTTCAGAAAAATATTAATAAATAACAATATAACTTAGTTCGGTTATTTTAATTTAAATTTGTATTTATTCAGAAAGCATATTTTTATTTATTCAGAAAGCATATTTTAATTTTATTTATTCAGAAAGCATATTTTTATTTATTCAGAAAGCATAGTCTGGCTATAAATCTAAACTAAAATTCTACAAAATATTATACTTGCTGAAAATATTATGTTAAATTTTTAATTTTACTATTTAGTTAAAAAACAACAAAAAAAAATTTTAATTTCCAAATGTTACGTTTTAAGCTACATGAATTTTTTGTCACTTTCGGTCGCCATCCAAACGTCATTCACACCTGCTACTTGTCAACACATAATTTATCGCTTAGATAAGCGCTGACAAGAGGTCTACCGTCAGTAAAGAGTGATTTATTTCGTAAATTTCCCGACAGGAAGCATTTAATACTTGTTTGAAATCAGATAAAGGTAAGTTTCAATTATAAAAATCAACTTAAATAACGTGTCAAGGAGATATATTTTTTGTGCAAGATTTTTAAAACAGAAATTTAGCTCCTGTTTACATAATGTGTTGATTAGTCAATGATGGCGGTAAATTTTTAAAAAAATTTTTTCAGCAGTTAAATTTGTGATTCTGATCAATATAATTTCGGTTTGAACTAAACCAGGGTATTTTGCTTACTGTAATTAGTAAATTTAATCTCTTGGCTTTCAATTAAAACTAAAATTAAAGCTTCAATAAAACATTTTTATTTGTAAAAATTAAATTTAAATTGAGGTATCGAAAATGAGCAGTGATTTTTTGGAGGTACCTAACTTTATCCTATAAATATAGCACACCTTAAAACTATATATATATATATATATATATATATATACTTGTGTAATGGCTAGATAAACATCTCTAAAGTATTTTAATTAAGATATTCTTTAAAAATAAGGGCCTGATAACGCTTCGTGGTTCAGAAAAATGTATCAGTGTAACCCTCAGAGATGTCGGGACCGGATAAACGTTATCTTATATCCGAGTTTCTCTTATACCCGGGTTTATCTTATATCCGGGTTTGGTCTATTTTATATACATTACCACAGGCTCTAATTTGCGACCAGACAACATCTCTCTTATATCCAGGTTTCTCTGATATCCGGGTTATACTGTATTTCCAGATAATGATATTGGTGAGGGTTCGATTCCTTGTAAACGTACTGATTTTGATTTTCTTTTCCAGCCGTTCTTTTCCACATAAGATTTTTAAATAAAACGATTTTCTAATTCCATTACTATCTTCTATTTGAACCTGCATCCTTCTAAGCTAAGCAGAGGTTTACTCTAAAACCAGCGGTCACAGTTCGAGTTGAGGTAAAAACTAGAATTTCAAATATGAAAACTTTGGTGTAACCCGATCTTTCTACACCTTATTGGTTTTTATGCCTTAATAATCTAATTATGAATATGCGTTATGGTGCAGGGGATATGGGCACGGAACGAGAAATCGGAGAACCGCGTTCGAATTCCAGTCGAATTCCTTGTATTCACTTACGCACAAATTCCTCTGGGAAACGTTTAAATCCGTCGTTTCTCCCTCTAGTTATAGGTTAAATAACAAGACAGATTGGGTTCTATAGCCTTGGTTTGCAACCGGTCTATCACAGAACGAAATGGAAACCTACTGCGGGTTAATTATCCGCCCAGTCAGTTATGTCACTTCCGAGACATGATCGCTCGTGTATCATGTATGGCATGTAACTGACTGAATCTAATTAAATATCAAGAAAATGTATTTACATTCAAATTGTTTTTCTCGTCTATTCTTACTCTTATTCCACATGTAAATAACATAAATATAAATTCATCCCAGAAATTCTGATGGAAAAAATATCAATTTGAAATTATTTTTTAAAACAGGTATTATTTTTCTTTTATAGAAAATATCACAAAAGTATTGAAAAATATTATTATTAGTGTTGTGGATTCCGGAGAAGGAACCACCAAAATAATGAACACCAAAAACCGATATGGAGATAGGAAGGAGGTTATATTGAACGTAGTATACAAACTGGAACGCGGGTTAGTCAATTCAGGAATACTATTAGTAGAAATAAATATATACAAATCTTGAAGTGAAATAAGTACCTTATTCTAGCTTAGTCTAGGAAGTGCGTTGTGGCACAGTGGATATCGACACGGAACGACAAATCGAGGGTGCCGAATTCAAATTCCAGTTGAATTCCTTGCATTCACTTACGCACAAATACCCTTGGGAAAGGTATTAATCCGTCTCTTCCCTACAGTTATGCGTTAAATAACAGGACAGATTGGGTTCTATAGCCTTGGTCGGCAACCAGTCTACCGCAGAAAGCAATGGCAACCTACTGCGGGATAATCTTCTGCCAAATCAGTCATGTCTCTTTCGAGACATGATCGCCCAAAGCGTGTATCACGTACGGCACTTAACTGACTGATTGTAGCTGCGTGGAGCTCAGAGCTCGTCTGGTCTCTGGGTAACTTCGATATCTGTCGGAACTCTTCGATAACTGTAACAAATCTCTACGATTACTTTCCAATGTAAACTACAACTGAGATTCCAGATCTTCCAATGTTCTGTCTATGGCAGGATTATATATGCACTCAGTCGAGTCCATTGTCATCTACAAAAGGGGGAGATCTCATAACAATTAGTATCCAATTCTATAAGGCAATGTCAAAATCGAGTTAACTGGATCAACATACTCTTTTCATAAGTCTCATTAGCAGGTGTGGTCCTAGGGTTGCTGCGCATATAAGCACATGAACAGTGCTCTCAATATGTTTCTATTGAGTGCTAATGTCTGGCTGTCCGTGAAATAACTTCCACTTCACACAAAAGCATTTTCAACCCACTTTTCTTTGTCTGTCTCTTCCAGTGTTCCCAAGAAGAAGCGGAAGACATAGAAAGAATTAATTTGGTACACTGGGTAAAGAAAATATATAGTTACTGTTGTGGATTCCGAGTGAGGAACCGCACAATTTAATGAACAACAAAACAGATATTGAGATAGAAAAGTAGATTATATTGAACGTAATATACAAATTTGAACGCAGGTTATCCAGGAATACTATTAGTAAGAAATAAATATATACAATTCTGGAAGTGAAGTCGTTGGGAATAGTATATCCGTGTATATCATTCTAGCTGAGTGGAGCTCAGAGCTAGTCTGATTTCTGATGCGGTAGTCTATGGGTAAGGTCGGTAACTATGGTATCAGTTCCGGTACTCTCCGATAACTCGCACGAATCTCTACAAATGCACTCTCCTCTATGGCAGCTACTGTTCAGTCTATGACACTAGTATATATATATATATATATATATATATATATATATATTCAGTCAAGTCCATTATCATATACAAAGGGGAGATTCCCACAACTGTTCTTGGAATGAATCATTCAAGCTCTAGTCGTGTCGGACAAAAATACTTTTTCAACAATGCAAAAATATTTCCTATGAAAACAACACAGTTCTTAGAAGTAAATCTCATACATATATGTATATAAATTAATCTGACGTATTGACGGAGCCTTGATTTTCAAACTCTCGGTCATTAAGTTTTAATATGCTTCAGTGGTTGCTAAGAATTGCTCTATCGTGTGGCGCCGATAGCTTCGGGGCTTGATAGCCACCGTTGCTTATCGATATTCTCGTAGGCGCAGGTCCATTGCTTACTATAGAGAGCACGCTCGCCTGAAAATGAAACTTCGCTTTTACAAAAATTACAGTCAGAAAAAAGAAACGAACGAATATGCGACAAGAAACTAATTTTTTATTCTTTAAAAAATTATGCAAAAAGAATATCAAGTCTAGCACAACAGATATTTATCTCTCTATTTATTTTTTAGATTGTTAGTGTGTGATCTTCCCATCTACCTCCCCCCTAAGAGGATTGATGCTGCAACAAATATGCTTGTTCCAAGATTTCAATACAGACCCAACTAAACTGCAATATTAAGATATTGCATTTAGGTTGGAAAATTCGTCAAGAAAATTTGTGATGTCTTTTGTTCAACGCGAGTCTGTGCTTATCTATCTATCTATCTATCTATCTATCTATCTATCTATCTATCTACTTATCTTCATGTCTGTCTACAAAGTTATCTGTTTCTGTTTATATATATATATATATATATATATATATATATATATATATATTATAAAATATGTTTTAGAACATGTACATAATTTCTTCTATACATGTCCTCTTCCCTACAATCATATGTTTGTTTCAGTGTTTGGATTTAAACACTTCCTCAGGGGAAATAAAGGTTTGGAATCATTCTCTGTTTATATTTGGTTCGTTATTGTCGTGGGGGTTGGTTGGGGTTACTGGTAATTAAGTGAATGTCTCGTTTTGATCGTTAGACTTTTGAGGAATTTGGTGTGTAAATGTGAAATTGTTGATTAATGGTATGATCTGTTGGAATGTATGTTTTATCTTTTTATCGGTTGGGTATATCTTTTGGTTAGGATTTCTAAGAGGGCCCTGTTGAGTGGTCATTTTTATGGTTAGCTATCATTTAGTTGGTTGATGTCTGCTATACACCATATATCGAGCACTGTTTTAAATTAATGTTTTGGACGGAAAAATTTTTTCTTTTTTCTCTCCTCATTCTATACTCACTCGGATATATATATATATATATATATATATATTGGGGAATTTTCCAAGGGTGGAACAGGGTTTTGGCCTTGTGCCACAAATACGCTACGCTTAGAAATTCACTATATATATATATATATATACTCATTTATATTTACATCACATTGTTCATATCTCTGTTTATATTTATATATATATATATATATATATATATATATATATATATATATTAAATCCCCAAAAAAGAATGAGCATATAGGATAGGTAAAATCCCGAAAAACAAGATCCAGGTGAAGGTCTCGATGTAAATAGTATTATCTATTTATAGAGCCCCTCTCCCAACCACCACTACCACCTTTTTTTAAAACTTCCTGTGTATGGATACTTTCTGCAGTAGACCGGTTGCCAGCCAAGGCTATAGAACTCAGTCTGTTCTATTATTTAACCTATAACTGGAGAGAAGAGACGGATTAATACCTTTCCCAAAGTTGTTTTTGCGTAAAGGAATGCAAGGAAGTTTAATTACTTAGTTTCTTATATTCGTTCGTATTTTCGGTAAGTGCTCCTCCTAGAACATGTTTATTTTAAACACTTTTTTTAATATATAATTAACTAATCATGAAAATTCTTCGCATTTTTTAATTTACACCGTAAGAATGGTTACGCAAAATATTTGATTTGAATACTTAATAGAAGTAATATACGGTTGTCAACAAAAATAAGAGTCCAACATGAGAATTAAAAATTAAAGACAGCAAAATTAAGCAAATAAAACAATTTCAAGATATAGGAAGTATTTTAACAAAGTACAGAACGGGCGGCAGTAAAATCTGAAGGCGCATTGAAGAGCGAAAGTTGCCGTCCAAAAGCAAAGCAAAATATTAAGAAACAGTAAAATTTCATTAGAAACAAAAAAGAGTACTTTAGTGTTATGTAATAGTAGTCCTGATCAGTTAAGTGCCATACGAAATACACGCTTGGGGCGATCATGTCTTAAAAGAAACATGACTGACTGGGCAGAAGATTATCCCGTAATAGGTTGCCATTGCTTTCTGCGGTAGACTGGTTGCCTACCAAGGCTATAGAACCCAATCTGTTTTATTATTTAACCCATAACTGGAGGGAAGAGACAGATTAATACTTTTTCCAAGGGTATTTGCGCGTAAGTGAATGCAAGGAATTCAGCTGGAATTCGAACTCGGCTCCCCGAATTGTCGTTCCGAGCCGATATCCACTGCACCACAACTCACAGTCCTGATGCATAGCAATAAATATTGAACAATCTTCTCACAAATCTAGAAGCTGCTGAAAGGAACAGGAATGTCATTCGACAAATGGGTGGTTACTGAACATGCGAGTCACCAAGAAAAAAAATAAAAACAAAAAAAAAATATTTAACAGTAGAAAGAGACAGGTGAAATTTCTAGGGCACTTAAAGAGAAAAAAGGGCTTGGAAAATTTTGATTCTCACAGGACAGATTGAAGATAAGAGAGACAGTGCAAAACAACGCATAACCTACTTAATAAGCTTGACTAAATGGATAGCAAAACAAAGTTTATGGGGAGATAACAAAAAGGAAATTGTGGGGAGCCTTGATTACCAACGTCCTGATAGGATACGGGATATAGATGTTCTCTCGCCAAAAATCTATTACTTTAATTTTTTGTTTGATATCTATTTTTGGTTTTATTTCTATTTTATTTTAGCGTGGACTAACTATTTGTTCGAATAACCAAGGTATTAAGAAACAGGAAAGTTTCGTAAGAAATAAAGAAAAGAGTACTGAACTGTTACGCAATGTCAGCACGCCTATATTTGCCCATATTGGGACTCTAACGGGTGCAACTACTCCGGGACAGGGTTGACCTGAAAACAACAGCAATTAAGAGGTGGTTCCATGCTCCTCACAACGTCCCAATCAGAGGCCTTGCTGCCGGGTGCAGTTTACCGTCATGCCCAGGACCGTACAGGGTAAAGATGAACGGCCAAAACATTGTGAATATGAAAATAAAGATGAGAACAACAGACTGAATGATTTAAATAGTGTAAATAGCCACAATATTTCATCTCAGAAATATAGACAGATGTTGAAGAAGCAGAAATTATTGAAATAAAGATGTGCCGGATGGATTTTTTGTCAAAAGCAAATAATGATCTCGACACCTCTGTTTAAAAATCAAGGGAAATCCAGTATGATCCAATAAGGCATAGGTTCCCAACCTTTTTGCTACGATTACCCCAAAATACAATTTCACTATTATCCATTACCCCAATGAACAAATACCCGTAATATAGAAAAGAAGTAATTATATTTTCATACATCAAAAGCAGACAAAGTTAATGGAAATTATTCAATACAATAGTACCAATCTATAATAATCAGAGGTATAATAGCCGTAACTTAGCCGTGATTCTTAATGTGAGTGTTGAGCTTGTATTGCCTGTGCCAATGCCAGTTAATTTATTCTTGGCTTTGTGACTGAAAGAGCTATTCGGGCGTCGTTTGCCCCGTTGTCTGCTACGTTTCTTGGTCTTCATTCCAAGGACACCGTGTGAAATTATAAGCTGATTGCCTCTTCCCAAACCAAACATCCATTGCCCCCAAAATATGGACTCATTACCCCACTGGAGTAATTTACCCCGGGGTTAGGAACCTTGGCAATAAGGTATTAAAAAAGAAAACAGAAAGTGTTTCATTCAATGATTAAAATCCTTTTCTTGTTTCCTATAATTGGCCACATTCTAGGATAGAATTTTGTCTTCAAAAAAGATTTTTAGAAACTAAAAAGGCCTGGATTAAATGTATCTCCGTCAGGGAATATAAAATGCAAACTAATCCCTGGCTATTAATGTACTTGCGTACAAGGATGGACGTATTGAGCAGTTTAACATAAAAAAAAAACTCACAAATATTTTTGGTCATTTTATCACGTATCGAACACGCATTTTTTATTTCATGAATAAGTTTGCTTCTTTTTCTTAACTGATCGATACCATTAGCCAATCGAAGCAATCAATAAGATCATAATCCCTAACACGCAATGGCTTTCTTTATCCAACCAGGTCATTATATTCTTGCCAGTGGTCAGAAAGGGAATGACCACGTTTTTTGTGGCTTTTAAAAAAACAACCGTGACAGATTGGAAGGCGTTTACTCGCAACTGGCAACGAGTTATCTCCCTTTTACGATAATTATTATTCTTTCTACTGCGAAGCGAGTTTTTAAAACTTGCAGCAGTTCTTCTTTCATGATTTTATTATGCACCGAAACAAGTGCAGTGAATTATCCACCTTTTGCAGCTGTGCATTCGTCTCTTTTGCTCGTTTCTTTACGACTTTCTCAACATGTGATCCTCTTAAAAAGCAACGCGTACCGGCATGTGTCACAATATTCAACTGGCTGATGACAATTTTGCGGAAATCAGTACCAAGTGACTTATATGGAATAGTTTTAAACTCACACAAACACACACACATCTCTTTTATAAGAAAAACCGTTATATATATATATAATTATTTAGAATTTATAAGATAAATATGTTATAATACAAAACTACAAAAATAGCCATTTTGTTTTGAAACTAACTGTGTCTTATCAAGGTCATTGGAAAACAAAATGGATATTTTTGTAGTGATATTATAACATATTTATCTTATAGAATTTAATAATTAAATTATTCGCTCTACTTTGTATAGAGCTTTTTAAAAATAGCGTATTTTTTGAGGAGTGGATACGGAATTGTATTCCATTCATACATACGCTATATTTATATATATATATATAGTCACCCGCAGACAGATCTGTTTCGCAGCTCATCAGTACAGTTAGACATTCGATTGCTTTTACCCAGGATTGAAACCCGACCGAATTGACCTCAGTCGGTGATTATACCTCTGAGCTATGGGCGTTCGGTAGAAGAAGGTAGACTTTTAGCGTATGATGTATCATACTCCAGTAATTCATTACTGAATGAGCGATACGTAGATGCTAGAGTAGATACTGTTTTTCCAAAGTCTACCATTCTTCTTGAGTACTCAATCAGGGTGTGAGAGCTTATATATATATATATATCAGGGTTACACTTTACCAGTTATAAAAGCTCTTGCCGCCTGCTTACTCTTTAACAGTATCTTATTTAATTTTTTGCAATAAATATCTTGTCGTGGATTGAAGAACATATACAGTGTAACCCTGATATAAGAGAGTTCTCGGGACCAGATAAAATGTATCTTATATCCGGGTTTCTCTTATATCAGAGCGTCTATTGTACCCTGATTTGTCTTATATCCGGGTTTTTCTTATATCTGGGTTATAATGTATATTCGCAATTTGACCTATTCCTCTTCGGATAGGCTGACCAATACATACTGGTCTTGCATTGCGGAAAACCTTATTAATGACCATAATAGTGCCGCATCTTTCAGTGAGAACAAATTTGCTATCTTAAGTACGTCACAATCCAGTTAACACCTCAAAGTGATTGAGGCCATCTCACATTCAATCTTTAAACCCCTCTCTGTGTAAACAGAGGGAGCATACATTTGGCTCCCAACTAATCTCTATTTATTTTTATTTTTTTCCTCTAAATCTTCTTCCTTTTTTTAAAACGACAATTATTTATTCATCTCGATATGGCTCTGTTGAGCGAGGGGCGAAACCGGTTTGCTAGCCCGTTTTTCAATTATATATTTTTTTAAATATATACAATCATCATGGATGGTAAATCTTGCCTTTTTACGGCGGTGATATATATATATATATATATATATATATATATATATATATATATATATATATTCCATTTGTAAACGAGTTATTACGCGACCTAGGTTTCTACACATCAGTGGTGTCTTCAGGCGATTTGCAATAATTGATTTTACCGTTTATCGTTTAGGAACGTTCACGTAAAACAAAACAGTAAGCGGTAAAAACGGTAAAATAAGTTATTGTAAATCGCCTGAAGACACCACTGATGGTAGAAACCTAGGTCACGTAATAACTCATTTACAAATGGAAATATTAAAATTTCTACAATATAATTATATTGAACATTTTTTAATACGAATGTGCACTGGTCTAATTTTGTTATAAGTAATTAAACAATCAATTAATCAATCAAACAATCAATATATATATATATATATATATATATATATATATATATATATATATATAATGAGCAAAACTGCTTTAATTCCTTCCTTTTACTATACAGTCAGTTTTAGATCCACTAATGTGACAGGGTGTAATGGATTTTTATTTTTCCCTCAGATTAAGTGATTTTCACTCGTGTGCAATAATATGACGATAGGTGGTTACTTGTGTTGGGAATGTTTTTTATGGAAATTTAAGAATTTACCCATTTTCAGACAGTTAAGTGTCGACATAAAGACAGAATTAAAGTTGTTCTTAAATTTCCATAAAAATCATTTCCAACACCAACGACCAATCATCGTCTGACGAAGTACACTTAACAGTACTGAAACACGATAGCTTTTGTGTAGTGTTAAAATGTTTTATTAGAACTACTTATAATAAAAATATTACAATATATATATATATATATATATATATATATATATATATATATATATATATATAAAAATGCAAAGGAAAAATTTATTTAGCCAATGTGTTTCGTCCTCTGAGAGACTTTACTAAGAAAAATGCAAGAATTTTATTTTGTATTTGGATGTGCGTTGTGGTGCATTTCGTATCAGTTCAGAACGAGAAATCGGGGAGCCGAGTTCGAATTCCAATTGAATCCCTTACGTTCACTTACGCGCAAATACCCTTGGGAAAGGTATTAATCCATCTATTCCTTCCAGTTATGGGTTAAATAACAGGACAGATTGGGTTCTATAGCCTTGGCTGACAACCAGTCTACCGCAGAAAGCAATGGCAACCTACTGCAGGATAATCTTCTGCCCAGTCAAAAGAGACATGATCGCCGAAGCGTGCATCACGTATGGCATTTAACTGACTGACCCTGTATGTACATACAAGAGGAAAAATTTAATTGTTTATTCAAAATTCTAAAGCCACTACCTTGCACCAGTATCCGACCACCGTTTCCAGTATATTTGTACATGTGGTCTCATGTATCAGTATACCCTGTCCACGAATCCTGGGATCCATACCCGCTGTGTGATCTCCCATAAGTTCATCGATTAGAGCTGTGCAGAACCACCTTTCGTTACCCGTCATCCCCTTCTCATTTTAGACAAGTTTCTTCTTCTCATCAAAGAAATACCCGATCATTCCGGTCTCCGGGTGTGCGTTATGATGCAGTGAACATCAGTTCGGAATAAAAAATCGGAGAGCAGAGTTCGAATTCCAGTTGAATTCTTTGCATTTAGTTACCAGTAAATAGCCTTGAAAAGATATTAATCCATCTCTTCTCCCCCCAGCCATTGGTTAAATATAACGATATACGGGGTTCTATAGCCTTGGTTTGCAACCAGTCTACCTCGCCCGGAGGATAAAGGAGTTTGCATAAGATTAGCACCACTAACTGTAAAAAGGACAATTTACAGACGCATCAACGACCCCCTCGTTGACAACCAGGGATCGTCGACGGCCAATGCTCCACTGAGATCGATGGGATTTTTATTCCAGCCTCCGTGATCTGTTTGTGAGTTTTCAACAACAGCTTAATGTTTCGCAGAGGTCCCATCGAAAATGAACTGACCAACCTGTATAACTTGTTTCGCTCGAAGAATTATTTTTATTTTCCTTTTATCGATTAATTTTGTTGTCGCATTTTAAGAGGATGGGGCATTTAAATAGAGAATGGAACTCAAAATCAACCAAGTGAAAATCGAGTAACTCATTCTCTTGTTAATAAAATGCAAAGCAAAACCAAAAGAGCGGAATGTGAGTTAACCAGATTTTGCAAAGAAGTGTTTATCAGCTCAAGAGCGGATACCTCACTTGTAAGATGTCACTCGGAAATACGGTGAAAACCTCATACATTCTGATTATAAAAAAGAAGAAAAAAAGAAATCAAAATACAAATAAAATATATATGTGAGTTGTGGTGCAGTTGATATCGGCTTGGAACGACAAATCGGGATTCCGAGTTCGAATTCGAGTTGAATTCCTTGCATTCACTTAGCACAAATACCCCTGGGAAAGGTATTAATCCGTCTCTTTTCTCCAGTTATGGGTTAAATAACAGGACAGATTGGGTTCTATAGCCTTGGTTGGCAACCAGTCTACCACAGAAAACAATGGCAACCTACTGCGGGATAATCTTCTGTCGAGTCAGTCATGACTCTTTCGAGACATTATCGCCCAAATCGTGTATCACGTATGGCACTTAACTGACTGATTGAATATAAGTGTTGAAAACATGATTAAGGCTTCTACCGGGTATAAAGTGGAGGATCAGTTTTATATTATTATGAAGTAATAAACTGTTCCCCCACTAATTACTGTTTACTAATAATACACCTCTTCTCTCTCTAGCTATGGGTTAAATAGCAGGACAGATTGGGTTTTATCGCTTCGGTTGGCTATCAGTCTACCACAGAAAGTCATGAAAACCTGTGCGAGATAATCTTCTGTCCAGTCAGTCATGACTCTTTCGAGACATGATCGCCCAAGCGTGTATCACGTATGGCAGTTTCATAAGTAAAAAAAAACCTTAGTGCCAATTCCTTTTGGAATGCTTCTTTTAATAAAATTGGATTAAACAAGAGAAATTATTTACTAATAAATCCAATAAAATGTCGATTGATTTTCTTAATATATTTTATGATTTCGATCTGAGAATATAATGCGATCTTGAAGTTATTCATACTGGATCACAATTAGTTACAATTTTCATATGTTTTAGTTCAAGGTTGTTTAGTTTGTTTTTGGTTTGTTTGTTTTTGTTTTTTTTTCACTTATCAAATTTAACTATGCCGTTCTTATACGAAATTTACGTTGTGAGCCGATATGCATAAAATATAGTCATATACCAATCTGGTGTTGACCCTATCAGATCGCATGCAACCGGATAAATATATCTTTTCTTTAAGGTCCATCGCACTTAATGTTTATCTGTTAAGGATTCCTTCTCCTGTTAGACAATTGTATCTAAATTCAAATATCAAGTGTGTGGTGAACAGTATAAGCAAGCAGACATTAAATCTATTATATTAACTATTCTCTTGCGTTTTTAATCTGAGTCTTCTATTGTCATTTCTGATTATATGATTCAAAGTTGTTTTCTTTTTTTATTAATAAAATTCTCTTTTGATTTTGTTGATAATCAATTACCTTATCGGCAAGTCTTTTTCACTGAAGGGCATTCATTTCAGCTGTTGTCATTCGAGTAAGACGATATATTAGATAAGATATATACTTCATTCCTACAATTGTTTTTCCTTTATATAATTGATATGGAATAACGGTATTATATATTTTTATTATCTCTGCCGAGTTATCGTTCATTATTGATTATAGACTACTGGCGTTGAACGTATCACCATCTTCAGGAAAGAAATTACTCGGTAGATTATTAAATAACATGAATTAAAGATAATTTTCAAAAATGCAACAATAAAACAAACCATCATTTTGGCAGCGTTTAGGAAAATGATATCGTAAAATGCGATTATTCATCTTAAACAACGTGTACACATTATCTGACATGAAACGTTTTAGTTGTCGCTAATTTCAGGAATTAGACTTCACAGGAGACATGATGTTTTTTTTAATTGTTCATATATATATATATTCATCATCCACATACAAACCTGTTTCGCAGTATCACAGCTCATCAGTGTAACTAGACATCCCCTTGCTTTTAGCCGGGATCCAAACTCGACCGATTTGGTGTCAGTCGGAGTCGCTAAACCCTAAGCCATAGAATTTTTTTTAATTTTTAGCGTGCTATATATAAGCAGTGTATATATACCAGGTACCGAAAGAACTCAATTCATTGCTGAAGAGTTATGCATAAATCGCAGAAGGGTAACTACTTTTTTCCTCTTTCTTTCTCTCTCTCTCTCTCTCTCTCTATATATATATATATATATATATATATATATTGATTGTTTAATTACTTAGTTTTTGGTCATAAAAGGATTAGACCAGTGCACATTTGTATCAAAAAGTGTTCAATATAATTATATTGTAGAACTTTTGAATATTTTTCATTTGTAAACGAGTTATGACTTATAATGACTTAAATGGCCAAAATAAAATATATTTGAGATCAACCAAAGACTCATTTAAGACCAGGTGGTTCACAAGTCTGTATTCAAAATAGAAAACTTAAAAAACTGTACAAAATTGGCTAGCCACGTGTGGAAATTGAAATAAAATATGAAAAAGATATAGACAAAACGTGGAGTATAATGAAAACAGCCAAACCTTACAACTGTGGCAAAATATGTAGATTGTGCCAGAAAGAAAAGTTAGCGATTATTCTATTCCGAAACAAAATGAACTACTGAATGAAAGAACAGTAATTATGACTGAGTGTAACCATACTAAAAATACCTATTAGGTTCATACAACCATGGATGAAAACGTTATAATTTCTTGTCATTTTAAAAATTGCGCGTACAAAATTCCCTGCCACGTGACCGTTCAAAATAGAACCACCGTTACGTGAGCGTTTTTAAAAAAAACGGTGAACGGTAAAATTAGTTATTGCAAATTGCCTGAAGACACCACTCATGGTAGAAACCTAGGTAGCATAATAACTAGTTTCCAAATAGAATATATATTAATTTAATCTGACATATATATATATATATATATATATATATATCTTCATGTATGTATGTATGTATGTATGTATGTATAATCCGTGACGTGGAGAAAGAGACTGATCAAAAATAGCTTGTAATAGGAGCAAGTCATAAGAATGCAAATATCAAGAAAGAATTTCAAATTAAACCCGCACACTTCGACTCATCCTTGTTCCCTTCATCACAATGTTTCTCAAAGAAAAGCTATAGATGCCGCCATGATAAAAATGCATGGAAATAATTTCTTTGGAGTACAAAATTTTTAAACAGACATATCTTCCCAAATAAAGAGCAAAAAGAAAAAAGGATGAAACTTTAGAATTTTATAGAACTTATATATTTTTTAAACTTTATAATTACTTCATACGGCAAATCAGAAAGAAAGAACTAAAAGAACAAAAACAGAAGGGGTAATTCGATAATACTTCAGTGACTGCGATAAGACCACATTCATTTTATAACTGTCATTGTTCTTTGTGCTATCATGAAAATATGTTCCTGGTTTTGAGACGGGCTCAATCGGAAATTCATTTCAAGTATTGGAGAAAATTATCGTTTACTGCCCTCAATATGCTCATATGGTTATATACATATATTAATATAATTTAATGTGTATATATTGTCTTCATTATTTTCCCCTATTCCTTTAAAATCCAATGTTCTCGATCAAAGGATAGTAAAAACCTGTCAACGTGTATATGTTTCTTTCCCATTTGTTTTTTAAGATTATTATCAAAATTTTCTCATTTTCTTTCTTTTTGCCATTTATTATAGAAAACGTTTCTTTTGTTGGCTATCATGTACAGAATGAAAAGGAAACACATCCCATCTTTAGAATAAGGTTTTAATTAAAAAACTACCTAAAGTTTCAAATGCTCACTATGTGACGCCCCGCCGCTGCTGGTCGTTGATGGCGTCAATTCCGTTTTCTTTCCCTTTGTTCAACAAATCTAGTATTTGGCTCTTGTTGGCCAATGAAATCACAACTTCAGCTTTCTCTGTCTTCTTCCTTTTGACGTAGCCAATTGAGTAACGCTATTTTTATGACGTCTTTTCTTTTTGTCTTCTTTTCCTTTGTTTAACCAATTAGACAATTTTCTCTTTAGCCGTTTTGGGCGGAACCTTTATGCCTCCAATTCTTTTGTCAGGGAAATCTCAATTTAGTTATTTCTCATAATAAACAAACCTAACCTTTGCACTTGTCAAAGACGCCTGCATACGCAAAATTCCCTTTTTCTGCGTTTGTGACAATGTTTTTTGACATTCCACAGCTGTGTTTTGGTTATATTCTGCATGAGTTTATTAGAAAAACAAAAAAGCAATAACATTTTCACTTTTATCATCTGTGTTGTTGAGAATATCAATTGAACCTCTTTTAGTTATGACCGACTGATGCGATGACCTCGTCTGACCCGGCTGGTTAGATTCTGGGCAAAACATTCAAACCTGCAATCTTTTAATTCATATTTATTTTCAGCTTGTTTGCAATCTTTCTTTCTTTTCCTCTGTTCATATTGGAACCGAATAAATTTTTCCAGTTGGTTCTTTTAGATCTATAAAAATGAATAATACAAACTAATATAATGTCTTCCGTTCCGGCCGTGCCAAATAGTCTTATAGTTTTGACAAAATGGCTGCGCCTACATGCCTGCCTAAAATTCTTTAATGTGTAATAATATTTTTATTGCTTTGCACTGACTTCTTCAATGTGTTTTGGCTCCTTAGAACGTGTGAAATCATGGTTCTCCGCAACATTTTATCCGTTGAAGCACTTAGAAACGTTTCTTTTGCCAAGCCTCCTAACCCTTTTGTCCTGCGAAACATTCACACAAGCTCTTCAAGTCGGTGTTCGTTGTCTTCCCGCATCTCTGTTGCCATCAATATACGCTGTGAAGGTTTTCTTCAACCTCTTTTTCCCGATTATCTTCAAAACATTTTAGTTGTCTTTTTCTCATTCTGAATATTTTTACCATTTTCTTTAAGTTTTCTCCATAGCTTGAGCGAGTTCCGTTCATAGAATTCTGTCTGTCTGTCTGTCTGTCTGTCTGTCTGTCTGTCTGTCTGTCTGTCTCTCTCTCTCTCTCTCTCTCTCTATGAGTGTGTAAAAGCGAAATAACAAAGAATTATTGGCAGTTTCTTCTTCCCACAGTCAGTCAGTTAAATGCCATACATGATTCCTGCTTTGAACGATCATGTCTCGAAAGAGACATGACTGACTGGGCAGAAGATTATCCCACAGTAGGTTGCTATTATTTCTGCGGTAGACTGGTTGCCAATCAAGGCTATAGAATCCAATCTGTCCTGTTATTTAGCCCATAACTAGGGGAAGAGACCGATTAATATCTCCGAAGGGTATTTACACGTTAATAAATGCAAGGAATTCAACTAGAATTCGAACTCGGTTCTCCGATTTCTCGATATTCACTGAACCACAACACACATTCTTTAAAGCAATAATCGCTGCATGCAGGATTAGAACCTGTGAGGGCAGTACTCAATGGATTTCGAGTCCAACGCCTTTACCACTTGGCCATCGCAGCAAACACTTGTAGAAATTAATTCGTTTGAATCTGCGTGTAACGTAATATGCAAATAGTGTGACAGTAACAATGTATTTATACAGTGTATCTGCGGCAGTTGTACATTCGTCGCCATGTCACAAAACTGCCATTCTTTTTCTTTTATGTGCCCTGTCTTTTCAGGACGTAGGCGAACATGGCTTTTCACATCTCTCTATCCCTGGTGGCTCTTAGCTCGCTTTCTCCTGTTACACTACACAACTCTCGTTCCGTCATCCACCTGATCATTTCCTTCAAATATGTTATCCGCTGCTTTCCCCTGTCTCTTCTTCCCTCTATCTGGCCTGTTACTATCAGATTCTCCAAGCCCTCCTTCCTCATTGCATGTCCCAGGAACTTTAGCTGTCTCTTCCTGATGCTCAGTATTAATTTCCTTTTCGTTTCCATCATTTTCTAAACCTCATCATTGCTCACATGCTCGATCCATGATATTCACAGCATCCTTCTGTAGAACCACATTTCAGCTGTTTTCCCTTCATCGTCGAAGATATTGTCCAACATTCACTACCATATTGAAGAACCGACATCACATAGTAATCCAGTACTCTCTTCTTTGTTTCTAATAAAATTGTCCTGTTTCTTAATACTTTACTCAACTTCTGGAATGCTTCCTTCGCCATGCCAATTCGCCTTCGGATCTCTTTGTCGCACTTTCTGTCTTCTGTTAGAACACTTCTCAGAGGTGAAAGGAAGCGCTATAAGTTGGTATTTTTTCCAAGTTTTTGGTACTTCGCTTTAAAAATAAGAAAATAATATTCTCATGAGCGTAAAATGCAATAAAATGTATGCAGAAACTCACAGATATCAATGTGATGGCTAACAAGCTAATCGTGTAGTTTCTTTATTTTGACTCTGTTCCAGACGAATCTAATTTTCATAAATATTTATTTTG
This sequence comes from Ascarosepion bandense, assembly GCA_037127315.1. Taxonomy (NCBI): domain Eukaryota; kingdom Metazoa; phylum Mollusca; class Cephalopoda; order Sepiida; family Sepiidae; genus Ascarosepion; species Ascarosepion bandense. The sequence continues at coordinate 2,513,612 of JBBBDQ010001529.1, read as the reverse complement.
TAAATATTTACACTTGTTCTCAGGTAACGTTTGGCAAGCTTGTTAACAAATAGTAAGTGCCGTGAGATTGATGAGCTCTATGTGTCCCCGCGTTGCTTAGTAAATACTGATGTACAGATGTATAGATTTAGATAGATAAAGCAATTTTATAAACTTTTTAACCTGTTTTAACCCAGTGTCCTCAGGTTTTAGAACATTAAATTCATATACTAATCACAAGAATTTTTCTTCCATCCTGGCAATATTTGGAAGGTAATTTTATTGATGAATCAATATGTCCTCACTACCTATATCTGAACTTATTTATAAATGGAACTTTGCCTCTCTCTGTGTATATGTGTGTGTGTCTGTCTGTCTGTGTGTCTGTGTGTGTGTGTGTGTGTGTCCGTTACCTATAGACTCCGAAACAACTGAACCGATTTTCTTGAAAATTTACACAGTTGTACTATAATAGTCTGCAAGTGTTCTTAGCTAGGTTTTGTGCCGATAAATATCGAAAATCGTTAATCAAAAAAATCGGGTTATAGAAGGAGTGGTCCGATTTTAATCAAATTTGATACACTCATAGACAAAGGCGTAAGAAACGATATTCAGAAGTTTCAAGGTTGCAGTTCTTACAATAGGGCAGAAAATCGATAATATATATATATATATATAAGGCAAGATGTTTATGCGTGTTTGTTTATCTGCCTGTATGTCTGTATTTTTTCAGCCCTTTTATTTTAGTTTTTGCTTCGGGTTTGGCTCTAAATAGGTATAATTGTAGTTCTTAGTCTCAGACATGATACCATTTACTCAGAGGACTTATTTAGACTTCAAAATTTTGTTTACGACAAAAAACCTATTTGATATCGAAGCAGGAAATCAAAATTTGACTTACATCCATTCATTTTTCTTTCAGTCTACGGTTTCACTTTAACTGGAATCAACTATTGCTTTTTAGTCTTTTGTGCCAACGTCCAAAGAGTCTGAGCTCCATGACCATGGATTAGTTTTAAAGCTTTCATTTCACCCGAGCAACGCCGGGCTATACTGCTAGTATAATAATGGTTTAATATAATGATTTATACCCATTATTTTTTACAGTTTTTTTATGCTATCCTCAAATGAGGAAACTGGGTTAAAATGGTTTAACCAAACAGAATAAATTAGAATCGGGTTCAGAACACAATTTTAGCTGATATATTTTCGGGATATTACTTCTCAAGAAAATGATTGTAGCTTGCGTGATCCGTGTAACGAAAAGTTTCATTTAAGTTCAATCGACTAAAGAAACATAAGCACGCTATTTTAATAAGTAGACTTCCATCAGTACGAAGGATACCATTCTTTTGGGAATATTCAAATGCGTTTATAAAATACCCTCCTGTAGGTGTACGAACTGCGCATGTATAACTGTGCACATGTGGGCTGTGTTTCTTGCGCCCACCTATTGCTTCATTTGCCAGCAAGTGAATCTGAAAATCTAGAACTTTCAAATAATTGTCACTTGCCAGAGATTATTTACAAGCAATTCGATATGTCCAAATGTTTTCAGGACCTTTTTTTTTTGAAAATATGATACTTAATACACAGTAAAAAAAAAAGTTTTAATTTACAAGGGAAAAAACGCCATTATATTTTTTTTCAGATTAATTGATATTTTATTATGTATTTCAAAGCTTTGTGTATTGTTTGAATTCTGATATTTAAACTCTTATCATACATATAATTGGAGAACTAATTGCAGAGAAGAATTATTAACCAATAACATGCTGTGGATATAGCTGAATCTTGCCAAATACTTTTTTCATACTTTTTTCTTGTCTGAAGTTTTAACAAATAAAATCTGTTAGATAATTCAGAACCTGGAATCATAAGCTGGTATTCATAATTATTCAATTTAGATTTCTGAAATTAAGAAATATCTAAATGTTTTAAAAGCATATAAAAGCTTGTATAGTGAAAAAAATGTTATAAAATCCTGAGCCATGCTGTAAAATAAAACTAAGCAAAGTTACTAGTTTCTTTACCTAATCACTTCTGTCTTTTTACTAAATAAAAAATCACTGATTAATGATTGCACAAGGTAATTTTATCTTGACATTCTTTCGTTATTAAACTAACAATGTGATATACAATGAAATGAATATTTACCCATGTTTTTTAAAAGATATTGACATTAAATTTGTAATTTAAACCTGTTAATGTTCAGATATTGGATTATATTTTTCAGAACCACAAATAGTTTACTACTAATGTTGACCTTCATATTTAATGTTCAACCTAATTGCATAATTATCAATTGTGTTAAGAGACAAACCTTCAGATCAAGCAGGGCTTTACAACTGTTCATTTTTCTTCAGGAGTCTCTTATTTTTAGCTAATTAAGACAGTTAAAAACAAGTCAGCTGGTCTTGTTGGGAAAATAGCAATTTTTTTTCTATTTTGACCTGTCTTTTATTTATGAGTATTCATGAATATAAATTATTTTAAATTCATTTTTTTTTTGTTCTGGACATTTTTCATTCGAAATGTCTTTAATTTGAATGAAACCTGTTAGATTTAATGTTTAGAAAAAAAATTGAATCTAAAGAATACCACACATATTAACAGAGAAAATAACTTACTTATGCATAAATTTCTTGAGTGCTATTACTGAATCTTATCAAAGTATAAATCTGTGCCCTGGATTCTTTCAAATATCCCCTTTCCTAAAAGATATCCTTCTTTTCCAAGCCAACATTCATGATCCTGAAAATAAAAAAAAATGAAAAACTGGTAAATCAAAACATTCTATTCGAAATGAATAAACACATGAATAATTCGTCAAATTAAAATACTAATAATAATTACATATTAAATGAAAAAAATTAAATGAACGCATATCAACAAAAGAGAAAAAATTAAACAATAACAATATTTACTCATTTTCATTGATTAGGCACTAAATCATATCACTTAGCATCCACTGAAGTTTACCTTGACTTTCAGTTAAACTGATGTGCATTTACGAACCTTGTTAATGTGTTAAAATCTCAAAAACTAACATTTTTATATTTGTTTATAAATACTTGTTGCAAAATAAAATATTTGCATTTGACATTGATAAATTCTATCAGAGGGCGAAATGTATTGATTAGGTTTCCATTATATATAAGACAATTGTGCATTTGGGCAACAATCCTTCTTTCATACATGTTTTGTTAAAACGACTGACAAACTGTGATAATTCTGTTCACTTAATTTTTCTTCTCGTTTTCTTTTCTGGATACAAAGTGTTTAAAAACTGTCCAAAAGTTCAGGATAACCAGGCGCTTTCGGCTATTTTTTTAGCCATTATCAAGGACGATTTGTATTTTTTTATTTTGAACTGAATCTGTGGGTTTTTATATGTTTGAAGTTATAGGAATATTTTATTTTCCAAACACGGTCAACACATTGTGGCCGTGTTTGTAACTTAATATTATTAACTGCTGGCTATTACATTTTTATTATTAGGGCCTCCATTATTTTTTACTGGCAGTTTAGCCTGGTCTCACTCTGGTAGTTAAATGAATAATAAGAATAAAAAATATATGATTAATTTACATAGCAAATACTTACACAACGTTTAACCTCGTCACTTTTGTAGATATAGATAACAATGTAGAATGTCTCTATTTGATTAGGGTGAGAAGTGGAGGGCAACATATATAGATATAGATAATATAAAATGGAGTGATTGATTCTATATTATAATCAATGCATAAACTGATCACAGATTTTGTGAGATGATAATATATATTTTTCTACCCCTAAATTTGGCTTTCTGAAAAATTTCAAGGTGTCGTTAGCGTTCTAAACTTTTGATCTGAGCGCAACTCCCGTCGAGCTAGACCGCAAAATGCAGACGCTACGTCGAATCTATCAAAATAACAAATACTTACACAACGTCCACCCTCGTCACTTTTATAGATACAGAATCTTTTTTACATGTGGATGAATATTTGAATAGCCCTAATTGAGCCATGGTCGGGTAGGTGTAACGTGTGTCGTCAAGATAGGCATGTAGAAGTATGACCAATATCATTATTTATGAGTTTGGTTTGACCAAGAACACAGTTCCTTAAGAGCCATTTCAACTCGTGAATAATATTGGTTCTCTGTAGTTTTAATTTTTACTTTAATTTTTTGCGTTGTTATTTTTAATGATAAGGTTAGCTATTTTTAAATTTTTCTATATAGATGAATAATTTAATGTTCTTGTTCTGGTCAACTTATTCTCGTGTCTGCTAGTTTGAGTGTAGATATTGTCATCATGGTCGAAGAAAAGGACTTCGGTTGTGCAGGCATGTAATAATTTTTTGGAGATATTTGGTTTGATGAATGAAGCGTATGAATAATTTCTAACTTAACTATCCATATATTATTTTCAAAGTTACCTTCGGACACGAACACACAAAATCATGCACACACATATACATTACTGGCTATAATTATTGGGCCACACCAGTTTTTAAAAAACGATGATATATTTCATACTATTTTTAGTATTAATTGCCAAGTGGATAATTCTAAATGAAAATAGAATGGTTCTTTTGTTATTATTATTTGCAAAATTTTACAAGGTAAATAGCAACAATTTAGCCATCGCACTCTTTAGATTTGGTATATCTATCTATCTATGTATCTATCTATCTATGTATCTATATATATATATATATATATATATATATACACTGCCGGCCATAATTATTAGGCAACCCCAGTTTTAAAAAAAGAATGATGTATTTCATACTATATTTTAAGATTTATTGCCAACAATTGGATAATTCTAAATGAAAATAGAATGGTTCTTTTGTTATTATTACTTTGCCAAATTTTACAAGGCAGCCAGGAAGTTTTGCTTTGGCCAGCCAATACGAAGAAGAGACTAGCATGGGGAAGAGACCACAGAACAGTTCATTTGATGCACATGTTATTGTGCAGTATTATTGCCTTATATATATATATATATATATATATATATATATATATATATATATATATATCAATTCTGCACTATTGTAAGAACTGCAACCTTGAAACTTCTGAATATCGTTTCTTATGTCTTTGTCTATGAGTGTATCAAATTTGATTAAAATCGGACCACTCCTTCTCTAACCTGATTTTTTCGATTATCGATTTTCGATATTTCTCAAGGGTAGAGCGACACAAAATCTAGCTAAGAACACTCGCAGATGCTTATACTACGACTCTCTAAATTTTCAAGAAAATCGGTTCAGCCGTTTCAGAGTCTATAGGTAACAAACACACACACACACATAAACACACACATAAACACACACATAAACACACACAGACAAAGTTCCATTTATAAAGTTTAGATTATATATATATATATATATATATATATATATATATATATATATTGATTACGTCGATTTTAGTCTTGTGCAGGTCACAACAGTAGAACAGTCAATTAAGCTTTAACACAAACAGTGATCGACCTGGTTAACCTGGTAGGTATCACGCTATACGAGACCGCCTTTAAATAATTACTCTGCTTATTGCTAGTCTCGGGTAACCCAGCACCCACTAGTAAGGCTAGTGCTCTATTTGCACTGTAATCAGAGACACAGTGCCGTACCTACCTCACTAGTAATCGTCTTCAATGTCTTGCGAGAAGACTGGTTTCCATAAGTAAATCTACAAATTGTTCGGCTGCTTACTTTTTCATATAAAAGATATATTATAAATTGCTTATAAATGAGTAGATCGATTTGAAAATACATCGTGGAGCTATGCATTTCTAAGTATTGTGTCGGTAAAGGCGACGGTTATTTCGTAAACGACTGTTTTACTTCAGGCAGATATCTCACACGGTTGAAAATAATTGCTATTCACACGTACATAGCTGCTTCGCACTGATGCATACAAGAGGGTGGGTGACCCTTTTATAGCGAAATATTTATCAGAAAGACGCCGATTCATAGCATGTCGGCCGTAGCCAATATCCGTTTTAAAATTACAGCAAAGAAAATTGTACACGGTTCAAATTTTAGTATGAAACATTCGTTATTGCAAAAGTATATCGATCTACATGTAAATAAATAGAACTAAAATATGAGACTGTATATGTTAAAAAGCAAACACGCACACGTGCACGTACATATATATAAATAATGAACAGACATAGATAGATAGATAGATAGATAGATAGATAGATAGATAGATATGAGCAGCCTGAGATAGATAGATAGATAGATAGATAGATAGATAGATAGATAGCATGCGATGGGTAAATTGTCGACATTTTTATTTTGCGCATGCGCGTTATTTGTCTTTGATTTGTCGAGTGCCCTTTATAGTAGTGACAGTTGGGTACCTCCTGTAAGAAAATGTGCGCCATAACGCAATTCATACCGACAGAAATTAGAAAACGCAAGCTGTTGTGACATTTCCGTGTGTTTGGGTGTCAATCTGAAGAGAGTATAGAGGAGTGGGGTGATAAATCTAGTCTAGATTTTGCTGTTTGAAGTGATCTCTAGTGATGCCTCCCCTCAGATCATCAGGCTCGACAGGAAGGCCTAGATCAACGGCCTTGAGGAGATAGCGCTAGTCTTCCTCAAGAGGATGGCTGATAGAAGACCTTTTCTGGCAACAGGATTCTGCACCATGCCACACAAACAAGTAAACCATTACTGAATGAATGATCAGATGTACTGGCCAGATGTAATCACACCTATAAATAATACTTAGGATCATACAAGCCTGAATGAATGTGTTTTAAGATCCTTAATTACCTCCTGGCATTCAGACAATTTCTCAGCCCCCCCCCCATCATCAGTCACATTTCGCAAACTAACACCCCCCAGACTGCATCCCCCTTGACTATTATGTGTGTGGCGCAGTTGAGAGAGAGACCAACAAAATTCCGTCGTTGTCTGGAGGACGTGGATATGAAGGCAATGGTGATTTTATTGAATGAATTTACTCTTTAGCATTTCAAGTTATTTTTGTGTGAATGTTGGTAAATGGATCTGTTCAAATTAGATGTCAATGTTGTCGTCATTTTTGTCAAATTTAGACAAAAATTCATCCATAGCACGCTGTACATTACATAATCAAACACGCGCAAATGTGCATGAATACACACACACACACACACACACACACACACACACACACACATATATATATATATATATATATATATATATATATATATATTTTAATTCAGATACTTTAATCCAAGCGGAAAAAGCAGGAAGGTAAATTCCAAAAACCCGCTCCTAATCAATATTAAAATTTTATTTTAATATTAAAAATGATACAGGAAGAGAGCTCCATGTAATAAAATATTACAGAGCAAATATATATATATATATATAGATAGATAGATAGATATATAGATAGCTAGATAGATAGATAGATAGATATAGACCCTTGCATAAATATATTACGGAAATTAACGAAACTCATTTGAACATTATTTTTGATCGATACTCATATTTAAGTAGATATTTTGTTTAAAATCAAGCAGTATTATATATTTATTTCTTCCGGCCTGATTATTTATGATAAATTATTGTTACGAAAATGTGTGTCATTCGGCAGGATTCGAACCTGCAACCCCTATCCACATAGAGGAAGCCACCAATTGAACTGGCGCGTCTCAGACATCTCGACCACGAATGACCAACAGGTTTAACGAAGTCAAGTCAAGCTTATATTACACAATTTTTTATTCACGCAAATAGCCATATCTGCACTGAAATGTATCGTAATGTCAACAAATGTAAACATGTTACGGAAATCGAAATATTAAAAGCATACAAGAAAACTAACTCCAACGCTCATACCAGTCTGCCCCATCATAATTACCTTTGTAACTGTAGAAACCCAAATAGCCCCATTCCTAATAAATGCTTAACAAAATCCCTGGTATATATGTGTTCGATTTAATCCATGGAGAATCCTAAGGATGCTAAAATTTTTATCGGAAACACAATGAACATACTTCAAAAGTGTTTTTACAATCATATCTCATCCTTCAATAATAAGGACAAACAAAATATGACATCACTTTTCAAATATCTTTGAAAGTTAAAAAACGCAAATAAAACACCTAAAGTTAAATGGAAAATCCTCAAACAAGCCAGAACATCTAAATCAATAAATGAACAATGTTTCCTTTGTTTTTAAAAAATATGGAAATCATTAAATACATGAATAGCAACATACCAGAGGCATGAAACCAAAGTAAACTGCAAACACATTTAATAACTAACCTTACAATCATGCTAAAAACTACAAAAGCCAAAGTTAGGATCCCTAGAAACAATAAACCCTTATAATATTAACAACACTCTTACATTAAATGTTACCTTATTTCATACCACAAACTTTGATCTAATTTAAAGTTTTATATAAAAAGGTGATTTCCTAAATTTTAAATTAAGGTTAAATATACAAAAATAGATTAATTATAAAAACTAAATTTAAATACAAAAATATTGTATAGTCGTACAACTCAATAATAAAAACAGGCTAAAAAAATGGTAATTACTATTCCCACTTCATCGCATCTACTCCTACTCCTCCCCACCCTATATACACTCTCTTAGTTTCCCCCTTTATTATACCCGAAGAAACCAGCCATTAAGCTATAAAAGACTATACCTTATCTTTTAATGGTAAATCTGTCTACAAAATTTTCGACACGTTCATTAATCAACTCTATCCCCTACCTATTCACTCTTTGCACTCAAAATTCTAACGGACAATTTACAAGACTTATTCCCTTATCCCCCAACCCATCTACATCTCACACACAACTCGCCAAATATAAGAAAAAGACTTTCCATTTCTTTCCACACTACCTGATAATGCATTGTCATTTCAATGTCGAAACAAAATGTACACTTTGTAGTGGATAATCATTTGTACATGTTCTAAATTATAATTTATAATATATATATATATATATACTCTGGCTACTGGGCGTGTATAATGATAATATACACGCTAAAAAGTTTGCCTTCTTCTACCGAGCGCTCATAGCCCTGAGGTAGAATCACCGACTGACGCCAATTCGGTCGGGTTTCAATCCTGGGTTAAAAGCAATCGGCGTCTAACCGTACTGATGAGCTGTGATACATCGAAACAGATCTGTTTGCGGATGACTATATATATATATATATATATATATATATATATATATATATATACATCACACAGGCATGGCTATACACTACAATATATTTTTGTGTGTATTCTTCGTCTCCTTTTATGTGTTGTGTCTCTTCAGGGCTTTGACGATCACGGCTCTCCACATATTCCTGTCCTTCGTACCTACGAATAAGTTTTTTTTTTATTATTTCTTCCAGACTCTGTCCTGACATCATTTCCTCAAGCCCATTAAGAACGTCACGTAATGCATTTTGCTTTTCTCCCTTTCCTTCTATCTTCCCTGTGAGTATTAGATTTTCCAAGGCCTCCTTCCTCATTACTTGTGCCAGAAATCTCAACTGCGTCTTCCTGAAGTTAAGTATAAGTTTTCTTTTTATTTCCATCCTCTTCAAAACTTCGTCGTCGCTCACATGTTCGACACGTATCCGCAGCATCCTTCTGTAGAACCACATTCCTGTTGATTCAACTCTTTTCTTCATCCCTGGGGAGATTCACTGCCTTAAAGGGGAATAGATATTTTTCTTTGTTTCCAACGAAATGCTTTAGGATACTTTAAAATTTATCGATTTTCCATATTTCCTCCTTGTAAAAGTTTTCTACCATTTCACACTGACTTACTGAATCTTTTTTTTTTTTTTTTATTTTTTGTGTTAGAGGAAAAATAACTCTAAATCCTTTGCAATAAATTCTGCTGGTCGGTACATTTGCAAATGTTCAGTCGCATAAAAGCGACAACAATTACCTCCTAAAACACCCACAAATAGACAGATCTGACCAGACACAGAAGGAGAACAGCTGTATAGATAGACCATAAGAGATAAACAGACACGCCTTACTGTTGCAAAATGGTTGCTAGCAAGATTATCTCACAGACGGTCGTGAGTCAGATATACGCGATAAGAAAACAGATAAATGCGTAAAGAAAGAAAGAAAGAAAGAAATGGAAGAAACAAAAAAGAAAGAAAAACAAAAAAGAAGGAAAGAAAATGAAAAGAAAGAAAAGACAGAAAAAGAAAGAAGAAAAGGATAAAGCAAGAGGCAAACAAAAAAGAAAAGAAAAATAAGAAAAATAAAGGAAGAAAGAAAAGAAAGAATGAAGGAAGCAAACAAAAGGAAAGAAAGAATAAAAAATAAGAAAGAAAAAATACAGAAACAAACAAAGAACAGCTTGATCGAATAGTTAATTTTCTAAGCGTCGCTTACATGTGGCACAAGGCCAAAATTATTGGGTACCCAGTGAGGATTGAACTCACTACTCAGCTATAATAGGTTCCAACGAGGCAAGATTGCTGACTATTGCACCAAGGACCCAGTTAATATAGACGTTGGTTAGTTTCGGTAACTTGACCCAAAGATCTGTGGTTCAATACCAGGCAACAGCAGTGGTGAACAAATAACTTAAAGAGTTATGTTAAAGGGAGATAACTACATGGCTACCAGAAGCGGCATCGCACACGGAATGAGAACGATATACCCCAGTGATCGTAATAAAGAGTTTGGTTTGAAATTCCTTGCACCTGAAGCAGACCGGAACGTGTAATAAAGATGAAGACAATAGTCCGAACAATGTAAATAGTGTTAATCTAATATGTTTTACTTTATTAAGTTTCTTCAGAGATTTGTTTATAAGACACGGATTCAATTTGTTTTAATTTAAAAATAAAGCAAAGAGAAACTATGTTGATTGAGGTTCGATTTCATTGGTTAGATATCCCATTTAATAAAGTAATAGATAATCATTTTAAATTTAGGAAATCTATGCCTGTTCATATGTACACTACCGGCCATAATTATGAAACCACCTCAGTTTTTTTAAAAGAAATTATGCATTTCATACTATTTTTAGTATTTATTGCCAAGTGGATAATTCCAATTGAAAATAGAATTGTTCTTTTGTTATTATTACTTTGCAAAAATTTACAAGGCAAATTGATGAAACTGTAATATAGGTAATTATGAAATATTTATAAATTCATTTGATGCACATGTTTTTGTGCAATATTAACAAAAGAACCATTCTATTTTCATTTACAGCTATCCACTTGGCAATAAATACTAAAAACTAGTATGAAATACATCCTTTTTTAAAACACTGGAGTGGCCTAATAATTATGGGCGTTAGTATATATATATATATATAGGAGAAACCCGTAAAGATGTGGATGATAATCCAAAAGATTTTATCTAATTCATATAAATTATTAATAAGATAAATATAGACCGCTCAATGAATATTATCCAGAGCAACAGAAAATATCGAGAGAAAATTTCAACACAATTAAAAGGAATTTAATTTCGACAATGTAAAACAAATTATAATTGCTTCCTTCAGGCCGTCGAAATATAAATAAATGATAAGTTCCCTCAAAATATTTTTTTAAAGATTTAACAGCGGAAATGTACCTTGTATCATTTAAACCGAAAATAAATTGAGAATACGTACATCAAATCACACATACAAAAAGACAAATAGGGTACCTCGGCGTGGTGCGATGGTTAGCAAGCTTGACTCGGCAGAACATATAGGAGTAGGGAGTTAGATTCTCACTAGGTACCCCATTCTTGCGGCCTTGTGCCACAACTAAACGAGAAAATATATACACACACAAAAAGAAGGAAGCAGGCAGCACAAAATAAGTACTCAGATAGGATATATACATATATTAAAGGACACAAACGCAAAATCCGATTAAGAGAAAATATATACATATTTGAAAAAAATGGCGGACCTGAAGTAGATTACCAACACGTTTAATCTTGTTGTTTTTCTTTCTTTTTTTTTTCTTACTTTTTTCAGCGCAGTCCTATCGATTACTCCGTTAGCTTTACTATTGACAAAAATAATTTTAAAAAATGTTAATATTTAGACATTTTCTGGGGTGGATTAGTTTCTCATACAACGTTATAGTAAATCGAGCCTCCATTTTGAAACCAGTCGCCGGTACCACATTACCGCCACCTGTAAATTTGTTAATTATCAAATTTTTGGATTTTTTTCAGTGCAATATTATCTTTTATACCTTAAACCTTCCGAATGACAAAAAAAAATTGAAAAAATTTTCAATATTTAAACAATTTTAGGCGGGGGAAACAGTTTCTCATACAACCTTATAGTGGACTGAAAATGGTGAATCGATTTACTTTAATGTTCTATGAGAAATTGACCCAAACCCAAATTTGTTTAAATATTGTATTTTTTGGAAATTTTTTTTTGATAATCGGAAAGTTTAATTAAAAATCGATAGAACTACGCTGAAAAAAAAAAGAAAAAGAAAAACAACGAAATTAATATAAACAAAGCAACACCAACGCGAGTGGCTTGAAGATGGAGGATTGATTTACTTTAACGTTGTATGAGAAACTGACTCCCACCAAATATGTTTAAATATTGTAATTTTTCGGAAAGTTTAAGTAACAATCGATAGGTCTGCGCTGAAAAAAGTACAAAAAAAGAAAAAACAACGGAATCAAACGTGGTGGTAGTTTGTTTCAGGTCCGCAAAAAAAACAAAAATAACCAAAGGGGGAAGAGAAGGGGACAGATAATATATACAGTCACAAATATTAGCTAATAGAAAAGAAATTTAGAAAATAAAAAAATTATTCAAAGAAACATAAACCTTAAAAACTTATTTTTAAGAATTTTGCTTTTTGGAATGTTGAAGACTTGTGACTGTTGTTTGGTACTACATTGGCTATTTCGTTATCTTCTGTGTTAGTTTAGGCATTTGTATTTTTGTATATTTTCTCTTGGAATCGTTTATATATATATATATATATATATACTAGCTAGTATAGGCCAGCGTTGCTCGAGTGTAATGAAAACTTTAAAACTAATCCATGGTCCTGGAGCTCAGATTCTTTGGATGTTGGCACGAAAGATTAAAAAGCAAGAGTTGTTTCAAGTTAAAGCGATACCGTAGACTGAAAGGAAAATGAATGGATGTAAGTCAAATTTTGATTTCCTGCTATCAATATCAAATAAGTTTTTCCGTCGTAAACTGAATTTTGAAGGCTAAATAAGTCCTCTGAGCAAATGGAATCATGTCTGAGACTAAGAACTACAATTATACCTACTTAGAGCCAAACCCGAAGCAAAAACTAAAATAAAAGGGCTGAAAAAAGTACAGACATACAGGCAGATAAACAGACACACATACAAACATCTTGCCTTTTATAGATAGATAGATAGATAGATAGATAGATAGATAGATAGATAGATAGATATTATCGGTTTTCTGCACTATTGTAAGAACATCAGCCTTAAAATTTCGGAATATCGTTTCTTATGTCTTAGTCTATGAGTTTATCAAATTTGATTAAAATCGGACCACTCCTTCTATAACCCGATTTTTTCGATTAACGATTTTCGATATTTTTCGGGGGTACCTCGACACAAAACCTAGCTAAGAACACTCGAGACGCTTATAGTACAATTGTGTAAATTTTCAAGAAAATAGCTTCAGCCGTTTCGGAGTCTATAGGTAACGGACACACACACACACACACACGCACACCTAGACAAAATTCCATTTATAAATAAGTTTGAGCTCTCTGCCTGCATCACTTTTTAATGTTAAATTTTTTTTAATATTGATTAGGATCAGGTTCTTGGAATTTACCTTCCTACATTTCCACTTCGGATTAAAGAAAAACAATATATATATATATATATATTGTAATTGTGTTATTACAATGGTTTATATCACCTGAAGAGGAACAGTTCTGTTCTGAAACATGACAATTTTTTGTAGTAATATTTTGCTTTTATAAACCATTGTAAATATTACAATATTAAGCTCTACTCTGTATCAAGCACTCTTTATCAAAATGATTACTTGAACAGTGAGTTTTTAATCTACGTGTTCTTTCTCTTTCTTACAATATATATATATATATATATATATATATATATATATATATATAAATTATATTTTAAAACATGTACATAATTATTCTATATATATATTCGCTACGAAGGTACGTTCGTTTCGACATTGAAACTTCAATGCCTCATCAGGTGGTGTGTAAAGAACTGGAAATTCTTTTTCTTTATATTTATTTAGTTTTATTCGAGGTGTTGGTGGGGGTTAGTGATAGGGGGATAGGGCTTTGACCGGTGGAATTTTTGGAGAGAGTGTTTTGTTAGAGGTGTTGGTGGTCGTTAGTTATACAGGAATAATAATGAGAGTCCCTGACCCCTAGACAGTTGTAAATTTTAATTATCTAGTGACTAGACTATATCTTTATGGATTTCTTAGAAGAGCCGAAGTAGTTTCCGTGGATATTTTTATTTATTTTTATTTAAGCAGAGTCTTTATAATTAATGTCATTTGCATATTTAACCTTAACCGTTTTTTCTATTAAATTTTTAATTTTAAATTTCTATTCTTATATCTAGTCAATATATGATTCATCTAATTATGGTTATGGTTAGTAACCTTACTCTCATTATGGTTATTAACCTTACTAATTAATTATGAATATTAAACCTTACTTTAGAATTTAGTAATTCGATATTATTATATATATATATATATATATATATATATATATATATATATATGGGGTCCTAGCTGTGGCTCTTGTGGTATTTTTTAACATGATTGTAATGTTAGCTCTCTAATGTGCTTGCAGTTTACTGTGGTTTCATGCCTCTGGTTTAAAAGCTTGTTACTGTTCATATATTTATGGATCTCAATTTTTTTCATGAAGACAGGGGAAACATGGTTCCTTTATAGATTTAGCTGTTCTTGCTTGTTTAAGGATTTTCTATTTAGCTTTAGGCGTTTTATTTTCGTCTTTTAACTTCCAAAAGTATTTGGAGAGAGATGTCATGTTTTGTTTTTCTTTGTTATTGAATGATGAGAGGTGATTGTAAAATCGCTTTTTAAATACATTCATGGTATTTCCGATATACATTTTTTCATCCTTAGGATTCTCCATGAATGTGATCGAACACATATATATCAGGGATTTCGTTAGACATTTGTTAGTCATGGGGCATTGGTTAGGGTTTCTACAGTTACATAGGTTGTAATTATGGGCCGGACTGGTATTAGTGCTGGAGTTATTTTTGTTGTGTGCTTTTAATATTTTGTTGTTATGTACTTTAATTATTTTTTCTAGATTATTGGAGCAGCTATAGCTTAGTTTAATTGTATTTTTATTGAATATTTTATTTAGAGGGTTATTTTTGGGGAAATGCTTATCTATTAGTTGAAGAAATTTATGTCCCAGTTTGAAGTTAATTGATTGATTAAAAGGAAGGTTATACCATCGAAACGAACGTACCTTCGTAGTTAATATATATAGAATAATTATGTACATGTTCTAAAATATAATTTATAATAAATATTCACAGCTCTATATATTATATATCGAGCACTGTTTTAAATTAATGCTTTGGACGTTGTAAGAATTCTTCGTTCTGTATTCACTTGGATATATATATATATATATATATATATATATGTGTGTGTGTGTATGTGTGTGTGTGTGTGTGTGTGTTACAATAAACGTTATTTTAAAGGATGCATGTGTTTGAGTATATATCTCTGCTTATAAAACAGCAAAATTAAATGTCAAATCGCCGAGATCATCGAAATCCATTTTCTGTTAAAAATGTCCAGAAATTTTGTTTTTAATTTTTGTTATTAACATTTCTTAGCTTGTGTGTGTGTGTGTGTTTTTTTTTTTAATCATCTCACCCCAAGCAAGGCATTCTACGGCTACTGTTGCGCCGGGGGTTACATAGGAAAAAGTGATGAGAAAGAGGAGTTAGTTATAGGAAATGTCAGGAGGAGGTTACTAGACGGATGAGGATACCGTGGATGGGGGTGGTGTAGATGAAAAAAGAGCTTGGGTTAGTGTGATAGGAGATGTCTATTGACTTTACATTTGAATTCCTGGAGATTGTAGCTGTTGGGGAAGCAAGTATATGGAAGGGAATTTCTCAGGTGGGAAGTGCGTGAAAAGAAGCTGTTAGAGTAGAAATTACTGAGTTTACGTTTGCGTATGTTAGTGAGTCTATTTTTGCGTGTGGTTATGTGTGTGTGTGTGTGTGTGTGTGTGTGTGTGTGTGTGTGTGTGTGTGTGTGTGTGTGTGTGATTCAATTGGAGTGATTCGAAGTACGTGCAAATTTTAACTCAGCAAACAGGCACCATTTTCCACGCAAGCTCATGCGCAATTCACATTGATTTCAAAATATAAATTGGTACGCACACTTTGTCGTTTAAATATTTAATAGGAAAAGTGTATTGATCACCAAACACTCCTTAAAAATATCTAAAATGGCTTCATTTCGAATTCGTATTCAAATCAGTTTTGGTTAAATTAAGAAACTAAAAACTATAAACTCAGTCTCTCGTCTAAATCGACAGAAATTTCCTGAGAAAAACCAAATTAACTCTCATTAACATCCGCAACGCTTTTGATATTGAACCATTTCTTATATCATGAATAAATTTCTATGTTTGTCTCCCTATTTTGTTTTGTATTCGGATGTGGATCATTACGCTGAAATAAACTCTCGGGTCGCCATCGATATTACTAATTCGATATTTCAATTTAGCAATTTTATTTCGTTCTATTTATTATTACTCGAAAAGGCATTTCTTTTGCGACGTTCGAATTCCTACTTACATATTGGTTTTTATTTATTGATTTCTGTTTTCTCTTTGTTATTTGTTGTTTTTATTACACAATTTCGTTCTTCTCTCAAAATGGCTTGTTTTATTGCTATTATTTCGACTATTTCTCTTGAATGTTTTTTTCTTCATTATTTTATTGTTTCCTACGTATCTTTTTCAAATTCTTTTGGTGCCTCTATTTTACTCAGTTCGTTTTTGCTCTTATATTATTCGTAGTTTCTATTTCCATTTCATTTTATTGTTGGAGAAAATTGTTTTATATTATTCAATTTCGATTTTATAATTTACACTAGCAGTGTAGCCCGGCGTTGCTCGGGTGTAATGAAAGCTTTAAAACTAATCCATGGTCCTGGAGCTCAGACCCTTTGGACGTTGGTACGAAAGACTAAAAAGCAATAGTTGTTTCCAGTTAAAACGAAACCGTAGACTGAAAGAAAAATGAATGGATGTAAGTCAAATTTTCATTTCCTGGTATCGATATCAAATAAGGATATTTCGTCGTAAACTGAATTTTGAAGGCTAAATAAGTTCTCTGGATAAATGCTGTCATGTCTGAGACTAAGAACTACAATTATACCTACTTAGAGCCAAACCCGAAGCAAAAACTAAAATAAAGGGGCTGAATAAAATGCAGACATACAGGCAGATAAACAGACACACACACAAACATCTTGCCTTTTATATATATATATATATATATATATATATTATCCATTTTCTGCACTATTGTAAGAACAGCAACCTTGGAACTTCTGAATATCGTTTCTGATGTCTTTGTCTATGAGTGTATCAAATTTGATTAAAATCGGAACACTACTTCTATAACCCGATTTTTTCGATTAACGATTTTCGATATTTATCGAGGATATCTCGACACAAAACCTAGCTAAGAACACTCGCAGATGCTTATAGTACAATTGTGTAAAATTTCAAGAAAATCGGTTCGGCCGTTTCGGAGTCTATAGGTAATGGACGCACAAACACACACAGACACACACACACACACACACACACACACACACAGAGACAAAGTTCCATTTATAAATAAGTTTAGATTTTATATTTTAGCTCTTAGGCTTTCTCTTTCTTTTTAGTACTTTTATTTTATTTTATTATTTTTATTTTTTTATGTGCCATGTCCTTTCAGGACGTAGGCGATCATGGCTTTCCACATCTCCCTGTCCCTGGTGGCTCTTAGCACGCCTTCTCCTGTTACACTATGCAACGCACGTTCTGTCATCCACCTGCACAAGCCCATAAATTTAGAATATGAATGTATAGAAACTAGCATGGCCACAAAATGAGGGATCACTTTATATATTGATTATAATATAGATTTGATCCCTCGCTTTATATCCACATTATAATCTCTTATAAACAGTTGGCATATATCTTCTTCTTTTATGTGCCCTGTCCTTTCAGGACGTAGGCGATTATGGCTTTCCACGTCTCATTATCCCTGGTGGCACTTAGCACACTTTCTCCTGTTACTCCACGCAACCCTCGTTCCGTCATCCAATTGATTAGGTCCTTCAAATGTTATCTGCTGCTTTCCCCTGTCTCTTTTTCCCTCTATCTGGCTTGTTAGTATCAGGTTCTCCAAGCCCTCTTTCCTCATTGCGTGTCCCAGGAATTTTAGTTGTCTCTTACTGATACTCAGTATTAATTTCCTTTTCGTCTCCATCTTTTACAAGACCTCGTCATTGCTTGCATGCTCAGTCCATGATATCCGCAGCATCCTTCTGTAGAACCACATTTCAGCTGCTTCAAGTTTTTTAGTTTCATTCATGTACATTTTTTTATTAAATGTTTCGATTTCAGATTATTATTTTCTATTTCTGTAGATTAATGGTTAATTTAAAATGTAAAAATCTATTTTTATTTTTATTTATTTATTTAAATGCAAATATTGTCCAGCGTTCTATTTTGTTTACTTGATTTTAATTTAAACGTTTTAAGCATTTCATTCTTGTTGATTTTATTTTTATTTTCCACTTTCAATTTTGTATTTTATTTTCTTATTTTTGCCCGTCACTGTTTTTCTTTTTTTCGTTTATTTTCGTTCCAGTTATTGTTCTTTCTTTTCTTATTACGTCTATTTTACCTCATTTCATATTTGCTTTTTAACTGATTTTTTTCCAGTTTAATTTGTTCATTTGAATGCATTTATTTATTTAACCTCTCCGCTTATTTTTAAAGTTTCTTTTCTTTTGCTTTTTAATTCTGCGTTTATCACCGTAAAATGGTTTCCAATAGCAACAACATTTGGCCGCTGATTTACACGCAAAACTCAGCTTCGTTCATCATAAACGCAAGCTGTTCCATGAAACGACTTTCTCCCTCCGTTCAGATTGACCTATTTGTTTAGCACGCAAAGTTTATTACATTTTAGCATGCGCACTTTTGAGTACACCAAATTCAACAACAATAAGACAACGAAAAAATATTAAATTCTAGCAACAATCAATCCAAAACTCTCTCTCTCTCTCTCTCTCTCTCTCTCTATATATATATATATATATATATATATATATATATATATATATATATATAACGGAAATTAACGAAACTTGGTTATAAACAACCGACAATTTGAAATGAATTGTTTGAACATTATTTTTTATCGATACTCGCATTTAAGAAGATATTCTGTTTTCTAATTAAACAGTATTATATATTAAAACTACTGGCCTGATTATTTACGATAAATTTTTTATTACGAAAATGTGTGTCATTCCGCAGGATTCGAACCTACGACCCCTATCTACATAGGGGAAGCTACCATTTGATCTGGCAAAGTCTTAGGCCGCTCGACAACGAATGACATCCAATCTAAACGAGGTTTTAATCAAGCCTATACATATATATATATGAATCGAAAATTCTGTTATATATAATTGTGTTATAGTAGATATAAATATATAATACTGTTTAATTAAAAAACAGAATATCTACTGAAATACGAGTATCGATAAAAAATAATGTTCAAACAATTCATTTCATATATATATAGACAGAGATATATATATATAGTGTATCGAGGCAGCAAATAATTTTCTAAATATATACTGTTAAATATAAGAGACAATGAATGTCTATGATGTTTAATCATGAGCCGTGCTAAACATTGTATTTTGGCTTTAATTTCAGATGAAAATAAAGACGAAAATTTTTCAACATTTTGATAATTTTTTATCAAGTTGGTTCTAAGCTTTCGGCTTATTTTTGGTAACAATTTTCGTTGCCTAGCAAAGTTTTATGTCAACACAAAATAAAATCGTCGCTGATGGTGGATGTTTTTATGTTAACGTCCTTGTAACCTCTCTGAAGTTGGCTCATGTGAGCCGAAAGCTTAGACCAACTTAAAAAAAATTACCAAAATATTTGAAAATTCTTGTCTTTATTTATATCTGAAATTAAATTCAAAATACGATGTTTAGAACGGCTCATGATTAAACATAATAGACATTCATTGTCACTTATATATATATATATATATATATATATATATATATATATATGTGTGTGTGTATGTATGTATGTATGTATGTATGTATGTATATTCCATTTGTAAACGGGTTATTACGCGACCTAATTTCTAGATTAGGATATATCAACCACGAATGGCGATCACTCTAAACGAAGTCAAATTAAGCCTATAACACAATTTTCGAATTCATCGTAATAACCATCTCTGCCCTGAAATGACAGGTCTAAGACGCGTCAGATCAGATGGTGGCTTCCCCTATGTGGATAGGGGTCGCAAGTACGAATCCTGCCGAATGACACATTTTCGTAAAAAACATTTATCGTAAATAATCAAGCCGGTAAAAATCAATATATAATACTATTTAGGTACCTCCAAAAAAATCGCTAAAAAACAGTATGAAACAGCATAGTATGAATAAAAAAGTTCATAAACTTAATAAAACAAACTTTTTCCATCAAAATATTTATATTTTTATTAAGAGGAAAGATCAAAGCAATTTTTAATTATTTTTTTAAATTTTTGAATCCCTGCTAACATTTTCGAAATTTTGATAGAAAATATTGTTTTCATTTGAGTTAGCGGCTAAAAAAAACATTACGCCTTTATTACAATAGTTTACGTGGTAATTATGACACAACCCACTTTTTTCCCGGTAACAAACACATTAATTTGAAAATTCTCGCAAAAATCAAATAATAGTCAGATTTGAATGAAACTTTCAGTACTCATTCATAAATGAATGAAATTGTTTCTTAAATTATTATCTTTTAAAATTTCTTGGTGAAAATATTTTTAACTCTGTTCCACCCTCTAC